>OX101787.1:16955311-17499837 GCA_944452715.1 Ophion slaviceki
ATAATTCGTCTTTCGTGTTTTTTTTTTCATTTTCATTTTTCTCCAATCTTCGCCATACGTACGTCTTCTTTCATTTTTGTTCGCAATTTTTCAACCGATCGAGAGGCTGGGCGTGGTGCAAAAAAAAAAACAATTCCACGCATTCGTCACCGAAGGTCCGTTTTTATGGCACATAATACAATTGTCCCGACGATTAATCTCGTTGTTTCATCGTCCCGTTATTTCCACAGACATACGTTTTTTTTTCCCAATCCCGGTCCTTGGTGAATGTTTCGAAGCGGTTCCCGATTATCGTTGAAAATAAAAACGCGGTTTCAGGACCAACAAGACTAAATCTTTTCATTCGAAGTTTCATGGCGCCTCGCCGCGTGTCAGAACGAAATTGGAATGTTGTAATTTTCCGGTGGATCGGCAATTGAGACCGACGAATAAAAACGGAATCAATTATAAAAGAACCGTATCGGTGCAACATTGGAAGAACAAGATTACGCATGCGACTGCATGACGTTAAAGATAGCCGAGCGTTTCGCCGATGAGTGTTCAAGGATACTGATTTTTTTTTTCCATTCGTAGCTTCGTCCCAAAAACGCTTAAGGGGAGGTACCTGAGTAAACGGCGAGAAAAACAGGTAAACTTCGGGAATTTTTATCTCAAAAACTAATGTTTCGATTGGATCCGAGTTTTTTTTTATTGGAAAATACGTGCATTGAGGTATGTTTAGGAATTTTCAAAAATAAATTCGTTGACTGGAAGCGATTGAAACGCGATTATCTCGAAACGTAGTTTTCAAAGTCGGTGCCAGATGTATCTCGAAAACGGCTTGTCAGATTTTCTCCAAATTTCGATACAATATTCTTCGATAGATTTTCTCGTCCGCCACGTAGGCCTTTTTCATTTGATTGAACCACTGCTTTTTCATGCAATGTGTACGCAATCCAAAATCGTCGGAAATTGCGAACGAAAAACGAATGTTAAATTAAAACGCTCGCAATTCCGTCAAAAATGGAAAATTTCAAAAAAATCCCACGTGGCGAACGAGAAAAACTATCGAAGAATAGTTGTATCCAAATTTGGACAAAATCGGACAAGCCGTTTTCGAGATACATCTGGCACCGACCTTGAAAACTATGTTTCGCGATAATCGCGTTTGAATCGCTGCCAGTGAACGAATTTATTTAAAAAAATTCCCAAACATACCTCAATGTACATATTTTCCAAATAAAAAACCCCCGGTTCAATCGAAACATTACTTTTCGAGATAAAAATTCCCGAAGTATACCTGTCTCGCCGTTTACTCAGGTACCTCCCCTCAATTTCCCAATTTCCGTAAATTCGACTACGCAATTGAAAAAAAAAAAACAGATCACTATGACGTTGAAGCGGAGAGGAATTTCGATGGACCTACGTCTGAAAGAAAAATCTCGAAAGCGCTCGACGTTCTTTGACATTTGATAATCCCCGGCCGAGGTGCGCTCGTATCATTTCACAGGCGAGCGTTTGTGTTCTCGTCGTCACTGGGGCCGGAAACAACGATGTTCGTGACAGGTTGTTGGCTGTTTGAACCGCCGTTGCCCCATGGATTCCGTTCGCCGTTACTGTCACCGAGATAAATCCAATTCTCGAATTTATTCTTATCACGGTGAGGTTTTTCAGCCCCGTTGTTGGTGTCGACTGGCCTGATCGTTTTCTCGGAATTCTCCTTCCTGTCTTTATTACCACCACCGCCACCGCCGGAAGTTCTGAACTCGGATACGTAAACGACGCGTTTGTCGTTGCTGGCTTCGTGATCTCGCGACTGAAGCAGCTTGGACGCCTCGTTGCGTCGCGGTGGTACGGGAGGTTTTTTCGAGCCGGTAGTTTTGCCATTGGACGTCAGAGTGACCTCGTTCCTGTTGCTTTTCGTCGCGTTGTCTTTTCGATCGTTTAGCCCGCGTGAATCCTCGTTGGCGCTCGTCGAGAGATTAATTTCGGTGATGTACGTTAGTTTTTGCGACGAGGAGTCATTGTTGGATATCGGTGCGGGGGTGTCGGGCAGCGGTGGCCTCGTTTCCGACGAATCCTGTCGCGAGTAATCGCCGGATTCCCGAACGAGGCCGCTGTCCTCGCTGTTCTCGCCGCTGGAAACGCTCACGTTGCTGACGTTGCGATTGTCGAGTCCCGGTGGCGTGACGCTTTTGCTGTTGACGGTGACAGCGGAGCCGAAATCGTAGCCTTCCTCGTCGTCCTCGTCGGCTACCGGTACGTCAACTTCGACGGAGTCGTCGAGAATGTCGTGCGAGACGTCACGTTCGTGTGGCAATTTTCGCTCGTGTCGAGGATCCGACGAGGCGAAGCTTCTCTCGAATCTCGTCAGGCCAATCTTGAAGGCGGACAGTTGATTGGTGTCCTGTGGATCGGTAGGGCTGTCCGGGATCGTTTTGCTCATTTCTTGGGGTTTCCAATCGACGGGATCGCGATTGGACTCTCGATTCGTTTGCGCTCGAGACTCGCTCGAGCAGTCGTGATCGTGACGGGCGTACTTCCTCTCGCAGCCGGGACAACCTTTGGACACGGTGATCCGTCGCATTGGCTCCTCGTGGACTTCCTGCTTACCGGCGTACAACGAATCGCGAAGATCCTCGGTATCCGGATGACGAAGCTGGGCGGAAAAACAGTTGATCCGTTAATCGGTAATCATAAAACGGGGTTAAATTGGCGTTAAGGCGGTCCTCTAGTTTCTCGGGTCGAAAAAATCGATTTTTTCTTCATAAATCACATCTACAACATGTGTAGAAAATGTGTGCCAAAAGATTTTTCGATATTCGAAGTGGTTCAAAAGTTACGGCCCTGGAATGGAGCAGGTATACGGAGCAGGTATACTTTCAAACGCGTTTTCCTCGAAACACCATTTTTCGAAACGGTGACCACGATATTTCAGAAACTACTGCACCGATCTTGTTCAAATTTATACAGTATCTTTAATATGTTATAAGTCAGCGATTGAACTAGGATTATCATGATTGCTTCGATAGTTTTCTTTGTACGAGCGAAAAACTTAAGAAAAAATGAGTAAAAAATAGAATGTAATTTTCAAAAGTGTATAAAAAAGTCAATTTTTGTAATTTAGAATTCACTCTAGTTCAATCGCTAGTCTTAAATATGAAGATTAAAATGCCGTTTGGTTTTTTGATTTCAGATAAGCAGAACAGCCGCAATCTTGGTCACCGTCAAGCACCTCTTTTACTTGATGTCTTCCTGTCGGCCACTATAACTTTTATTCTATTATATATTTTGACTTCAAAAAATTTGTAAAGCTTATTTAAATGTTAATAAAGATTATGCAAAAACAATGAGATTGATTATTTCGATGCTTTGCCCGTAAAAAATTATTGAAAAAGCCGTAAAAGAACAGCCGAGAAACTAGAGGACCGCGTTAATCTGACTATAAAATCCTTATTTGACTGGTTAATTTCAAAAATGGGTGTTATGTAAAGCATAATAATAAGAATTACCTACAATATCATATACAGAGTGTCTCAAAATGACCGGACATTTTAATTTATTAATAAAACGTATTATTTATTTAAAAATACGGATATTTTTATTTTAAGACCTTAGGCCACAGTAACAGGTAATAAAATCATGTGCGAATTTAACAATTTTTTTCCTATGAAAACATGATTCACTCATAAAATTAATTACACATCTATTTAGTATGAATATCCGGCTGTTAGAAAGTATATATATATTTTTTTTTCGATGTAAAAAATGGCCGACTACTCGAAACTTCTCGAAACAGCTTTTTTCCAATTGGCGTGACAAATAACTTCAACAATTTTCACTCGACTTACTTTAAATTTAAAAGTTACGCCCCTAATTGCATTTCGCAGAGAAGTACGTACGGAATTTCTGATTAATCGAAAACTTTTCATTTTATGAGCAGTTTATGAGCAGTCATAACGAAATTTCTCACTGAAAATTCATTTCTTAAGTTCAAATACCTACAACTTTTGAATAAAACAATATTTTTTAAATTCCGTACGTACTTCTCCAGGTATTCTAATGTAGATTGACGAGAACTTTTGTTTTTTGTTCTAGGTCAAAAATTGTGGATGCTAAATGTCACGTCGCGGACGGCGCCTAAAAAAAAGATAACAAAAGAAAATATTAGTAGCCGGCCATTTTGTACATCGAAGAAAAAGAAAATATTTTCTAACAGCTTGATATTCATACTAGATGTGTAACTAAAGTAACGAGTGAATCACTTTTTAACACGAAAAAAAAAAATTGTTAAATTCGCCCATGATTTAATACCCGTTACTGTGGCCTAACGCCTTAATAAACCAAAACGTAACGTCATTGCGAGACAGCCTGTAGATCGTTAACTTTAACTCGCGTTCAATTTCCACCAAACTAACGCTTCAACGATAAACGAACTTGATTCTTCGACTAACTTTGTCCACCTTTGCCAGACGATCATGGCCGCTCGGTCGGCTCTCGATCCTCGTCGAGTAAAGTTCGATATCGAACGGATTCGCGGCGTTATCATCGTTGACGGACGATCTGCTGGTTTCCCGATCGAAGTATCGTATCGCCATGCCGAATTCCTCGTCGTTCGGCGAGCCTTCAACGTCGTGCCGATCGCTCTTTCTCGCTGCGAATTCCTCGAAATCGTTCACATCTGGGGTGGCTCTTTTGAAATCCGACTCGATCTCACTGGGTGTCGGGCTCTTGACGATGCGTCCGTTATTGACGATTCTCGCCAGTGAGTTGTCACCGTCAGGATCGAACATTCTCTCGGTCCTGATGAATTCACGTGTCAGGCCGATGCTCAACGGCAGATTGTACAATTCGAGGCTGGTTTCCTCGTCCGCGTTATCGATGCCCGGCGTATCCTCCGGATTCTCGTCCTTCCGCGTTTCCAAGGCCGTTCTCGAGGATTCCCGTGGCCCGTTGATCGTCGTCTTCGCCGTTTCCGCCTCGTTGTTCGCCGGCTCGGTTTTCTTCCAGATCGCATCCTCGAGGGTTCCCCATTCGTTCGATTTCTTCAATTTGCGACGATCGAACGTATCCGTATTTTCGATTTTCGTCAGGTCCTCGCTGGACTCGTTGAGGTCTTCGTTACCGGCGAGGACGGCGTGTTTGTTGCGTTTCTTGGCGCCGGCGTCGGCCATGTCGAGGCTCTGTGCCCTCTCGAGGGTTGCGAGTGTCTTGTTCTCGTATTTCGAGAGATCACCGAGACTGGCTGCTTTCCGATAAACGTCCTCGGAGCCGTCGTCCTCGTCGGCCGTGGCCTCGTTGACGTTACGACGCCCGCTCGTGCGATTTCGATGCTGCTTCGACTCGTTCGTGGGTGTATGATGGATCGTGATATCGGCAGGTTTGAGCTCGATGGTCGTGAAGCTGTCGTGAATCTCGCTGTCGTTGTCCGAATCGTCCTCGGACTTGTTGCGTCTCTTCAGGTTTGTTTTTTCGTCCGGTGAGGCGCGTCCAACGTTCGTCTCGTCCTGCCGATCGGCGATCGTTTCCTCGCGCATCTTGCCGACGTATTCGTTCAACGATTCCACGTAGTCGGTTATGCTCTCGATACCGTCGTGCGAGATTTCGCGATTGTTGTTTCTCCTTGGCGATGGTGTTTGTCGCTCGCAGGAGGGATCGGCAGTGAGCTTGCCGATTTCCGATTGCTCGCTGGCGAGATTTATCGGCGGTGGTGGTGCCTTCCTCTTGTTCTTCTGTGGGCTCTTGAGGTCGTTGGACGCCTCGGGGCTTTCGGTGATCGTCGATCTCGGGGCGTTCAGCAATTCGGTGCTGTTCTTGCGATTTCTTCGCGCGGCCATTGCCGCGTTGTGGACCTCTGCCGGTACTTCCGACGGTATGCCGAACATTTCCGTTGAGCTCGTGTCGGGCCCGGACGACAGATCGGTCACGTCGTGGCCGTTCGCGAATGATTTTCGACTCGAGCGTGATTGGCCGATCGAGTCACGGCGGATGTAATTGTCGGTTGGCTTGTTGGCAATGGCGGACTCTCTTTGATAACCCTCGATCTCAATGTGCTCGTCCTCGTCGGCGTTCGGCAACTTTTTCGTCGCGTTGATCTTCTTCGTCTCGGTATCATCGCCGATCTCGATGTCCAAACGCCGGGAATTTCGTCTCTCGAGGTTCGTATTGTGCTCGTTTTGGTTCTCGATTCTGTGCACCGTGCCGTCCAACGCGGGCAACACCTTGATGCCGAATTTGTGATGATGATGATGATGATGATGAAGATGATTGTTCTGGGCTTTGGCGTCCTCGTGGCGTCTCTCGAGGCTTTGATTGTTGCCGGGTGTTGATTTCGATGACTTGATGGTCGAGTTCATGGTGGAATAGTTGGAGCCGATCGACTCGTTGCTCGGATCGGCTATGAAGAGCCTCTTGGACGACGAAGTTTTGTGGGCCTGGGACAATTCCGGTATCGACTGGCTGCGATAGAGAGGATGACAGATCCTCGAGGTACTCGGGCCAACGGACTTCTTCAGCAATGTCGTTGGACGGGAACTTCCGCTACCGCCGCCGCTCTCGACCTCGAGCTCGACGTCGTACGGCGACGCGTAGCTCAGTATCGTCAACGCGTCCTCGTAGACCATACTCCGGAAGCTTATCTTCACGCTCGCTATTCGATCGCCTGCCGAAACACGAAACAATTATCAATCACACGTGTCACGTGACGATGGAGATTGTTCTTATCATCGACGGTAGCAACGTTCGCGTGGGTTATGAAAATTAAACGCGGCAGATTTTCGGTACCTTTTGAGTTTGTAAAATTGAGATTTGCATCTTTGGGACGCAATGGAAATTGACTTTTTTTTAAGGGGTTAGCCCCACTTGCAATTTTGAAAAAATCGATTTTTTTTATTGCATTTTTTTGAAGTGCAATTTGAAGTGCAGTTTTTTTTTATGCCCGGAATAGATGACTCTATGTAAGTTTACAAAAAAAAATATTTCCTTCGTGTAAACTGAAATTGAAACTTTAAACGCGTTTTTCTCAAAATGGCATTTCTGAAGTCGGTGACTAAGATTACTCGAACACTAATGAACCGATCTTCTTGAAATTTTGCAGGCTTATTTAATACATAAAAATGTAGTCTTTAATCGTTCGATTTTTTTTTTCGAAAAAAAAAATGGCCGTTTTAGAGCCAAAAAACGGCCGTTTTTTTCGTTAAAATCGAACCATTAACTTTGACTGTCCGCCATTTTGTGAAAAATGAATATTTTTTAAAATCCTTCGATTAGAGACTAGTTTATACTTATATTTGACTAAATCCATCCGTATTTTTTTTTTTTTCAGATGATCCACTTCGCCGCAATGTTGGTCACCGCAAACCGTGTATATAAAAACATTATTTCATTGACGGCCATTTGCCACTAAACAATGTAATATTTTTCAATAAAAAAATTACTGAAAGTTCTTCAAGATGTGTTCTTTAAGATGGTATATTGATCGATTAAAAAAGTTTTGTAGTTTTCTTTTAAAAAAATCATGGAAAAGGCCTTTTTTTTGCGCTACAAGTGGGGGTAACGCCTTAATAAAGGGGAACTCGGGTCAAGACGAATACGCGAGGTAAGATGAATCGTGAGCCTAGCCAGTTAACAGTGTGTGCGAGCACAGTTGGAGTTTGGAGGTGTGGCGGTGAGGTGAATGAATATGAAAGTATCAACTGTGGAAGCACGCGTCTCGAGTGAGAAAACAATATCGATTTTTTGCAAAACGATGTAATTTTTGGTAAAGTTTAACATCGTTTCAGTTTATTTGAGTTGCTGATATTGATTGGAGACAGGTAGGTAAACACAATAAAAGTACTAATTATTAATATAATAAGAACGGTTTGTCAGAAATTTTCAAGGTTATTGCGTGATTTTTTGTCAATTCGTTAACCGTTTAATGGGGCAAGATGAATACAAGCTATCGCGAACCCGGAATATTTTACAACGTACCATTATTTACGTTAGAAAGGGTGAAATGAAACTAGTAAAGCATTTGGTTCCTCTTCAACCGGTGTTTCTACCAGGGGAATAAAAAGAACTTACAAATGACCGAAATGATATGGAAGCGAGATTATTTGGACTAATCCTACAGAACTTGGACGATTGGCTTATCAAATTGATGGTATTGAGAATGAAACCACTTTTATATGCGAAAGATGCCAATAATTCGTGTCATCATTATTCCAGCGCTGTTTCATCTTGCCCCGCATATGGGGTAAGGGGTCGTCCATTAATCACGTAAGGTTTTTTAGGCCACTTTTTGAGCCCTCTGCCCCGTGGTGATATGTGGCCAGGTTTCCAGCCCCCCGCCCCCCTCCGCCCACATCACGTGTATTTTTTTTTGTTAAGAAATGTCAGACACAAGCGATAGAGAGTACAGTATTTTATTGTGAAAAACGAAATAATATATATTGTCAGTATATTTAAATGGCATTGTGCTAGGACCATAGGTTCATTTGAGTGTTTTCTACAGTAACAAGTGGACAAGTCTTTTGTGGATCAGATGTAAGCACTTCACTTTACGTAGGTGGCCAGTCGAAATTAAATAGAACTAAAAACTATTGTTTAGGTTACTATTTAGGCACAACCAGGAGGTTGAAACCTTCTATCCCTTACTGTGTATACAAATGCTGCGTTTTTTGGCCGCTTTTTTTAGTTCTACCTCTCCCCGTGGCGCTAGCAGTTATCTTACAATATTCTTATTGCGCAGGCGCGTAGTCAGCACGGCGTCTATGGTCGTGTTTGTTGGGTCTCATCATTTTTATACGAACAAGTGCGCATGCGCATAATGATGCGCAACGCGCAACTGCGCAACGAAACGAGTCAT
This sequence comes from Ophion slaviceki, assembly GCA_944452715.1. Classification (NCBI taxonomy): domain Eukaryota; kingdom Metazoa; phylum Arthropoda; class Insecta; order Hymenoptera; family Ichneumonidae; genus Ophion; species Ophion slaviceki. Next base: position 16,964,139 of record OX101787.1, read on the forward strand.
TTGTTTTGCGCATGACTCGTTTCATTGCGCAGTTGTAAGAGTATAACTAGCGCTGCGAGTGTCAGAGTACGACACTAAAAACGCGGTCATTTTGCGTAGCAAAAATTCCAAAAGGTGTCAGCCCCCTGGGCGCAACTTGCCTCTTCAACAGCTCACAGCGGATGCTCTCCGGTTCACGCAGTTACACAAAATAATACACGTGATGTGTCACAACACCCCCCCCCCTATTTGAGCCTCACGTGAATAATGGACTAAGATGGGGAAAATAAAGGTTTAATTAAAAATATACATCGTATGGTACGAATCGGAAAGACTGATTTTTTTACTTCCAAAATTAAAAGATTAATAAATGTTGATTAGTTTAAAAAACAATTAAAGTTGACTGACTCGTATATGTATCTTCTTGCCCCGACTTCCCCTAAATTCTCACATTTTTACCACGTCAAGTCTGCGAAAATCGCCCGAACATTACTGCAAATCATCGTTAGTCTTCAAATCAATGGAAAGTCGTAAAAACGATGTTTAATTGATCGGAAGGGAAAAATAAAATAAAACACGAATAAATAAATAACCCGAGTGGAACGATCTGCAGTAGCCTGAAAAGATCGCGCGTCGAAACGAAGAAAGTCGCGCATCCTGTGCGCCTTATTTCCATATAGGATCGTGGGGAATGAAATTTTACGAGAGCGAGGTGCGCGTACATGCTTCCCGATTCACTCCACTTACTTCGTCCGATAAACCTAATTAGGCCCGGTATGCATGAATAAAATATACGTAATAATTGTACTTCTCGAATGGCAAATTGTCACGAAAGTTTTCGTATCGGCGATCTCGAACGCGGCGCGAGATTTCTTCATTCGCGAAAACGTTTTGTCGAGCACGGGCTCATCGAAACCACGTTAATATTCAGGGCGTCTTGCATAAGCTTGACATTATGAAAATACGATGTTTTTCTTTCGATAGCTTAGCTTTAATTTGTAAAAAAATGACCGCATGATTTGTTGGTACGTTTATCCATTAGTTATCAGCAAAATATTAGAATTGATTTGTCGAAAAAATCATTTTTTTCCTACAGTTCGAGATTTTCGTAAAAAAAAAGTATCCGAGGATACGAAGATTTTATTATTGCACTAAAGTAGATTTTTTAATTTTTATTGGGATCACCCTAATTACTGGAACCATCTACACCGATTGGTCGTGCAACAACGGAGGCACTTTGTTTGAATAATAACTTCGTTGATTATCAGTATTTTTTATTGAAAAAAAAAACTCAAACTCAGCAAGACTATGTATAAAGCGGCCATCCCCTGTGACAGGTTACAAAAATCGAAATTTTTGCACAAATGCAAAAAATGTGTGAGTTTTATATGGGCCCGGATCAGCAGACTAATGGCGAGTCAACATTTTCTTTGTGTAAATCGTACTTGAAATTTTAAACGCGTTTTTATGAAAACTGTATTTTTCAAATTAGCTTCCTCGATATCTCAAAAACTATTGAACGGATTTCGCTCAAATTTTTACGGTATAACCAACACGTCTATAGTTCTCACCCGAACTAGAATATTTCTGATATCTTCCATAGTTTTTCTAGCTGAAAAAGTCGAAAAAGATTACGAAACTTGGAACTTAACTTTTAAAATAGTGCCAAAAATTCAAATTTCAATATTTTTACTTTACTCTAGTTTTTTATTTCTTTTTTTTCTTCTATTTTTTATTTACTATATATTCTTTTATTTGTTAATTTATGAGCAAAGCCTCCGCAATCATGGCGGCCGTCAATCCACTTTTTTTTACACATGTGTGTCTTCCGAACGGTGTAAAGTCGATACAACTCATTATTTTTGTTTGATAAAATCCCGAGGGACTGTAAGCATGTTAAGGCGATCCTCTAGTTTCTCGGGTCGAAAAAATCGATTTTTTTTTTTCATAAATCACATCTACAACATGTGTAGAAAATGTGTGCCAAAGGATTTTTCGATATTCGAAGTGGTTCACAAGTTACGGCCCTGGAACGGAGCAGGTATACGGAGCAGGTATACTTTCAAACGCGTTTTTCTCGAAACACCATTTTTCGAAACCGTGACCACGATATTTCAGAAACTACTGCATCGATCTTGTTCAAATTTATACAGCATCTTTAATATGTTATAAGCCAGCGATAGAAATAGGATTATCGTGATTGCTTTGATAGTTTTTTTTGTACGAGCGAAAAACTTTAGAAAAAATGAGTAAAAAATAAAATGTAATTTTCAAAAGTGTATAAAAAAGTCAATTTTTGTAATTTAGAATTCACTCTAGTTCAATCGCTAGTCTTAAATATGAAGATTAAAATGCCGTTTGGTTTTTTGATTTCAGATAAGCAGAACAGCCGCAATCTTGGTCACCGTCAAGCACCTCTTTTACTTGATGTCTTCCTGTCGGCCACTATAACTTTTATTCTATTATATATTTTGACTTCAAAAAATTTATAAAGCTTATTTAAATGTTAATAAAGATTATGCAAAAACAATGAGATTGATTATTTCGATGCTTTGCCCGTAAAAAATTATTGAAAAAGCCGTAAAAAACAGCCGAGAAACTAGAGGACCGCGTTAATAAATGTGTGGTAAAAATTCAAAGATAGTGTGTTTTTATGGTTCATCAAAAAAATATCCGAAAAAAGCGAAAATAAACAGCTGTCACATGGGATGATCCCCTTAATTGTGTGTAAAATCCCGACCTCGTCGTCTCAGTGCTCCCCACAGAAAAAAAAATTGAACATCGACCTGTTTTTAGAGCCCAAGCTTATGCAAACTCGTTGAGAGCTTCCACCTAGTTGAAGTTCTTGAAAACATCGATTTTTTTTGTTTTTGACAGATTCTCAAAATGTAACATTAAAAACAAATTATCTGACAATTTCAAGTCGATCCGTTCAAAGTTGAGGGGTTACGAGCGTTTATAGGTGGGTTTCGCGAACCGGCGAACTTTGAACGCGTTTTTCTCAAAATGACTTTTTCAAAATCGGTGACCACGATATGTAAAAATCACTGCACCGATAAACTTCAAATTTCACGAGCTTCTTCGGATGATTTCTTTCCGAGCAGCAGTGATCACCGTGAAGGGCGTTTTTCAACCAGCGGTCTGCCAAAACCATTGTATCTACCACGTTTATTAATATGTTTCAATACAAAAATTGTTAAAGGAATTTATAATCATACTCTTCGAAGTAAAAAAAAATAATTGAAGAGCTGCACTCGTGATCTCAGAAAAAAATCACGAAAATTCCTCTTTTTTGCGGCCACGAGCCAGGCGAATTTATGATATTAATATATGATAAATTCATGATATATTAATCTAAGTAATATATAAGTACATAATTTATGTGTATATTCACATATGCCCCCATATATGTGTGTGAGTGTGAATACACTATCAAAATTAAAAAGAATATATATATATATATATATATATATATATATATATATATATATATTTATATATTTCTTACACAAACACTCTTTAAAATAATTATAAAAAAATATAAACCATGAAAAATCTACGTATTAAAAACTCGCATTATTTACGATTATAATTACATCGAACAGCAAAAAAAATCGTTAATAACTAATCATATCTACAAATAGAATACACTACTAACCAGGATTAATTCGACCAGATTCCGAGGCAGGACCACGATGCAGTAGATCCTTGACGAATATTCCTTCCCTCATGTTCCCACATACGTTGAAGCCCAGGCCAGTGAAATCGCGACTTCTGAGACTCACGAAACTGATCCTAGTCGCCTTTGTCTAAACGGCGAAAAACGGTTTTCATTCGTATGAAAAAAAAAAAACGGACAAAAAATAAAGTTGGCTGTTTCGGAGCTGGCAAAAAGGCTTTATGGAAAGTTTATGGAAAAACAATTGCCCAAATGACAATTTTCCGAATACAATTTCTCGATAACAATTGGACGAATAAACAATTTCGCAAATACAATTTACCGAAAGAGCAATTCCCCGGAAACAATTTCCAAATAAACAATTCCTCGAATACGATATCCCGAATGGAGAGTTCTCCGAATGTACAATGTCCCGAATGAACTTTTTCCGAAATGAACAATTCCTCGAATAAAATATTTCCCCAACAAGTATTTTCGACGATTTTTTCGGCGAACCAATTTTTTCGGGTCGAATTTTCCTTGCATTAATCTTGTTATTGATTTCGGCATTAGCAGGCGCCAGAAATATACGTTCTCACGCTTATCATAACCCAGAATCAACGACGTGGACGTGGTAGGTTCTAACTCCTCTAAATTTGTTTTTGTTTCTTTCTTCTTTTTTAATTTTTTTATTTTCTTTTTTTTTTCAATTTTTCAATTTTTCTTATTTAATTAATTTTTTTTTATTTTCGTTTTTTTTAAACTTTTTATGTTTCTTTTTTTAATTTTTTATACATATATTTAATCCAAACAAACCCAAACAAAAAAATAGTCCATTCGGGGAATAATTATTTCGAGAAATTGCTTTCGGTCAATTGTTTTCGAAGAATTTGCCGCAAACGGGCGAAAAGAGTGGTATATGTGAGTTTTTGTTTCCGACCGATGCTATGGAAAGAAAGAAAACGAAAAGGACAATACAAGAGATTAAACACGTACACCGAGACAAGAGTCGTCGAGGGTGCGTCTTCTGTCGTTCTTGTTGACCGAAGTGCCGGTAAATACGAGGGAAGACCACGGGCTGGACCATCTTGCGGAGTCCTTGCCAGTCGTCGGTGTTGTCTCCACCACGAGACTCGCAGTCGACAGAGGGCCGCTGCTGTCGTGATTCCTGTTGACGGCCGGTGTCGCGTCCTTGAAACACGGATTATCGAAGGCATAAGCGTCCTCGACTATCTCCGGATTCGTCACCAGGACCAGGTGCTTGCCTGAGCGAACAAAAAAAAATCACGCGAACGATAATGAGAATTGCTTTGGGTGGTCCTCGTGGCATATTTACGGGCGATCGTTGCGAAGTACATTGGATGAGAATCGAGGGAAATCGCTTGATACGTGGATCATTGGGATGAGTGGGAAAAGCCTGTTCGGTAATGGGTAAAATTATATACAGTGCTAGTTGTTGGTACTGGTTGGTCACTATCTCGTGAAAAGGTTGTAGAACGTGTTTTCCGCTATTAAATAATCCAGTGATGCAAAAGTCAACCAGTTTCGAGATATGATTTCAATTCTTTTTTGGGGCGAGGGGAGGCAACTTTAAAAATTAATTAAAAAAACTGTTGTATTGAATCAAACTCTTTTTTGTTATTTGTAGTTTGAGGATACAGTAACAAAGAATTATCATCAATAAAATAAGAATAAGCGACAGACATTTTTTAATTAGGGGTCCAAAACTCTGCAAGTCTAATAATTATTCTTATTTTATTGTTGATGATTCTTTGCTACTGTGTCCTTAAACTAGAAATAATGATTAAGGGGGGAAATACATATAAATGACGAAAAATTTCGGGCTTTTTTTCCAACGCAACTACTGGACCAATCGTTTTGAAATTTATAGGGTATTTTATTGTACATTTGGATAATGATAAAAACAAAGAAATGAAAAATAAAAAGAAAAAAAAAACATCATTGCATTCCAACGACGCAAACTTCAAAGTAATGAATAATAAGCGGTTGTGTCTAAATTCTGTATTTTTATAAATTGTCTTCGCAAATGATTACGCCCGACCGCCAAAACATATAACACGTGAAACTACAATAATAAAAATCAAATGAACGAATAAACAAAAATTACCAGGTAACAAAGAGTGTATAATGTTGAAAGGGGAGAGACAGAATTTGGTGGATAAGAAATCCACAGAGAGAGATAGTGCGGACTAGTTCTAGGCGTTGATCAATTATATTTTTAATCAGTTCATTAATTGACTTAAAAATAATTGCATTTAATTTAATTGCAATTAACATGAATTGCCTGTTGCAATTGATTTATTTTGATTAATCTATGTTAATTGCAACTCGCAATTAACACAATTGCAAGTAACTTTTTTAATTATTCTAAGAAACAATTAAAATTAACGATTAACCTTTTAACGGTTAATCGTTAGTAAAAAATTTTCAGACAAATCAGATAAAAAAGATTTAGATAATATTATTGATTATCATATATATTATTGCTGATGAATATCAGTTTTTTATTTGCTACCCATATAAGTATTTCAATAACTTACACATTTGTTCCAACGCCACTCCGCACCTTATACAAAATCAGTTTTAATTGTTAGTTTTTAATCAAATACATTAAAAATATTGAAAATTGATTAGTTTCTAATTGTGGAAAGTCACGATTAACAATTGGTCAATTGTTAATTGCGACTACAGCAACTAACAGTTAACTAATTGTTAATCGTGAGCTTTCACAATTACAATTGATTATTTGTTAATTGTTATAGTCGTGATTAACAATTGATTAAATGTTAATCTTCAGTTACCCTAGCAATTAAATTTTGCCCAACCGGTGCGGGCCCTCATCATCGCCTGATTGTAAAATTGGCCGCCGAAATTTTGAAAAATGTACGATCGATGAGGTAGATTTGTCATCGATTGGATTTCAACGCGGGCCAAGCCGAGGGCACAGCAACAATATAAAACTCGGTTGTGTCATCCGGCGAGGTTCGAACCGTGGGTATGGCCTTGTTTGGTCCGCGTTTGTACGTGGCCACTCTGATGTTGTACACACGCATTACAATAGCGACAGGAAGGAAGCGCATTCTTTGAAAGGTGACACGGCACACCGCTGCGAAACACTGTGAACACAGTGATGTCAATGCGTCGCACCATGACGGAGACTTTATCACTTGCACGCGCGCACAGGCCACACGTTCCTCATCTGTGACATTTATTAGCCAAACGTCGTAATTGACGAGTGCGCAGAGCGCTGAGTATATAGAAGGCGGTGAGCATGTTTGGTCCGCAGAATTGTATGAGGATCAAGCGAAAATGAAGGGCCGTGGACGCCATTGGCCCTGCGATTAGAATGGACCAATCGGTAAGCAGCCCTTCGAGCTGGAAGGATAAATCAGATTGAAGACCACGTGCGACTGGTCGTCTGATTTGGAAAGATCAATCTGCAGGATCAACCGTACACTTGATTGGCTTCTTGATTTGGAAGAAGAAATAGGATTGACGGACCATTGAATTGAGCTTGCCGATCTTGCAGCTCGTAAGTGTCAATCGAAATGGTGGATCAACGGTCTCATGGTCCTTTGGAGGGGGAAGATACCGTTGGGCGAGGAAAAAAAATGGCTGATTTTCATGATTTTTTATTAAAAGGAAAGATTTCTTCACCATTTTCGAGACTTAGGGTATGTTTTATTACTAGTTTTGGCTGTTACATGGCATTTTTTATTTACTAATCTTGAAAATGGTAGAAGGCACGGTCTTCTAAAATGCATTTTCAAAACTAGCGTGACGTATAGCTGAAAAAACTGATCGACCCATTCTGACGAAATTTCGTATACATTTTTCTAACCTTGTTGTCTAAAACATGAAAAGTTTTTGATTTTTTTCGTTGGTTTTTTTGTTGCAAAGAGTGGCCTTTTTTGTTGCAAAAAGTAGCCTTTTTTGTTGCAAAATGTAGCCATTTTTTGTTGCAAAAAGTAGCCATTTTTTGTTGCAAGAAGTAGCCATTTTTTTGTTGCAAGAAGTAGCCATTTTTTGTTGTAAAATGTAGCCATTTTTTTCGGAAAATTCAATCTTTCGGTTTCAAAGCGTACCATTTAATCGTTTTTGAACATTTTTCACGTTTTCTTGGTTTATATTCTGCGTATGAGTGTTAATGAAGGAAAAATCTTCGTAGCTTTTTTCAGATTAACGTTGCCGACGTTGTGTCTATCAATCTTTAAAAATGGCGAATATATGGCAGTCTTCCAAACTGCATTTTGAAAACAAGCGTGACGTATAGTTAAAAAAACGAATCAACCGATTCTAATGAAATTTGGTATAAATCTTTCTAATCTTATTGTCTGAAACATGACCCTCGATGTTTTTGAAAATTAAAAAAAAACGCAATTTTTGTGGCAAACGTAGCCACTTTATTCGGAAAATTCAATCATGTTGTTTCAAAGCGTACTATTTAATCGATTTTCAACATTTTTCACTTTTTCTTGGTTTATATTCTGCGTATGAGTGTTGATGAAGAAAAAATCTTCGTTGCTTTTTTTTTCAAATTAATCCGTCTGACAACATCCGCCGCAACCCGTTTAGAAGACCGTGCTATACTTCCGCCATTTTTAAAAATCAATAAAAAAATAAAAAATACCACGTAACAGCCAAAAGTAGTAATAAAACATACCCTAAGTCTACAAAATGGTGAAGAAATCTGTGCTTTAAAAAAAAATCATGCACATCATCAATTTTTTTCTCGCCTAAAGATATGCCCTTTAACTCGTGAGAACTGATCAGACCAATTGTCTACGTCCATGATTGATCCTCCGAGCCAAAAAAACCAAAAAGTAATTTATCACTGTCATCAAGTGACTGGAACACTTTCCACCGCAAATTATCAGCAAAATAAGAGTTTTTATTTCCGAAGACATTTAATGGTAGTCAGCGGATGATCGAGTCCCATTTAAGGGGTTACCCCCACTTGCGATTTTGATAAAATCGATTTTTTTTATTGCATTTTTTTGAAGTGCAATTTGAAGTGTAGTTTTTTTTATGCCCGGAATAGATGACTCGATGTAAGTTTACAAAAAAAAATATTTTCTTCGTGTAAACTGAAATTGAAACTTTAAACGCGTTTTTCTCAAAATGGCATTTCTGAAGTCGGTGACCAAGATTACTCGAACACTAATGAACCGATCTTCTTGAAATTTTGCAGGCTTATTTAATACATAAAAATGTAGTCTTTAATCGTTCGATTTTTTTCGTTAAAATCGAACCATTAACTTTGACTGTCCGCCATTTTGTGAAAAATGAATATTTTTTAAAATCCTTCGATTAAAGACTAGTTTATACTTATATTTGACTAAATCCATCCGCATTTTTTTTTTCAGATGATCCACTTCGCCGCAATGTTGGTCACCGCAAACCGTGTATATAAAAACATTATTTCATTGACGGCCATTTGCCACTAAACAATGTAATATTTTTCAATAAAAAAATTACTGAAAGTTCTTCAAGATGTGTTCTTTAAGATGGTATATTGATCGATTAAAAAAGTTTTGTAGTTTTATTTTAAAAAATTCATGAAAAAGGCCTTTTTTGCGCTACAAGTGGGGGTAACGCCTTAAGATTGAACGGCTTCGACGAACGCAAATCCATCCGAGACGTGGTACGAGCTAGTCGGGACCGCCTCGGCGTGAAATACCTCGTACAATGTAATAACTATTATGTGCGCCCCCCGACGCTATTCGGAACGGACGATGAATCGCTCAGCCTTTACCAAATACGGATTTGCACGTATACAGCGTGAATTAATGGCCCGAAACCACATAAGCTATCATAGCTCGCTGAAAGGCTGCTTCGTCGGGAACGACGTGCGAGCGGGACGAAGGAAGTTGCCACGTACGGAATTGAGATTATGATCGTTTCCTATCGCGATGTTCCGACGCCCCGTTTGCTCGGGAGTTCATGCCTGGTGAATTTCCACCACAGGCACATTTCGGGATATGACGTTTCAATGATTCGCACTTCTATAGGTTTTTCGTTTGTTGTGAAAATGACGTTTACTGATTCAGCACATTGTCCGTTGGCGTGATTTGTTTTAGGAATTACGTTTGGTTGAATTTTTACGTTTTATGTCAGTTTGCTTGCTTCAACAATGACGTTCTACAGATTGACCACAATTTTCGTGGCTTCGTTTGCTCGAAAAATGTTTTCGTTGGTTTTTTTTTTTCACTTTCTGTGGATTTCTATGTTTGAAAAATGACGTTTCTTTAAGGGGTTACCCCCACTTCCGATTTTGAAAAAATCGATTTTTTTTATTGCATTTTTTTGAAGTGCAATTTGAAGTGCAGTTTTTTTATGCCCGGAATAGATGACTCTATGTAAGTTTACAAAAAAAAATATTTTCTTCGTGTAAACTGAAATTGAAACTTTAAACGCGTTTTTCTCAAAATGGCATTTCTGAAGTCGGTGACCAAGATTACTCGAACACTAATGAACCGATCTTCTTGAAATTTTGCAGGCTTATTTAATACATAAAAATGTAGTCTTTAATCGTTCGATTTTTTTTCGAAAAAAATGGCCGTTTTATAGCCAAAAACGGCCGTTTTTTTCGTTAAAATCGAACCATTAACTTTGACTGTCCGCCATTTTGTGAAAAATGAATATTTTTTAAAATCCTTCGATTAAAAACTAGTTTATACTTATATTTGACTAAATCCATCCGCATTTTTTTCAAATGATCCACTTCGCCGCAATGTTGGTCACCGCAAACCGTGTATATAAAAACATTATTTCATTGACGGCCATTTGTCACTAAACAATGTAATATTTTTCAATAAAAAAATTACTGAAAGTTTTTCAAGATGTGTTCTTTAAGATGGTATATTGATCGATTAAAAAAGTTTTGTAGTTTTCTTTAAAAAAATCATGAAAAAGGCCTTTTTTGCGCTACAAGTGGGGGTAACGCCTTAATGTACTCCGTTTTCAGCAGGTTTGTTCATTGGAAAAATGAAGTTCGGTTCAATTTATTTCATTCAAAATTTTCGATGAAAAAGATGACGTTCTACCAAATTTTGAAATTTTTTTAAGATTGTGTTTATTTATTGCAAAAATAACATTTTGCAGAATTCTCATATTTATTGTGGGTTTTTTTTTAGAAAATTACATTTGGTTGAATTCCTTTATTTGCTGTGGTTTTTGGTTTGAAAAATAACGTTTCATCAAAATTCTACATTTTCCGTAGGTTCGTTCGGATTCGTTTGGTTTAAAAATGGCTTTTTGCTGATCGATCACAATGTTCGTGGGTTTTGCTGTTTAAAAAAGTACGTTTTCTCGAATTTTTATATTTTCTGTGGGTTACTTTTGTAAAATGAAATTTTTTTTTCCACCTTTCTCCATTCTCAGCAGTTTTTGTTTAAGTTTGAAAATGGCGTGTTGCTGAATTCCTATAATTTCGGTGGTTTTGGTCGTTCAAAGAATGACATTTTGCCGAATATCTTTGTTATTCCGTAGCATTGTTGAGGTTTTTATATTTTAAAAATTGCGTTTTATCAAGTTTCCCCATTTCCTGTAGATCTGCTTGCGTTTCTTTGTTATATAATGGTATTTTGCTGAACTTCCATATTTTCGGTGGATTTATTCCTCAAAAGAATGACACTGCCGAATTTCTTCATTATTCCCTCGCTTCGTTTCGGTTTTGTATTTAAAAATTTGTCTTCTACCAAACACTTACATTTCCGTAGGGGTGTTAGAAAACTGAAATTTTGCCGATCGACCTCATCTTCCGCAGTTCCGCTTGTCTAAAAAATGACGTTTTTTCAAATTTCCCCATATAATGGTTTATTCATGAAAAAAACGGCGTTTTACTAAATTCCCACAATATCCCATCCACAGATTTTCTTCATAAAAAAAAACTCCATCGTGCAAAAATTCTTCATTTTCCGTAGGTTAGTTTGGGTTTGTTCAAAAACGAGCGTTCTCCTTTTCTTCTCATTTTTCCTTAACTCTGCTTGAAAAATGACGTTTTACTGGTTGACATTTGGGCACGATTACGATATCTCTGGCGCCTTAATTTGACCGTGATTTGACCATATTTGGCCCAAAAGAAACACTTTTTCAAGAATGAAAAAATTGCGATTTTGGCTTCCTTTAGAAGATACAGGACATTTTACGAATTAGTCCATGTTAAGCACTAACTGGTTTACGTTAATGTAGCTTTCTTCGAAATGCGCTATCGAGAGCAGAACATTTTAGTAACAAATAAATCGAAAAAATAAATAGAAAACTACATTTTAGTTGTATGTATTAAACCCAAACAATCAAACAAACCCAAAAACAGCCCTTTTCAGGGCCAAAGAATACCAATGCAGGCAACCTCCACGTGGTGTATTCTGGATAACGCTAATGATCTGCAGCCAACTTCGTGCAAAGTACGACAAAACAATGTAAAACACGCGGAAAATTCGATTTTCATCGAAAATCGGAAAAATAAATGTTTTCTCTTCGAAGCGCTGTAAATCCAAAACTAAAACTCAAAACGACAAAAAGTTATTCTTGTTTTTCGTATTTTTTTCGGCCATACTTCATAATCCAATGGTCAAGTTGAGGCGCCAGAGATATCGTAAACTCCCCGACATTTTCCGTAGATTTTTTCGTTAAAAAAGTATGACGTTGAAGTTTGCATCGTTGGAATCCCGCGAAAGTTCTTTTCTATAATTTTCTTAATTTTTTATTATAATCTTATTTCTTTTAATAGATTAAGCTCATCGTCTCTAGAGAGGATAAGAAAAACCGTTTCGGTGAGTTTCGTACCCTGAATCAGCGAAATAAATGTGAGCAATAGAAGAAAAATTAACATTCGTTGCATTCCAACGATGCAAACTTCAACGTAAAAAAAATGACGTCGTATCGACGTTTTCCGTATACTTTGCGTCGACAAAAAAAAATAAACATCAATGAAATTACATTTCTCGCATGCCATACCCTTTCTCATTGAAAACCGCAGAAATGTATGAACTACCACGCTTATCCTCTCATACCTCCAGTCCGGGAGTGCTCAAGACCGCGTGGATCGTGCACTACGTGGGTCCGTATATAAAGCGTGTAAATACAGTCGCGTTCTATGGTTAGGTTCGGAAAACAAGGCATCAAAACAAGCGAGTATCGCGCGCGCGCGCCCGCAAGATGAGAGCTCGTTCTGTTTTTCTCGCTCGTACCATAGTAAACACGTTTGTGTGTGTGTTTGCATATACATATATGTAAATGTGTGTGTGCATAATGGACACACATACACACGTAGATGTATTCCGTTGATCCGCGCTGGCCTGACTGCAAGATCGGTTCTATATTGCTATATGGTACAATACGGTACGGGAAGAGGCTACGCCTTTGCCGGAGACGCCATTGGTCGCATACCATGAGCGCCAAGGTGAGCCGCCTCGCTACCTTCCCCGCCTTGCCGCCCCGCTGTCACCCCACTACGCTTCTGGGCCCACTTCATCCCCACCCCTTTGCCGGTGGATCGGTTGTGCCGCGCGATCAGCGCACCTTCCCCCCACGTAACGTCGCGGGGCCTTCTTGGGTCCGCGCACGCGCTTTCCACGCTGCGATTCGGCGACACCAGCGCGAGATGAACAATCCCGCGGTAGGAAGAACTATACACACGCAAGTTTTAATTAAACGGAACTATGGTCCGGGCTGTTTCTTTATTCATCCATAACGATAATTGGAAAGAAATACAGGTTTCGTGGAGAGCTCATCGCGCGATCTTTCGAAGGCTAAGTGTGTTTTTGTTTTTTTTTTGGTCATTAGTCGGAACTTTTCGAACCTTTCGGTCTATTTTGACGTCGCGCGCTCGGACACCGCCATCTTGTCACGGGTCGTTGCAATAACGATTTCCTGCTATTGAAAACTGCGTCTTCGATGATTTTTGTCGCGCGGGGTAAAATAACACGCGATAATGAAGAGGAAGTTGAGGAGTTTCGGGACAATTGACGATATGTTATCATTTGATTCAAATTTATGCAGTAATTTTTTTTTGTCACATGCTGAATGCAGTCTTTACATTTTTAATTGGTCGTGTACAACGTTTCTGTAGAATTTAGAATTGAAGAAACACTTTTCAACTTAGGGAGATGCCTCATTGTCATAATGACAATTTCGTCATCGGTGTCGTAATGTACTGAGTGATTTGACAGTTTTTGATAACATTTTAAACATTTTTTAAAACACTATAACGGGCGTAAAATTATCCATTTAGCGATGAGCGTAGGCATGTCCCTATGTTAAAAAGTGTTTCTTCAATGGTCAATTTTATAGAAACGGTGTTGATGATCGATTTGAAATTTGAAGGGTGCATTCAGTATATGACAAAGAATTCACTGTATAAATTTGAATCGAATGGTAACATATCGTCAACTGTCCCGAAACTCCTTAACTCGCGGAGCGTAAAGATCGTTGATCCAATAACTGTCCAACGCGCAACGGAATAAATAGCTCAGCTGGTCGGCTGAGGCTGTACGTGTGTATATTTTGGGTGTATAAGTATGACTTTACGGATTTTTTGGATAAAATATCACATTGACTTCAAACATAATAAATTATTTTCACTTTAATTCAAAATATACTCCATCGGTAGCTACCAAGCTTTGGGCATCTTTCAGGAATTAATCAGATTCCATGCTGGTAGAAGTCTGGTGGTTTTGAAGAGATCCAGTTATGAAGCCAATGCTTCATTTCTTCAGAGGAACTAAACAGCTCTCCATAAAAGCCTGACGCCATAGATCGGAGACCTTTACTAGCTCGGCGAATAGTAATCTGACAAGGAACATTACCTAAGTGTCCGCCTTTAAGAGGCTATACCAGTGTGAACGCTGAAAATTTGGGTGATTTTCGGGAATTTTTTGAAAGAAAAGTACTCAATTAAATGGTTCGGAAAATTAAGAATGTATTTGGCTATATTTGACCTATATTACATAATTTTTTCATAGAAAAATATTGAGATCCAAGCGACTTATGCGCTGCCTTCGGAGGCGCCAAAAAAAAGTTCCTCCTCTGCTGACATGATTCCGGCCGATTGAGTAGCTAAAACCGAAAAAGGAAAAAATGTCGTCAAACTAGAAGGTATTTCCTGTACAATAACGTAGCATTTTCGAAAAATATCAAAATCTAACAAAATAGCGTAGTTATGAAAAAAGTCTGTTTTCTTGCCTATAAAATGGTCGTTTTTTTCAATGCCAAATCGTCAATTTCCATCCAATCAAAAGTATCCTACGACATTGTACAGTAAATATATTCAAGAGTACTCAGTTCAAATTTCAAGTCAAACGGATAATTGCTCTTTGAGTTAAAATGTCAGCAAATTTGAAAAATCTCATTTCGAGAAAAACGCGTTTAAAGACTCAACTATCGATTTTTGCAAGATAAAATGATATTGATATAAATTATATACATGATGATGATATTCTTGAAAGTATATATTGTCGAAAAAGGAAAAAAATCGATTTTTTTAAAGTGTCACACTGGTATAGCCCCTTACTTTTGGTGGAACTCATATATGCGATAAAGCGTTAAAAAGTATTAGACACGTCTTTTTTATCGGCGGAAGAACGCTTTCAAGGGGGGAATCCATCCCACAGAGAAAGGCGTGTCGAGGGGTGATTTTGCAGTTTCACCCGCAAGCAGTCCACCGATCTGAATGAAACAAAAACCAAAACTCTTCTAATGGAAAGCGATGAAAACACCACTATAGAAGTATTGAAAAAAATAAGGGATGACACGTTTTTCTTTGGGGAGTGGTTTCCCCCCTTAAATCCGTTTTTCCGCCGATAAAAAAAATATACGTGTCTAATAGTTTTCAATGCTTCATCACATATATGAGTTTCAACAAAATCGAAGGTGGACACCTATGGATATGAAGCATTGAAGGTGGATCACATAAAGTGGTGTTCCTTGTGAGGGAGCAATCTCTATTGAATATAGAATATAGGGTACAATTCACGTGGTACGCAATTTTCTTGCTTCTGGACCATTCCCATGGCATTCAGAAGTAAGGAAATGCATTGTTGGGCAACATTTGATGTTGCTGCCAATCCTTTTGTCCGTTTGCCAACTATGTTCGTTCCGCGATGCTTCCGACTATGCCTTTGCAATTCTTTTCAGTGCCTTTCCATGCGGTTTATCATCCGAATCGAAATCATGCTTTCCAAATGGTTGAAACCACTTTTCGCACATGCTTACCGACGGTGCATGTTTCTTCCATCCACAAGCAAACGATGACTCTCAGCTGCACTTTGCTTTGATACAAATTAATGCGGTAACACTTCCCAAATGACGGTTATTCGGCACTAAAGTAGACATCTTCAAATACGATAAATAGGTCTCACTAGCAGTCCCACAGTTCACCATCTCGCCGCTACGCGGTTGCCATCGTTCCAGAGTTTCTCACAAGCGATCGCAGAGGCACGCGTTGCTATATAAAACAACGTCTTCCCTAGATCTTAACACGAAGCACGCCTAGGGCAGGCTACAGTGGTGGAGCCCTACTGATGAGTCTGTCATTGTACTCTAGACGAGACGCAACATTTCTTTTCCTGCCTCCTACCTTACGCGACCTTACCGAATTTACAGAATCTGAAAAACTCAACAAGTATGGGTGTAGAGAGTCACCAGGTCATCGGATAATCACCACGCCGAATCCCAACAAATGTAACAAGTGTCACGCTTCCGTCAAATAGCATCAATGACGTCTGACAGCTGCGTACAGCCCTTCTGTGTTCTGTACTGAATACAAGTGTTACCACCCTCAACATAACGCCACCAGTACGAGATACACCTTTTTTTTAAAGATCCGTAAAATAGTACCTATATATATATATATATATATATATATATATATATATATATATATATATATATATATATATATATACCAGGTGTGTAAGTATGAAACCGGAATTTGCCCATAGGTGGCGCTAGATGTCGATGCAGTTACCGACACATCACGTCAGCGGTGTCTTGTTATTGTATTGATATCCGACAAAGATTTCCAACTCACAATAACACGAGTTTCATTCAGTAGCATTAGTTTATTAGAGATAAACATGTCGAGTTTTGTGCCAACAAATTACGATATGCGGACAGCACTACTTTTCTGTTTTCATCTGAAGAAAACCGCAGCCGAATCGCATCGAATGCTTGTGGAGGCGTTTGGTGAGCATGCTCTCGGTAAAACACAGTGTTTCGAGTGGTTCAAACGGTTCAAAAGTGGCGATTTTGACGTGAGGAACGAAGAACGTGGAAGACCACCGAAAAAGTTTGAAGACGCTGACCTGCAAGCCTTGTTGGACGAAGACGACGCTCAAACACAACAACAACTGGCGGATCAGTTAAAGGTGACCCGAGAAGCCATCTCCAGTTATTTGTATCATATCGTTACAATAAACGTGTTTTTTCTGTACAAAAATTCCGGTTTCATACTTACACACCTGGTATATATATATAGGTACTATTTTACGGATCTTTATATATATTTACGGATATATATATATATATATATATATATATATATATATATATATATATATATATTTACGGATATATATATATATATATATATATATATATATACTAGGTGTAGAAGTATGAAAACGGATTTTTTTGGTAAAAATTACACGTCAGTTGTTTGAAAATGATAAAAATGAATAGAGACGGCTTTCTGCGTCACGTTCAATTGATCCGCGAGTTCTTGTTGACATTGAGTATCATCTTTATCCAATGAGGCTTGCAATTCGTTGTCTGCGAACGTTTTCGCTGGTTCGTTTCTCACGTCAAAATCACCATTTTTCAATTTTTTGAGCCACCCGAAACACTGTGTTTTACCAAGAGCATGTTCACCGTAAGCTTCGACATGCATTCGATGCGATTCTGCGGCGGTTTTCTTCAAATGATAACAGAAAACCAATGCTGTCCGCAAATCGTAGTTCGTAGGCACAAAACTCGACATGTTTAAGGTTATAAAAAAATATACCGGTGTAGGAAACTTGGGTTGTTTTGTGTTGAAAATCTTCGCCAGCTGTTAGAGGGAGATTGTGACGCTGCAGAAGCGGTCTTACGGTCCCTAAACTGATGGCTAGCACCATCTATAGGGAAATTCCGGTTTCATACTTCTACACCTGGTATACATATATATACATTTTTCCCACGAAACGCGCTCCGATAGTCACGAATCCTGATTGCGCCTACAAAGGGCACGAATACTCTACATATTTACGTAATTGACGATATATTCGCAACGTGATGCGTTTGAAGCAGGCTACATCCTGAGCGCGTGCGGCTACGGTATTATGCTCGCGGTTATATAGTCCGATTCTACGATCATGCTTGTTCACTGCGAAGCCAATAATGTAAAGGATATACGGCTTTGGGAAGAATCCCACAATGACTGGCGGTAAATCGGCTTGCATGATGGAGAACCGACTAACGCCAGTCACCGAAGTTGTCCTTTTTCTCGTTTTCATTCAATTTTTACGACGTCTTGAATGTCGCAAAAGTTGATATACGATAAACAGACAAGGACTCCTGTGCGTTTTGAGGAATCGTATGTGTTGTATATGACGTTGAAGTTTGCATCGTTGGAGTGCAACGAAAATGAATTCTCATCAATTGTTAACCTTCACCAATTTAGACTGTCAAAATCGCTGAACCGTTTTTGCGCATTTCTATTAGATATTTACGACGTTAATTTGCAACAACAAAAAAAAACTTTGGATAATGATAGAAATAAAGAAATGAAAACTGAACAAAGAAATCGTTGCATTCCAACGCTGCAAACGTAAATGTCATTTCAATAAACCTTTTTTATGCGTGCGTTTGTCTATGGAAAAAAGTATATTAAGGGGTTAGGCCACTCTAGAATTTTCGAAAAATCGATTTTTGGCAATTTTTTTCAATGGTCCCCCTAGGACCTCAAAAATGATGTCCCAAAAGATTATGGCGGGGAAAAATCTCTAAGTACTCGGTTTTCGAATTTTAGTACAAGGCCGCCTGGTCCGCAGCTAACTGCTCAAAACTTTAAACGCGTTTATCTCAAAACTGCATTTTTTAACTTGGCCAGAAACATAACTCGGACAATTTTCAACCGATTCACGTGAAATGTTGAATATATCTTGAAAAATACATTGTCTATGGAAGTACGAAGGATTTTTTTTTATATTGCATAGTCCATTCGTTATTAACAATTGCCTGACGATTTTTAGGCAAATTTTTCACTTTCCACTTTAGAAGTGCGCCATTTGGCCAAAAATCAATATATCGAAAAAATCCTACGTACTTTTATAGCAGTTATTATATATAATCGAAAAAAAATCATTGGCTCATTATAATAAAAAAATCACAGGAGCTGTTTGTCCTGCCGTGGACCCTGGAAAAACGGAGACGTCATCGCAAAAACGCTGCACAGCCGCCATTTTGAAATTAATCGCTTCAAAAAAATTATTGTACACAGTCACAGATATGTATGACAAACACCCTTTTTTGTAATGTCGATTTATTTGGTAGTTTTTCTGAAAAAAAAAATCCCAAATAGCCTATTTTTCAGCCTCTAGAGTGGTCTAAGGCCTTAAGGGAGACTTTGTCCTTGAAATTTTCAAAAAATCAATGTGAGCTCAACATGAGCAGCTAGAAGAAGAGGAGGGATGCCTCTATGGACCAGGCATTGCCGATTAGCGGTAATTATAAACACATTTGTGTAAACACATTACAAAACTTTAAACGCGTTTTTCTCGAAAACACGTTTTTAAAAATGGCTGACATTCTCCTGACCGCTGTAATTAACATATCGACCTGAAATTTGGAGAGCATACTCAGAAAATATGTCTTCACGGAATGACGGATCGTTTTTTCGATAGATACATTTTTGCATTTATTATTTATCTTTTTATGCGAAAAAAAACGCGAAAATTCGATTTTTTTTAAATTGCCGCCATTTTCCGAAATTTGTACTAAACGAAAAACCCATCCGTCATTCCATGACCAAAGGGTCACAGATTGATAATATGCTTTGAATTTGTGTTTCAGATCAACAAAGAGGGGGCAGTGATGTCAGCCGTTTACCTCCCGCGATTTGAGGACCTGTTTTCGCGGAACTGCAACGGCCGCCATTTTGTTTTTTTTTTTTCAAAAAAAAAAATTTTTAACGTTCTGTATATCATGAATAAAAGCAAGAAAAAAACCGCACTCAAAAAGCTTTACTCGTTTCCTTTAAAAAAAAATAAAATGTAAACACCTGAAATATGGCACTCCAAGGACAAAGTCTCCGTTAATATTGCAGGTCGTTCGTTACCGAAGCTCGAGATCGTCCGATCGCCGCGATTCTCGGCGAGGACGAAACCCCTCCAGCTTTTTTTCTCTGCCATCGCGCCCTCATTAGCGCAAAAACGTCTCGAAAATTACTCGAACACGTGCGCATAGCGATCGAAGAAATCGATTGGAAAATGACCGCGTGCGAATGGAAAATCAGAGTCCGCGCGTACAGTCGTCCTCACCGTTGGTGGCGTTGTGGTGATCGGGACGCCCGTTCAGGAAAGAGCGAGCCGCGCGCGTTCCAGTCACCTCGTTGTGTATTAGGAGCGAAAAAAGCAAACTCGAATTCCGCGATACCCGGTTTTGCGCTCGCGAAGTGCAAGTCGTGGAGTTGCGTTGTGCATACACGCACGTACATCTATATATGAGTGTGCGCGTGCCCGTGTAGAAATTTGAGTCGGGAAAAAGTACTGCCCCTGATCTGCCCTCCCTAGATAATATCATGCTCTGGTCGGGCTTTCCACCCTGGAATGGGTTCACAATGCAACGGGTCTATGGCTAGGTCCCGATCCGCCGTTCCCTCTCTGGGGACCTGATCAGGAACGGGCCGGAGAACGAGCGGTAAATGACCAGGGAAGTTGTAGGGAATTTATCGGGAAATAACCAGGAACAAACGAGGAAATTAAAAATGACGTTTAAGGGGTGAGGCCACAGTAAAACTTTCAAAAAATCGATTTTTTTTTCGCTGAAACGGTGCTTTATCATCATAAGAATAAGTTACTATTCGATTTATAGCAAGAAATTTTTCACCGACTTTGAGCGTATAACGTAAGCCCACCTCTGGCACGGCCATAGAGTACTTAAGGGGTTACCCCCACTTGCGATTTTGAAAAAATCGATTTTTTTTATTGCATTTTTTTGAAGTATAAGTATCCGGGCCCATACTTCTGTATGGGCCCGGAATAGATGACTCTATGTAAGTTTACAAAAAAAAAAATTTTCTTCGTGTAAACTGAAATTGAAACTTTAAACGCGTTTTTCTCAAAATGGCATTTCTGAAGTCGGTGACCAAGATTACTCGAACACTAATGAACCGATCTTCTTGAAATTTTGCAGGCTTATTTAATACATAAAAATGTAGTCTTTAATCGGTGGATTTTTTTTTTCGAAAAAAATGGCCGTTTTATAGCCAAAAAACGGCCGTTTTTTTCGTTAAAATCGAACCATTAACTTTGACTGTCCGCCATTTTGTGAAAAATGAATATTTTTTAAAATCCTTCGATTAAAGACTAGTTTATACTTATATTTGACTAAATCCATCCGCATTTTTTTTTCAGACGATCCACTTCGCCGCAATGTTGGTCATCGCAAACCGTGTATATAAAAACATTATTTCATTGACGGCCATTTGCCACTAAACAATGTAATATTTTTCAATAAAGAAATTACTGAAAGTTCTTCAAGATGTGTTCTTTAAGATGGTATATTGATCGATTAAAAAAGTTTTGTAGTTTTCTTTAAAAAAATTCATGAAAAAGGCCTTTTTTGCGCTACAAGTGGGGGTAATGCCTTAAAACTTTAAACGCGTTTTTCTCGAAACAGCTTTTTTTCCAATTGGCCTGCTTTACTCGTCTGCTTCATAAAATAATTTGGCTATTCTTTACGCTCCAATCATTATATTTATTTATTATAGTATTTATGATGAGCATTCTTATCCTCGTCTATTATCATTGATGAAATGAATGCTTTTATAATGAATAAAATTTCAACAGATAAATCAGTCAGGTAAATCGGACAAGGCAAGTCTGGTCAGGGCCGGACACAAAGTAGAGAATGCCCGCTCACATTTCGGCACGGGTGTTTATGTATATATATATATATTGGGTTTTAAACTTAATTCCGCTGTTTTATATTAGATGGCGTAACTAGTATTATTTTCGTATAAGTAATACGAAAAATATACTGGGTTGACGTATTGGACATGACCTACAATATTCAGTACTCGCGAGTCAATTCACTTGTACCCACTACTTTTTTTACAGTATCGAACCAACAAAACAGCATATGCGGGAAGCGTCAATTTAGGGAAAAGTGCTGATGCAAGTCATCGCTTGCTTCAAGAAGCTTACGGTGAATATGCTTTATCCGAGACTACCTGCAGATATTGTTTTAGACGATTCAAAAGTGGCGATTTTGACCATAAAGACAAAGAACCCCCAGAACAGCCGAAAAAGTTTGAAGATGAAGAATTGAAGGCCTTACTAGATGAAGATCGATGTCAGACTCTTAAAGAATTGTCTGATATGTTAAACGTTACTGAAATGGCTGAGCCGCAAAGGTTTGCATAATCTTGGACTTATTAAAAAAAGAAAGGGAAATTGGCTACTACACAAAAAACAGCGGGAATGAAGTTTAAACCCAATATATATGTGTGTGTGTGTGTGTGTGTGTGTGTGTGTGTGTGTGTGTGTGTGTGTGTGTGTGTGTGTGTGTGTGCGTGTGCGTGTGCGTGTGCGTGTGCGTGTGCGTGTGCGTGTGCGTGTGCGTGTGCGTGTGCGTGTGCGTGTGCGTGTGCGTGTGCGCGTGCGCGTGCGCGTGCGCGTGCGCGTACCCAAACAAACCCAAACAAACCCAAACACACACACACACACACACACACACACACACACACACACACACACACACACACACACACACACACACACACACACACACACACACACACACACACACACACACACACACACACACACACACACACACACACACACACACACACACACACACACACACACACACACACACACACACACACACACACACACACACACACACACACACACACACACACACACACACACACACACACACACACACACACACACACACACACACACACACACACACACACACACACACACACACACACACACACACACACACACACACACACACACACACACACACACACACACACACACACACACACACACACACACACACACACACACACACACACACACACACACACACACACACACACACACACACACACACACACACACACACACACACACACACACACACACACACACACACACACACACACACACACACACACACACACACACACACACACACACACACACACACACACACACACACACACACACACACACACACACACACACACACACACACACACACACACACACACACACACACACACACACACACACACACACACACACACACACACACACACACACACACACACACACACACACACACACACACACACACACACACACACACACACACACACACACACACACACACACACACACACACACACACATATATGCAAAATGGGAAATTTTGAAAGATGAGCGTAGAAGAATGCGCAATAATGAAGACTAGGACGATAAAATAAGATACACAAAAGGTGAGTCGACGACGATGAGATGGGCGTACGTGTGATAAAATGGTTGAGCGAGCTCTCGACTCTCCCTGCTGTCGTCTTTCGTAGTCGATGTCGGTGATATTATGCAGAAATGCGAGGCGTGGCGTTCGTAAAGTGACTCTCGCACAACAGTCTCGTCAAGACCATATCTCACGGCGTCCGTTTCTCATTCTCTTTCTCAATTGTTATCGCGCTGTTGCGTCTCGCAGCCTATGCCGAGATAGAAATGCAGTAAAAAAAATGAGCGTTCATCCGAAGGCGCGAATCGGCCTGGGCCGGGGCCAATTGCAAATTTTTGCGGACCATTGGTCACGCGCATGCGCGATAAGATCGGCCTCGAGAGACGATCCTCGTACCACGCAAGCTTGAACCAAACACGATTTTTATTCGTTAATTTTTTTATTTATTTTTGTTTTTTGTATAGATTGCGCACGTATACATTAATTTGTATATTTGTATTTATTTTTTTAAATATCATCTATATACACACACACA
The DNA here is from genome assembly GCA_944452715.1 of Ophion slaviceki. Classification (NCBI taxonomy): domain Eukaryota; kingdom Metazoa; phylum Arthropoda; class Insecta; order Hymenoptera; family Ichneumonidae; genus Ophion; species Ophion slaviceki. Next base: position 16,988,033 of record OX101787.1, read on the forward strand.
GGATGTCCTGTTATGAATGGATAATTCTGCAACTGTTTATAGGTTAGATCATGTCCTAATATACGCTGGAATTGCACTTTAGTAAGTCCCACGGTTTTCGAGATCGAAGTCATCTGCTTTTGGTGTTTCGCATGCCATTTCTACAAGTGACAACTTCTTTTGACCCGGTTAAAAAAAAAAGACTCCAGGTTATTTGTTTTAGCTAGAAAAGTCTTCCTTTTAACCTTAAATGTTAAGGAAACTTTATGAAAAAAGATCTTATGCAGAATTTTCATACCAACCAATTCGAACATCTGACTTTGATAGCCTGCGGTGTAAGAAAAAATGTACTACGCATATCGTGCCAATTACTTAAAAAAGTTGCTTAGTTATTGTCGATTCAAATCATTTGTAGAAATAACATGCGAAAAACCAAAAGCAGATGATTCTTTTCGAAAAATACCATAAAGCCCAAAATCTCGAAAACCGTGGGACTTTTACCAAACTGAAATTCCAGCATATAGTAGGACATGATCTGACCTTTCGACAGTTGCAGGATTATCCATTCGTAACAGGACACCCTGCATGTACAGGGCGAACTGAAAAGGAGAATGTAGTTGCCTCGTATCAAAACCTATCCGAATCACCCCCATGCATGTTCTACGATATTTTTTCAGTCTTTGAGGAAAATAGCTTTGAATTTGTTTTTTTTTTTCGTTTTTTTTCCTGTGGCATTGGCTTTGATTTTCGTTCGCTTTCGCGTGCGTGCTGTTCTCTTAGAAGTTCGTAATAACAAATGGGAGTCGTTTAGACTAGTGTAAGTATTCTATTTTTTATCGTCTGAACTTTAGTGACTGATCCTATTTTTTTTAAATAACTTTGTATTTTGGATCGTTGGAATGCAACGAAAGTTAGTTTTTCTTTTATCGCTCACGTTTTTTCGCCAATTTAGAGTACCTAAGAAAATCAGCCGAACGGTTTTTTCTTATCCTCATAAGACGTCCGCGATCTTAATCTATAACAAAAAATCATAGATGGTATTGTGATAAAAGTGATAAAATAATAAAAAGTGAAAAAGAACTTCCGTTGCATCCCAACGATGAAAACTTCAACGCCATTTTTTTCAACGTTGGCTCAAACTCGAAGACTAAATTAAAATTTACGTTAGTGATTTATTTATTGCTCGATTCATTGCCGGTGATTTGTTTATTGCTCGACGGAGCACGTTGTTACGATGACACGAGTGAAAAAGATACCGAGGATGTGTACATATACACGAAAGAGAAAAATAAAAAAATGCTTTTTTCTCGAAAACAAAAAAAGTTTGTAGAACATACATAGGGGTGAATTCGGATCGGTGTTGATACGAAGTATCTAGATTTTCCTGTGCAATGGTACTAGAATTAAATTTAAAAAAAAAGATGTTTAACCATTCCTTGACGCAATTATATTTGGCCACGGCTTTGACACACTGGGTCAATTTGACCCAGATAGTACTTCATTCATCCACGTGCCCTTAACGACCCTTCGGTAGGTTTCAATTGAAAAAAAATCGGGATACACTTCAAACATTTCTCAGTATGTCGGAATAATTAAAATTGGCAAAATATAAAATTGAATTGTTGTAAAAAATCATTGAAAACTTTCAATTGTGGGTAAATGGGCATTTTATTTCAAAGTCGTCCGGGTCAAAATGACCCAGTGTGTCAAGAAAGGGTTACAAGCTTATATATGTGTGCGTGTCTGTGTGTCGGAATTTACGCAAGCGCCATGTACGAAAACTCAGCATCGACGATCGGGAATTCGACTGCGCAAACATTTCCATTCATTTGTGCTGTACGCTCAAAAACCGCAACGTGTATCAATAATGTCGGACCGTCGAACGATAAGGAACGACACCATAAATCCATTACGAAAAAAAAATGTGTACTTCGACGTCTGCATCCCATTTATAACGTACGAGTTTGAGAACGAGATCCGCAATAAAAAAAAAAAGATAAGAAGAATCGTTTCTGTCCAATTATCATACGACACTGCCCCCCCCCCCTGCCCCTTAACGTATACAAAAACGAAAATTCCTTCGATCGAAAATTCCTTCTACTTCGTGAGTATAGATTTGCACACGTCGTGCTTCAACGCACACTTTTGCCCGACTAATCTTTTCGATGATTTCAGAAACGTACATTTTTTGGTCGAGACGCTTTCGTCGATCGCGCCTCAGCCATTCATGTTTTAATCTTATTTGAAGAGTGTATTTTTTTTACGATACAATGCATGGTTTATTAATTGGAAAGAATTAATTAAAAAAAAAACAGATATGACAATGCCGAGAATTCCAGCAGAGTTGTGTTGGCGTGGAATGTCCAATGTGTTTGTGTGTGTATATAGATGTATATAATGCGTTTATATAATACGAAAGTGTATAGGTACGCACCCAGTTTTAACGGGGTCAACGCACCTAGTCGCGTGTATCTATATATACAGATATATAAGGATTTATATATTAAATTGTGTATATGTATATGTGTGTGTGTGTATGTATATATATATATATATATATATATATATATATATATATATATACACACACACACACTACCGTCCAAAAGTTTGGAAACACTCGCCCCGCTTCCGAGCCACACAAGAAGTTTCCTCGCTCTTTTAAAAATGACGATATCTTGATTTACCAAGCGGCGTTTCAAAAGGAACATATTTAGCTTCATTTAGCTTTTTTAAAAAAAAATTTACGATTTTTTTTCCACCCCGTACACACTTTAAAAGGTGGTCGTTTTTTCGCTTTTTGGGGGGGTTGACATTATAGCGCACGACTCGTGAAAAAAAAATTTAACCGTTTTGCCCATGAAAAACTTAAAGCGAGGAGTACAAGCTTCAATTTCGTTTTTTTTTTAAAGTTTCGTACGGTTTTTTTCGCATAAATATTCAACTATTTGCAAAAAACGACCATATTTATAAAATGTAGCCTAACTCTGAAACTACTGGGTTTTCGTAAAACTACTAAGAGGGTAAAAAGTTGCATACAATCATTTTGGATTTACCAAAAAAAAATCGAGATAAAAAAAATTCAAAAAATTTGAAAAAAAAAAGTTTTCAAAAATTTGAAAAAAAAAAAAATTGGAAAAATAAGAACAACTTGTCCCACATCTCCCGGGGATTCGTGGAAAAAGTTGCAACAAGTTGGTCGTTTTTTGCAAAAAGTTCAATATTTATGCGAAAAAAAATCGTACGAAACTTAAAAAAAAACGAACTTGAAGCTTGTACTCCCCGCTTTAAGTTTTTCATGGGGAAACGGTTAACATTTTTTTTCACGAGTCGTACGCTAAAATTTCAACGCCTCAAAAAAAGCCAAAAAACGACCATCTTTCAAAGTGTGTACCGGGTTGAAAAAAAAATCGTAAATTAAAAAAAAAGCTAAATATCCCCCTTTTGAAATGCCGCTTCGTAAATCAAGATATCGCCATTTTTAAAGGAACGATGAAACTTCTTGTGTGGCTCGGAATAGTGTATGTGTGTGTGTGTCCATATAAGTATATAAGAACTGAATATATTTCAAAATAAGGGATTTGACGTCGATTTATACATTTTTTAATTACGGGAGGACACCACTGTGTCGGGCCGAAAAAAGGTTTTCTTTCCGATTTTTTTTGCCTACTAGACTATTTATTTCGGATTTCGAGAAAAAAATTATGTTATTGAGCATACATTGCACTTATTTTGTGCATGTTGTTATTGAACAAAATTTTATTAACAACGTTATTGTGGTACAATAGAGCGTCTGACTAAAAAATATGGTCCAACGCCAGGATTTAAATGAAAACGTTTTATAATCTGTGTAAATGTAGTTCTCGTTGTGCGTAGGCAATTTTAGAAAAACAAATCACGAAATGAGGCAGGGGGAGGTAAAAAGTGTAATTTTGGCGAAATTTTTACTTATATTAGAGGGCTTGAAAAATACTGAATAAAAAAAACGCCTACGTACCGACAGCCACTGTAACTAAGGAAATATTGGTTTTTTGAAATTGAAAATCAGACAATTATAGCTAGAGTTGTGATTCCGGCCAGGTTGAGAAAAGTCGTTTCGAGAAAAACGCGATTGAATGTTTTAGTATACGTAAATCGTAGCGCTACCTGCTCTCACTAAATTGTCGGTAACTTGGTCGATTTTCGATATTTTTACTTGAATTTTTTTTCACGTATTCTTGATTATGTATACTTTAAGAAAACGCAAAAAAAATCGATTTTTTCACCCGTCACATTGGTGTCCTGCCGTATGCAGGATAGGTTAATACTTTTTCGTCATTTAAAAAGTATACGAAGATACGAAAAAAAAAATTAATAGAAAAAATTTGTTTTTCCCGTTTCTAAAGTACTAAAAATGTTATTAGGGATCGAAAGTCATAGAAAAGTCTATATATATATATATATATGCTGCTTTCGATATAATTAACGAGTGCCTCGGGGCATGTATGCATTACCATATGTATGTGTGTGGGTACGTAACTTGTGGTCCCGCGGCTTTCATTAATCGTATGGGAAGTCAACGGATAAAATGCTCGTGTAGAAGAATCCTTCTCTATGAAACGTGGGATCCTTGGCTCTGATGAATAATACGATTCTCATGCTGTAGAATCCTGTTCTTTAAAAAAACCGCAGGTTCTCGATTAAATAAATCAATAGTGCGGCTGCAAATTTATCATCCCATATATATATATATATATATATATATATATATATATATATATATATATATATATATATATATATATATATAGTACCAGTCAAAAGTTTTCCATCACTTTGGATAATTGCACAACTCTGTTAGAATAATATTTATAATTCATTTTATAGAGCTATATAGTATCTTCGTAAAATAAGAACTAAAATAAATTATATTATTCTAATATAATTTCGCAATAATCCAGTGATCGAAAATCTTGCAGTTATCGGAAGAGATCAGAAACTTTTGATTGGTACTGTAAATATGCGACGATATACTATATAGATATATATGTATGTATATACACACATATGTATTCTTCATTGCTTGCTTTTCGTGCAGTAAGTACGTCTCTACGCATATACTTTTTATCGGATCTCAAATATTCTCCGTCGAAACAAGTCGAAAGATTGTTCGGAAAATGTGCGTCGCGAATCATTGATTTTTATCGCTGATCCGATGTTTCTGGACGTTCCACGTTTTTTCTTTCGTCATCTTTAAATTTATTGACTGTCATGTGCGTTCATGATATAATACATGATCGTGTGCGTATATATATATATATACACAGGGTGTCCTGGTATGAATGGATAATTCCGCAACTGTCAATAGGTCCGATCATGTTCTACTATATATGCTGGAATTTCAGTTTAGCAAAAGTCCCACGGTTTTCGAGATTTTTGGCTTTATGTTATTTTTCGAAAAAAAAAATCGTCTGCTTTTGGTTTTTCGCGTGCCATTTCTACAAATGATATGAATCGACAATGACTGAGCAACTTTTTAAAGTAATTGGCACGATATGCGTAGTACATTTTTTCACACCGCAGGCTATCAAAGTCAGATGTTCGAATTGGTTTGTATGAATATTCTTCGTAAGATCTTTTGTCATAAAGTTTCCTTAAGGGGTTAGGCCACAGTAACGGGTATAAAATCATGTTCGAATTTAACAATTTTTTTTCGCATGAAAAAGTAATTCACTCACAAAATTAATTACACATCTATTTAGTATGAATATCAAGCTGTTAGAATTTTCCTTTCCATGTACAAAATGGCCGACTATTAATATTTTCTTCTGTTATCTTTTTTTAGGCGCTCCGCGGCGTGACATTTGGCATCCACAATTTTTTACCTAGAACGAAAAACAAAAATTCTCGTCAATCTACATTAGAATACCTAGAGAAGTACGTGCGGAATTTACAAAATATTGTTTTATTCAAAAGTTGTAGGTATTTTAATTGAGTTGTAGGTATTTGAATGAATTTTCAGTGAAAAATTTCGTATAAAACTGCTCATAAAATGAAAAGTTTTCGATTGATCAGAAATTCCGTACGTATTTATCTGCGAAATGCAATTGGAAACGTGACTTTTAAATTTGAAGTAAATCGAGTGAAAATTGTTGAAGTTATTTGTCACGCCAATTGGAAAAAAGGTGTTTCGAGAAAAAGGCGTTTAAAGTTTTAGGTACTCTATGGCCGTGCCATAGGTGGGCCTACGTTATACGCTCAAAGTCGGTGAAAAAAAAATGTCTTGCTATAAATCGAATAGTAACTTATTCTTACGATGATAAAGCACCGTTTTAGCGAGAAAAGAAGATCGATTTTTTGAAAATTCTACTGTGGCCTTACCCCTTAACATTTAAGGTTGAAAAGAAGACTTTTCTAGATAAAACAAATAACCAAGAGTATTTTTTTTTAATCGGGTGAGAAAAGTTATCATTTATAGAAATGGCAAGCGAAAAACCAAAAGCAGATGATTTTTATTTTGTGAACCGTGGGATTTTTATTGAACTGAAATTCCAGCATATAGTAGGACATGATCTGACCTATCGACAGTTGCAGGATTATCCATTCATAATAGGACACCCTGTGTGTACACACACACATACACACACACACTTATAGGCGCCCTTGTGAAATTATGAGATATCTCATCACTATAATAGCATTCCATAGGAGATGATACGAGATATGTCATATTTGTCTGCTTCCGATACACGTACACGTCGAGTGGTGCCGAGTCACTACACCTGTCCGTCATATATATATATATATATATATATATATATATATATATATATACACATATATATGTGTGTAGGTACATTGGGTTATGTGCTTGATTAAAGGCCTCGACGTTTATTTGATCATGGCTTTATCTGAATACGACTCGCTGACGCCTTTCATTATTATCCCTCATTGAATCTCGGTGTTCCCTGTAAATTGTGTAACTCCTGTGTACTGTACATTATGAGAGGCTGAGAGAGAGAGAGAGAGAGAGAGAGAGAGAGAGAGAGAGAGAGAGAGAGAGAGAGAGAGTGATGATCGTCACGTTCATAGTAAATTGAGAACGCGAAATGTGTCACGGTACGTCCAGTATCTCAGGAACGCCTTGATCCAGGAAAAAATTAGAGTTTCCGAATCTAGTGATTAGTCATGCTCTATTGAGGAAACACTCAACTCATTGAATCATGCAGTGTTAGAATTCACGATTCTCTTCGTAAAAATGAAAGAACGAGTTTATATATATTTCGTCTAAAAATAATTCTTTTTTAAAGGAACTTTCGAGATTTTTGCATTGTAACCTGTAGAGAGCGCAACAGAAAAGTTGTTTAGGCAAATTTCTAGTTTGGAAATTTGAAAAAAAAAAATCGATTTTTTAAAGGAATTTTCTTGAAGTATAGACCCAAAGAGTATATACTCGGAAGGAAATTTCGAAATGCCGAATATTTACAATGCGATATGAATACGTCCGGATTGAGAGGCCGCACCGGCGCGCATCGGACAATGGTCTGCGGTCAATAGTTTCCGTACATTAGTCAACGGACATTAGTCTAGGGACCATTGTCTACCGACGGTGAATTTTTATTTTTCAGCCTGGTAATTATGATATGCCATTATGCCACTTGGATAGTTGAAATTGTCCTTAAAACTTCAAACGCGTTTTCCTCGCAACTACTTTTGTCAACCTGCTTGACATAAAATCTCGAGTTCTATTCAACGGATTGAATTTAAATCTCTTATGGACTTTCAGTATATATTCCTCCATCGTCCCTGCCCCGGGTATTGCGAAATTATTATTATTGAACAAATGAACAAAAAATTTACTTTGAAAATAATAGGGCGAAGAATTAATTTTTTTTAACCACGCTCAACATTGATATTTTTTCTCCTTGATACCTGCCATAATGATATTCTTATTGATAAAGGAAATTGGTTTTGTTTCTGTTTCAGATTAATGACAGCTTTGGAATCCAGTCAACCGCCTCTACGCTTTTTTTTCACGGCCATATTTAGAGGCCCAGTACTTTTTAAATTTTAATTTTGTGCGCACAACATTTTTTTTGCACGTTCTTGAAACATCAATTAAAACACTTGACAAACATGGATGGTAAAAAAAAATGGTTTTTTTGTGTCAAGCCCGAAAAAACCCGAAGAGCGGGGTAAAATGGACCAGTTTCGTATCAACTTCATGGAACTTTGTGTTTTATAATTTTCCTCTTTGTATTTATTTGTTAACATTCGTGCTTTATATATTAACATTTGTATTTTATTTTTTAACATCTATATTTTATTTATTGACATTTGTATTTTATTCATTGACATCTGTATTTTGTTTATCTGATTTTTACATTCCTTTACTTTTACAGTAATTATTATTCATCGATCACGATGTCGATGCGAACTTCGTAATGTTAATATTTTTTGTGCTAAAAAGCTTTCGATATTTCGCGTTATTTAATTGAACGGAGTGACAATCGTAGGTTACCAAGAGTAATTATAGTCCTTGTAAAACTCACTAACAAATATGTACGTGGAAGATGTTCGGTAGACGCGTGTTATCTCGTATTTCGTTATCACCTTCTTAGTCGGAAAAATGTGGCAATTTTCAACACCCGATGCTCTAATCGTGGCGAGGCCTGAGCCCCGACGAGTCGGAGTTGAAATTCTCAAATGAAAATACCTGCCCTATCGTACGTGTCTTTATAGCTCAGCTCGCTTTTTTTCACATTTTCTTCTGTTTTACAAAAAATATTTTTCCGACTTCGTCATTACAGTTTGGAATGTTTGGTAGTTTGAAATTCTTGAAAATGCGAAGATTTTGTATGAATTTTACTCCGCTAATTTGCCTCGAGCGTTTTTTGTGCCGTTACGACTGTTCATTGATTTTACGCCTTTAATTATGAAAAAAGGTGCCTCATTTGCATGTCTCAATTACTTATTCACTTGTCTCAATGATTTAATTATCCTGCCTCAAATTATTACAAACAAAAAATACTTATTTTACTTCTTCATTTATTTCCTTTCGTCAAAATTATTATTTTTCTCTACCCAATTATTTACTCCTATCGCCTTGAATAATTATAAAACAAAGTGTTGGATTTACTTCTCTCAATTGCTTACTTCCTACATGTTTACTTCTCGTAAAATTAATGATTTATTTCTCTCGATGGAAATTTCCCGATAAATAGCACTTGCAACAATTTTTTCATCCGCCAAATAGGTTTTTTTCAACAATTGTGTGATTATTTTCAAAAAGCTTCGAAATCAGGTTAAAATCGGGTCAAAAAGCGCAAATTTCTCAGTGTTGCTTCTTAATTGGATGACATTTAAAAAAAATACATATATATGTATTGAGCGTCTCGAATGGAAAAAAAAGGATGTTTCAATGTGCTCCCTGCCGATCGTAAATTTCACGGTTACCCGGTGTGTTTATCGGTAACGCGTGAACGAGAAAATTCATGAATTACTCGTTATCGTCGCGAACAATGTGTTTATTGTTTTCGCAATCGCGCTTTGCAGTGAAGTTCGAAAGTACGGAAAAATCTGCTTGAATTAGAAATTTTCACATTGCGGTTTCCATTCACTCGTGAGTTGGGACCTCGTGACCCGAATCAAACAACGAGCAATTGATAATATTTGTATATATATACGTCGCATCGTTCGTATTAAGTTTATTGTTATTATCATCATTATCATGCGATTTTGTTGCTCCGGGCAACACACTTCCTCAGTCTGCGCTGGAAAACATTCACCAACGGCAAAATACTAATAAACGATTAAATAAAAATTATTTTTATTATGTATAGCCAAAGTAGTTTCCTTTTTCACTAAAAAAAAATTAAAAAATATATCTCTGGAAGTGAAAAATAATAATTTTCAATAAAACAGAATTAACTGTTTTCGAAAGAAAAAAAAACGATCAAAACGGAATGGGGGATTTTATATCTGCCGCCCCTAATTCTGACCACGTAGTCTTAATATTAGACCCGAAATAAGACTTTTTTCAAGAGTGGTAAAAATCGAAATTCGACCCTTAAGGGGGTAAAACTATTTTTTGTCAGATTTACTTGAAACTTGGCATAAATACTCTACAATACAAATAATTGAACAAGTATTTCGGCATTTCCTAAAATTCGACCCTTAAGGGGGTTAAACGAGGGTCTCAAACGTTTGTATGCGACAACATATTTTTTTGTCAGATTTACTTGAAACTTGACATAAATACACTGAAATACAAATAATTAAACATGTATTTCGGCAATTGTCAAAATTTAAACCTTAAGGGGGTTAAACGGGTGTGTCAACGTTTGTATGAGAAAACATATTTTTAACCAGATTTAGATGAAACTTACTAAATTCATTTTGTATATAACACTATATGTTTTCCTCGCTGTTCGATGCGTGTAGACAGTCAAGCAGTACTTTCAACCCCTTAACTGTGTTCGTTTAGGTTTGTTTGAGTTGGCATAAATACACCAAACTAACCCAAATGAATACATTTTTAATTCTTTATATTGGACTGTATTTATACCAAGTTTCAAGCAAATCTAACGAAAACATATTTTTTCTCATATAAAATTAAAAATCCCCGTTTCGCCCCCTTAAGGGTCGAATTTCTATTTTTACGACTGTTGAAAAGTCTTATTTTGGGTCAAATATGAAGACTGCGTTTTTTTTCATTGTTTTTACTTCCTCATTTTTAGTATACAAAATCTTTTGTCGTAGCTTGGAACTCTCGCCCTCAAAATAAGCGACTAAAAAATCACAGATGGATTTTGAAAACGAATATATGTCAAAAGAAATTCGAGCAATTGGAAAACTTGATTGAAATATTGCAAAAAAAAATCAAACTAACCGAAAGATTTTTTCCCAGCCAGGAAACTAAATAGAAATTAAAGATGCGAGGAAAAAAAAAATTCTGAATGAAAATGTCGAAATCGTTTAAGACGCTGGATTCATGAGATATCCCAATGAAGATTGATTAGGCGCGCGCGCGCGACAGAGAAATCGAGAGAGTGGGAACAATGGACGGAGAGCAAAAGAGAGCGAGAGTGACCGAGTGCGAAAGAACGTTTGTGGGACGTGATTTTTTCTTCTTCTTCTTCTCTTGTTTTCAATATTACATCTCTCCTTTTTCCTCGCGGTAGCGCAGGCGAAACAGGTTGACGTAGTCCCTTGTCTTTTATTGTTTGACGTGCTCGTCGTCGTCGTCGTTTACGTTGGCCAGCTCGTCGTTGAACGCGAGCTTCGTTCTCGTCTCAAGCTCTTTGCACGCTCGTTATCTTAATGTGTTGTGGGCGCAACCGCGAGTGGGGCATACTCGGGTACTTAAGGAATTTAGATACGATGGGTGTACGCGTAAGTGGCCGAAATATATATATATATATACACAAAAGTATTTGTACACCTCACTTTACTGAAACAACTGTTTGAAAAATATGTATATATTTTATGGCGTGGTTGGAACGCAACGAAAATTCTTTTTCCATTTTAATTTCCACGGTGAAGTCCGCATCGTTCGAATGGAACGAAAATTCTTAATTTTTTTCATTTCTTCATTTTGATTACTATCTAAACCCTTTTTCTCCAATTTTACCTTATGAAACGCTAATAAGGGTCTTCAAAAAAGTTTCAGTGATTTTTGAAGCCTAAACGGGCTGAAAAGAAAAATTAGGTCATAAAGAAAAAAAATGTTCGTTGCCTCCTAACGACGCAAACTTCAATATCATTAATTTCCTTACTTTTATTATCACACCGGATCTTTTTTCGTAGGTTTTTATAGCGGATTGCTAAATAAGTATTTTAAAAAATGATTCCGGGATTTTTTAAGGCAAAGAATGCCGAGATAAATTAAGGCGGGATATACATTTAGACAGGAACAAAATAAGCAATATTGAGGGATTTTTTAAACTAAGAAATAATTATTCTACAATTATCAAACGTTAGGTATACTTTAATAGTATTTTTAAGTATACAAAACGATTTTTTTAAATAAATTTATCATCAAAACTTTAAATAAAAAAAAAAATTTTTAATCGTAAGTATAGTGTAGGAAATAACATATACAGGGTGTCCCTCTCATCTCTGCCACCCGAAATAACTCTGTAATTATCGACGTCACAAAAAAATGTTCCAGCCAAAAGTCGTACGATGTGAAGTGGGCCATCAAATGCGCCCAATTTTTGTCATTTCGGTGGAGGCGCTGACGCACAGTGAAGGTCACCTCCACTTTTTTAAATGGAATCGTACATTTTTTCAACCATCTTGTGGAGCACCTCACGCCGCACAAAAAACATTGGGGCGTCAAAGTCGTTCAAGGTCATTCAAGGTCAGTATCGATGATACAAATATAAATATCTCGGATCACTACCGAATATTTGGTAGCGATCCGAGATATTTAGATTTGTATTTCATTTTAATAGGTGACCTTGAATGACCTTGAACGACTTTGACTCCCCAATGTTTTTTATGCGGCATGAGGTGCTCCACAAGATGGTGGAAAAAATGTACCATTCCATTTAAAAATGTGGAGGTGACCTTCACTGTGCATCAGCGCCTCCACCGATATAAAAATGTCGCATTCGATGGCCCCCTTCACACCGTACAATTTTTGTCTGGAACATTTTTTTGTGACGTCGATAATTACCGAGTTATTTCGGGTGACAGAGATAAGAGGAACACCCTGTATATCTATACACTGCACTGGACAAAATAAAGAACGCATCTCGCCATTTACTTTGCATACTCTATTTCGTCCAGTCCTCTATCCACCCACACGCACGTGCACTTTCTTATTGGATCAAATAAAACTAAAATCAAAATAATTGCCGACAAGTGCGACGTTCAATTTTTCCCACCAGCCCGATAACCCCACGCAAGTTTCTCTAAAGCCCCGCATCGATGACACAAAAACAAGTGCCGCAAGTGGGACAAACAACTCCGGTAAAATAATCCGAATATTTATCCAGTTACGTAACCGCCTTCGTGATAAACAAATGAAATGCCGACAAAGTTACTGATACTTCACAGCCAATATTATCAGGTAACATAAAGTTAATATTAAGGGGGGAGATGCCTTTAGGCGAGAAAAAAAATTGCTGATTTTGATGATTTTCTTTATAAATAAATATTTGTTCACTATTTTCGGAACTTAGGGTATGTTTTGTTACTACTTTTAGCTGTTACGTGGTATTTTTTAATCTTATTAATCTTCGAAAATGGCGGAGTTATGGCACGGTCTTCTAAACCGCATTTTTAAAACTGGCATGCGGTTGGAATATGCATCGTTAAAACGCAATGAAAATTGTGAATTGCTATTCATTTCTTTCGGCGAAATTTACCTACCAAAGTCGCTTAATTATTTTTAAAGTCAATTATTTAAAGTTCTATAATATAAATATGTGGAAAAGAATTTCGCATAATAATAACAATAAGGAAATCAAAATATTTCGTTGCATTTCGACGATGCAAACTTCAACATCATAAACTAGCGTGACGTATAGCTAAAAAACTAATCGACCAATTCTGATGAAATTTGGTATAAATCTTTCTAACCTCATTGTCTAAAACATGACCCTAAATTTTTTTGAAAATTTGAAAAAAAAACTACTTTTTTAATTGAAAAATGTAGTCATTTGTTTCGGAAAATCCAATCTTTGTGTTTCAAAGCGTACCATTTCATCGACTTTCAACATTTCTCACTTTTTCCTGGTTCATATTCTGCGCATGAGTGTTAACGAAAGAAAAATCTTCATTGGTTTTTTTTTATTAATCCCGCCGACGCTACATGTCACGCCGTCTGACAACATCCACCGCACCAAATTTAGAAGACCGTGCCGCAACCCCGCCATTTTTACAGATTAAGGGGTCCTCTCACTTTAGACGCTGAAAAAAGACTATTTTCATGAATTTTTTGATAGGTTTATATTATAAATATTGATATAAAAGTTGTTACACTTAATAAATACACTTTCGAAATACATTTTCAAAACATTTATTTATTTATTTGAGTCACCATTTATAGACGAAAATGGTAGTGAAAAAAATTGTCGGTCTACAAAAAAATCAAACGGTTTTAGATTCACTATGTTAATGGCTATAGCGCATATCATACGATTTTTCATATATGCAAAAATAACAAAATCGCGGACATTTTTCGAAAAAACAAACAAAAACGTGTTTTCTTTACCGTTTAAATCCTTGTTATGCGCTGCAGCTATAGTTGTAAAGAATATGTGGTTAAAATTTCATAAGGATCGGTTCAGTAGTTTCGAAGATTTTATCAACAAGCCGTCGAAAAACGTTGTTTCCAGAAAAACGGGCTTAAAGTTTGTTTGGGTTACATAAATAAATAGAATTTCTTAAAAATGTGTTTCGAAAATGTATTACGTTTAACTAACTTTTATTTCAATATCTATAATATCAACCGATCGAAAAAATCATGAAATAGCCTTTTTTAGCGTCCAAAGTGAGAAAACGCCTTAGTAAAGACAAAAAATACCACGTAACAATGGGGTTAGGAGTGGACAGAACGACGCCAAATTATATGTGGAGGAGAGAGCTAGGAGTTCTTACTATGGAATATGTGATAAGGTAAAGAGCGACAAGATATATTAGAGGAGTGATGAGAATGGACGAGACAAGGTGGCCAAAAATTTGTTTAATAGAATAAATTAGAGCAATAACAAACGGTGACCCGTCAAAATTGGGGAAAAACCTGGTGAAAGTATTAAGAGCTATAGAGATAGAAGATATAATAACAATGATAAGGGAGCGAAAAGAAGTAAAAAAATAGACGAAAGGATAGAAGAGGGACTGGAAAACTTTAAAAACAGAATCTTAAGGAGGGAAGACGAAAAAATTAGAAAATCGACGTATAACGATAAGTATAAATATATTATAGAAAAGGACGAGATGCCATGGAAATATTGGTCAGATGAGGGAGTAAAGGGTAGGGACAAGGAAATATGGGCGAGGCTAAGATGTGGCAAAATAGGAAGAGCGGGAAAGAAAGGAGAAAAGGATTGGAGGTGCAGAATATGTAAAGAAAAAAATGAGACATTGGAACACCTAATGATATGCAAAAAAGGCAGGGAGTTAGTATCAGAGAAAGCAAGGAAGAAAGCAAAGGAGTGGATGGAAGGAATGGATGATTTGGCAGTAAAGGGGGAAATCATAAATATGCTGGGAGGAAAAATTCAAATAGGGATATGCGAGTATTTTAGAGAAATAGCGGAATTATGTAGAAAGATGAGTAAGGAGCATGGCGAAGGAGAGATCGACGAAGGGGACGAATAAATGAAGAAAGGGAGAATGTGAAAATAATGCGTAATGTAGGAATGTAGGGAGTGGACAATAAGTGAAAAGTGCGTTTGTGAAATTGTCATATTTGTGTAAAAAGCTTTGCGAAAAAGTTGTGCAAATAAAACTCGATACTACTACCACGTAACAGCCAAAAGTAGTAACAAAACATACCCTGATAGTCTCAAACATTGTGAAGAAATATTTCCTTTAACAAAAAATCATGAAAATCAACTATTTTTTCCACGCCTAAAGGTACTCCCCCCTTGAAACGTACACTCCCGGTCAAAAGTTTTCGGACAAAACGTTCGATCACTTTGGATAATGGCAAAATTATATTAGAACAATATAATTAATTACATAGAGCTATATAGTATTTTCGGCAAATAATAAATGAAACGAATTATATTATTCCAAAGTTTTGGAATTATCTGAAGTGTCCGAAAACTTTTGACCGATAGTGTAAATAAAGCAAATATTCAAGTGGGCCCTATAGCCCATTTTTGTAGTACATTTTTTCCCCTGTTATTTTCAACTTTGTCTCATTCCAATCAACGACGAATGGTCACCATCATTTTCCAATGAAATGCCTCTTTACGGTTTTTTTTTAATTTCGTTGGAACGGTGCCCGCCAGAGTCTCTCTTTCTCTCTCTCTCTTTCTCTCTCTCTTTCTCTCTGTACATGTTCACCTTCCACAGGCGTCGAATGAGAGAAAAGCGTGAGACACATTCTTGCTTGATAGCACAGACCGTGCACTATGAGAGAAGTAATTTGTTCAGTGTAATACATATAACGAGTACCCGCGCACGGTGGTAAACAATATCCACACGCGCATTCTCATTCTCGGCTCGAACGTCCCAGATTCACAGTTAAGGCGTCGCGTGTGCCATACGCGAAAAGACGTTTTTTTTCCTTCGCTTTTTCTTCTTCTCTCTCTTGTCCAGTTTACATGCATCGCGAAAGACGTACCACGAGTAACGTATGCGTATACGAGGCACGGCTTGCCTCGATGCTCATCAATTACGGCGGAGTGGTAATTTCGCCACTATACCGGGTAAGGCAACAACTATTAGCGGTAGAAATATTTTCCAACCTATCAGACTCGGGAGAAAACTTTTTCTACAAAAGTTGCATAGTTCGAAGGGGGTCATCGAGTGGTGACTACGAGGTTCATCCAGGTGGAGGCACTTCGAAGATTTCAAGGTCACCGCCGTTTCTTTTAGGGGGAGTATACCTTCGTGAACATTTTTTTTGCATTTTTTTATTGGCTTAAGGGGTCCCTTAACTATCCAAAACCGATATTCAAAAGATTTTATGAGGGGGGAAATTAAAGGCCGATTAAAAGTAAACACGAAATTTCCATGATTTTACAGTACTTAAAACTTTAAATGCGTTTTTCTCGAAACTTGAAACTTGAACTTGCGTTTTCTCGAAATGGTTTTAGACACGGGCGTATGCGTAGCGCCTCGAGTTTTCAAACGATTGACTTCAAATTTTAACTGTAGCTTCTTGACAACATTTTCTAGTCCAGTACGTACGACTTTTGCGATAAGTTGAAATTTAAAAATTTTCATGAACGATATTCGCTTGATTTTTTTTTCACATTAACGACATTTTTTTTAATCAATATTTTGAAAAACCTTTACGTACTGGACTACTTTTTTGTATCTACTTTCAAAATATTTTTCGTTTTTTGTTCTAGCTTGAAAATTATGACCTGTGCGAATACGCCCGTAGAGGACTGTGAAAAAAAGGAGTTAAGAAAACTCATTTTCGAGTTTTGAGGTTGCGTCATCAATCTACTGCTCAGTCGGAGGAAAAAGAAGAAAATCAGTTCCGGTTGCTTCTCACATAGTTCCGGAGTTCTATGTTTTTTCGTTGGGGGGGGGGGGGGGGCAACTTCCCAAACTTTACTCGATTGTACCGCTGTAAATATTTGTCTGGCGAGGAAACGTTATAAAGGTATTAAACACAACTCTTGCGGGGATAACCAGAACTGGAACGAAAAATTCGTTTTTCGAAAGAAAAATTTGGTTCCACTCAAAGCATTCCATCGCGCCATCAATCCACTGCTCAGTCGATGGAAAAAAAATCAGTACTGCCCAGGTAGGAATTGACGATGAAAAAAGGGCTCGCCAAGCTCTGAAACAAGGCTCACATTTTTTAATTCAGGCTGAGCACCAGCCTGATTTCAGGCCTAGCTGAACCTCTGAATGATAACGCGGTTTCAGGCTCTTGCACACAGGCTTGACCAAAGGCTGGTAGAAAAGCCTATACTAAGCCTGAAACGACGAAACAACAAGGTTCAAAACGGGCCTTAATGAAGCCTTCACGAGCATTTATGACCAGGCTTATCCCAAAATCTTCTCGAGGCTATATGAGGCCTGTTTTTAGTTTCCTATATTCTACATTGGGGTAGATTTAATAAATTTGTAAAGTATTCATTTTATTTATTATATATATTTAGTATTCATTATTTGTTATAAAATATATATAAAAAATATTTTTAAATAATACTTTATTTTATTTGTTGTTTATGGGACACGTAATACACAGAGTGTACGCAAACTCCAGAGAGTGAGTATATACGAAATCTGTGTGTGACGAGAAAAAACTTTTTTGTGTACCTCATAAATATCGATAAGGAAATATGTTTAAATGTTCTGAGCTGCCTCCTTCGCTTTCGTTTTTCGTGCCTCCGCACCCGACAAATTTATTGCTAATTTTTTTTTCATAAAAGTACAGAAAAAATATTATTTCAAATTTATTTTATTTTATCACAACCTGAAACAAGCCTGCATCCAGCCTTGATTTTTAGCCTTAAAATTCACCGGCTGAATAAAGCTTGAAATAACCTTGAGTTTAAGCTAAGCAGCCAGTCTTGGTTCCAGGCTGCTCCAAACGATGCAATGAAACCTGGCCCAGGTCTGTCTCACTCAGGCTCGGTGAAACAAGGCTCGCACAAGTTTGTTTCCATTGTGAGCCTTTTGATTTCCTACCTGGGTGGTTACCTCTCACATAGTTCTGGATTTATATGTACTTTTTCTTGATAGTCCAGTTGTTACTAACGATTTTTTTTTTCGTTAGCGGGGGGGGGGAACTTCACAAAAGTTACTCGAGTGTACCGTTGTAAATATTTGTCTGATGAGGAAAAGTTATAATGATATTTAACAGAACTCTTGCGGGGGCAACCAGAACTCCAAAGAAAAATTGATTTTTCAAAAAAAAAAAAACATTTGAGCCCTCAGAGCATTTCATCGCGCCATCAATCTACTGCTCAGTCGGAGGAAAAAGAAGAAAATCAGTTCTGGTTGCCTCTGACATAATTCTGGAGTTCCATGTACTTTTTATTCATAGTTCGGTTGTTAGTAACAATTTTTTTTTGTTAGGGGGAGGCCGGCTCCACACATTTATTCGAGTTTAACGTCGTAAATATTTGTCTGATGACCAAAAGTTAAGAAGATATTGAACAGAACTCTCGCGAGGGCAACCAGAACTCCAAGAAAATTTGATTAAAAAAAAGTTTGGACCTCTCAAAGCATTCTATCGCGCCATCGATCTAGTGCTCAGTCAAAGGGAAAAATAAAAAAATCCGTTGTGATTACCTCTCACATCGTTCTGGAGTTCAATGTGTTTTTCATCGATAGTTCTCTTGTTACTAATGAATTTTTTTTTCTCGTTCGGGGGGCAACTTCGCAAACTTTACTCGAGTGTATCGTTGTAAATATTCATCTCGTCATCGGCCTTTATTGACCTTGAGTCATCGACTACTGCGCCGCCATTTTGTTTCAAAATAATTTAAAAAAAAATTCCTTTACTTTAAGACTTGTACTAACGTGTACAAAAAACCCATGTTAAAAATATTGTTTTGTTTTTCTTAAATAAATCGTCAAAAAATGACCCTTGATTTTGCCCTCACAAAGGTATGTTCCCCCTTAATGGGACCACTATTATTTTTTTCCGGAATCTTATCAAGCAACTAAAAATAAGTTTACAGGCCTAATTTCAAGATCATCGATCAAGATTTGGTGTAAAAAATCGACGAAAAACGAATTTCAGTGTTTTCAGGGCAGTATTACGATACCTGTGGCCTCTAATTCTGACCACGCAGTCTTCATATTTGACGCAAAATAAGACTTTTTTCAAGCGAGGTAAAAATCGAAAATCGACCCTTAAGGGGGTGAAACGGGGGTTTTAAAGTTTATATGAGATGACATATTCTTTGATCAAATTTGCTTGAAATTTGATATAAATACAATGCAATACAAATAATTAAACATGTATTTCAGCAATTTCTGAAATGTAACCTTTAAGCGGATTAAACGGAAGTGTTAAGGTTTGTATGAAAAAAAAACCATTTTTTACCAGATTTACCTGATAACTTACCAAATTTATTTTATATACATAACGCTATAACATGTTTTCCTCCCTGTTCGGTGCGTGCAGTCAAGTAGTACTTTTAACTCCTTAACTGTGTATTCCACACATATGTGAGCATTGAAAATAGGCATCCAAACAAACCCAAACTTTAAAACCTCTGTTTCATCGCCTTAAGGGTCGAATTTCGATTTTTACCACTCTTGAAAAAAGTTTTATTTTGGATCAAATATGAAGGGTGCGTGGTCAGAATTAGAGGCCACACATATCGTAATATGCCCGTTTCTAGTGTAGAATCAATTAACGGGGTCCTCTAGTTTCTCGGGTCGAAAAAATCGATTTTTTTTTCATAAATCACATCTACAACATGTGTAGAAAATGTGTGCCAAAGGATTTTTCGATATTCGAAGTGGTTCACACGTATAAATCACATGCGCGAACTTTCAAACGCGTTTTTCTCGAAACACCATTTTTCGAAACGGTGACCACGATATTTCAGAAACTACTGCACCGATCTTGTTCAAATTTATACAGCATCTTTAATATGTTATAAGCCAGCGATTGAACTAGGATTATCATGATTGCTTCGATAGTTTTTTTTTGTACGAGCGAAAAACTTAAGAAAAAATGAGTAAAAAATAGAATGTAATTTTCAAAAGTGTATAAAAAAGTCAATTTTTGTAATTTAGAATTCACTCTAGTTCAATCGCTAGTCTTAAATATGAAGATTAAAATGCCGTTTGGTTTTTTGATTTCAGATAAGCAGAACAGCCGCAATCTTGGTCACCGTCAAGCACCTCTTTTACTTGATGTCTTCCTGTCGGCCACTATAACGTTTATTCTATTATATATTTTGACTTCAAAAAATTTGTAAAGCTTATTTAAATGTTGATAAAGATTATGCAAAAACAATGAGATTGATTATTTCGATGCTTGTCCGTAAAAAATTATTGAAAAAGCCGTAAAAAAACAGCCGAGAAACTAGAGGACCCCGTTAAGAGGTACCTTAATAATTAGGAGATATCAGAGATAATTAGCAGATATCTTCTGGCGAAGAAAAAACCTGCTGATTTTGTGACGTTTAGCTAAGAAAATAATCGAACGATTCTGATAAAATTCTGTATGAATCTTTCTAACCTCATTGTTTAAAACATGCCCTTAAATGTTTTTTAAATTAAAAAAAGTATTTTTTTAATTACAAAATGTAGCCATTTTTCGGAAAATTCAATGCTTTTGTTTCAAAGCGTACCATTCCATCGATTTTCAACAATTTTCACTTTTTCTTGGTTCATATTCTGCGTATGAGTGTTAATAGGAGAAAAATCTTCGTTGGTTTTTTTTCAGATGAATCCCGCTGACGCTAGGTGTCACGCCGTCTGATAACATCCGCCGCGATCCTTTTAGAAGACCGTGCCATACCTCCGCCATTTATAAAGATTAGTTAAAAAAAAAATACTATCCAACAGCCAAAAGTAGTAATAAAACATTCCCAAAGTCTCAAAAATGATGAAAAAATATTTCCTTTAAAAAAAATAATGAAAATCACCAATTTTTCCATCGCCTGAAGGTACTTCTTCCCTTAGGAAAAGGGTGGAAACGCTTACTCCTGTAAAAGGTGCTCAAAGGGATGGCCACCACTTCCAACGCACGCGATGACGTCGAAGTTTGCATCGTCGGACAGGAACGAAAATTCATTCTTTTCAATTACTCAAATTTTGTTCGACCGATTTATACTGCGAAAATCAGTCGAAAGGTTTTACGTATTCTTATTAGAGATTAACGCTCTTAGTTTGAGAAAAAAAAGCTTCCACTAACGGCAAAAATAAAGCAATAAGAAATTGAGGATGAAGAATCGTTGCATTCCAACGAAGCAAACTTCAACGTCATTGCACGCTTGCAATCTGATTTGCATTCATTATATTGTCTTATAACCTGGATTTTGCTTGGTACCAAACTATTGAGACCTCAATTACAGCCTGTTCGTTAATATAGACTGACGTGATTAATAAGACAATACAGTCATTGGGAATCAGACTGCCAGCCTGCATTGAAAGTGGTTATCATTACTTTAAGCACCTTTTACAGAAGTAAGTGTTTCCGCCGTTCTTTCAATCGATTCTACGCTAAAAACATGAACATTTCTTTTTTATCGATTTTTTAGTACTAAATCTCAATTTATCATCTCGAAATTCGGTGTGTGAACTTATTTTTGATTCCTTGATAGAATTCTGAAAAAAAAAACATAGTGGTCCCATTAAAAAAAATGGTGACCTTTAAATCTCCGAAGCATCTCCACCTGGATGAACCTCGCAGCCATTACTCGATGACCCCCTTCGAACTATGCAACTTTTGTAGGAAAAGTTTTCTCCCAAGTCTAATAGGTTAGAAAATATTTCTACTGCTGATAGTTGTTGTCTCACCCGGTATAAGCGCGGACCAATTTTCACCCGTGCCCACGTATGCAAACGCACGCGCGTGTGTATGTATGAGGAATCTTTTTTTCGTGCTACATCGTTTACTTTTTTTCCCGAACCTTGCAACTGTTATGACGGGGAAATGTGAGCCCGTGTACGTGTGAGTATATGAAAGCAAGTGCAGAACGGTGTTTTCGCAGCCAGTTGTACACATATGTATATATATGGTGTCCTGTTATGAATAGATAATCCTGCAACTCTCAATAGGTCAGATCATGTCCTACTAAACGCTAGAATTTCAGTTCAGTAAAAGTCCCACGGTTTTCGAGATAAAAATTATCCGCTTATGGTTTTTCGCATGCCATTTCTACAAATGATACCTTCCTTTACCCGGTTAAAAAAAATAGGTTATTTGTTTTATCTAGAAAAGTCTTCTTTTCAACCTTAAATGTTAAGGGGTTACCCCCACTTGCGATTTTGAAAAAATCGATTTTTTTTATTGCATTTTTTTTAAGTCTAAGTATCCGGGCCCATACTTCCGTACGGGCCCGGAATAGATGACTCTATGTAAGCTTAAAAAAAAATATTTTCTTCGCGTAAACTGAAATTGAAACTTTAAACGCGTTTTTCTCAAAATGGCATTTCTGAAGGCGGTGACCAAGATTACTCGAACACTAATGAACCGATCTTCTTGAAATTTTGCAGGCTTATTTAATACATAAAAATGTAGTTTTTAATCGTTCGATTTTTTTTTAGAAAAAAATGGCCGTTTTATAGCCAAAAAACGGCCGTTTTTTTCGTTAAAATCGAACCATTAACTTTGACTGTCCGCCATTTTGTGAAAAATGAATATTTTTTAAAATCCTTCGATTAAAGACTAGTTTATACTTATATTTGACTAAATCCATCCGCATTTTTTTTTCAGATGATCCACTTCGCCGCAATGTTGGTCACCGCAAACCGTGTATATAAAAACATTATTTCATTGACGGCCATTTGCCACTAAACGATGTAATATTTTTCAATAAAAAAATTACTGAAAGTTCTTCAAGATGTGTTCTTTAAGATGGTAGATTGATCGATTAAAAAAGTTTTGTAGTTTTCTTTAAAAAAAATTATGAAAAAGGCCTTTTTGCGCTACAAGTGGGGATAACGCCTTAAGGAAACTTTATGAAAAAAAGATCTTATGCAGAATTTTCATACAAACCAATTCGAACATCTCAAAAAAAACGTTGCTTAGTTATTGTCGATTCATATCGTTTGTAGAAATGGCATGTGAAAATCCAAAAGCAGATGATTTTTTTTTTTTTAATAACATAAAGCCCAAAATCGCGAAAACCGTGGGATTTTTGCTAAACTGAAATTCCAGCATATGGTAGAACATGATCTGATCTATCGACAGTTGCAGGATTATCCAGTCATAACAGGACACCCGAAATAACTCGGTAACTATCGACGTAACAAAAAAGTGTTCCAGACGAAAGTTGTACGGTGTGAAGGGGGTCGCATCAAATGCGACCAATTTTTTTCATCTCGTTGAAGGCACTGACGCACAGTAAAGGTCACCTCCACTTTTTTGAATGAAATGGCACATTTTTTTCAACCATCTTGTGGACCACCTCAAACCGCATAAAAACATTAGGGGGTCAAAGTCGTTCAAGGTCATTCAAGGTCAGTATCGATTATACAAATCTAAATATCTCGGATCACTAACAAATATTTGGTAGTGATCCGAGATATTTAAATTTGTTTTTCATTTCAGAAGGTGATTTTGAATGACCTTGAACGACTTTGACCCCCAATGTGTTTTATGCGGCTTAAGGTGCTCCACAAGATGGTTGAAAAAATGTACCATTCCATTTTAAAAAGTGAAGGTGACCTTCACTGTGCGTCGGCGGCTCCAACGAAATAAAAAAAAAATTGGTCGCATTTGATAGCCCCCTTCACACCGTACAACTTTGGTCTGGAACATTTTTTTGTTACGTCGATAATTACCGAGTTATTTCGGGTGGCAGAGATAAGAGGGACACCCTGTATATATGCGGGCACTAGCTTTTGCATCGGTCGCGTGTATGTCGAAAATTTGGTTCCCGCGTACGCCGGGAAAGGATTTTAGGGTCGTATCGTATTGAGGGGTCGGCACAAGCTTGAAACTTCGAAATACGACCTCTTTTATTGCATATTTTTATAGCTTGGGGTATTAACTTTAATGTGGAAGAAGCATTCTGTAAAAATTCCACAAACGGACCGACTTGTGAGGATTTTTTCGAAGGGCCGCCCACGGCCCTGTGGCTAACATTTTTTTCTTTGCTATTTTCTCGAAATTGTGTTTTACAGAACGGTGGAATCTTATCTCAATATCTATTCATCCGAATGATATTGAAGTTCGCACCGTTGGAACGACGCAATTTTTTTTTTCTTCAAATTGCCAAAATATTAATCTGGCAAACTTAGGCTACGAGAGTCGGTAAAACGTACTCAGAATTCTCGTTAGAAATCTACAGAATAAACTGCCGAGAAAATATCTCGGATGGCAATGAAAATAGAGAAATGAGAGCATACAAAAGGATTTTCGTTGCATTCGAACGATGCAAAGTACGCCATTCATTCGATTCACTTTAAGGGGCTATACCAGTGTGACACGTTCAAAAAATCGATTTTTGTCGGCCTTTTTCGACAGTTTATACTTTCAAGAATATCATTATCATTTATATCATTAATATCAATATCACTTTATCTTGCAAAAATCGATAGTTGAATCTTTCAACGCGTTTTTCTCGAAATGAGATTTTTCAAATTTGCTGACATTGTAACTCAAAGAACAATTATCCGATTGACTTGAAATTTGAACGGAGTACTCTTGAATATATTTACTCTACAACGACGTAGGATATTTTTGATTGCATGAAAATTGACGATTTGGCATTGAAAAAAACGACCATTTTATAGGCAAGAAAACAGACTTTTTTTTCATAACTACGCCATTTTGTTAGATTTTGATATTTTTCGAAAATCGTACGTCATTGTACAGGAAATACCTTCGAGTTTAACGACATTTTTCCTTTTTCGGTTTCAGCTACTCAATCGGCCGGAATCATGTCAGCAGTGGAGGAACTTTTTTTTGGTGCCTACGAAGGCAGCGCATAAGTCGCTCGGATCTCAATATTTTTCTATTAAAAAGTTATGTAATATGGGTCAAATATAGCCAAATATATTCTTAATTTTCCGAAACATTTAATCGAGTACTTTTCTTCCAAAAAATTCCCGAAAATAACCCAAATGTTCAGCGTTTACACTGGTACAACCCTTTAAATTTCGACAGAGCATAGTTTATAACATTTTCTATCGAGCAACCGAATGATTTTTTGATACGTTTGTCCATTAGTCAACAACAAATGGATAAAGTTGTTTTGTTTTGTGAAAAATCGAACTTATTTTCGTTGCACAGCTTGCCGTTTTCGTTGTTTTCAAAATTTCAAAGAAAAGTATCCGGTTATACGGAAGTTTCATTATTAACGCATATTTTTTATTATCGATTTCAGATCGGCACTTTGTTTAAATAATAATAACTCCATTGTCTATCAATATTATTCATTCAAAAAATAATCGAACTCGGCAAAACTATGTATGTATCTGTGTATAAAATCTCGACCTCCTCATCCCAATACTTTAATCGGCAAAAAATATTGAAAATATACTGCAGCGTTATCACATACCGTGGTTGTTATAAAAAAAAAAACATTATCTATAATTTGAGAAAACCTCCATTTCCACGTATTAAAAACAAAAACATTCTGAAAGTGTTTATTTTTCACATACCAAATATTCAGTCAGAAAGCGCAAGTCGTTTGAGCTCTGATGCAGCAGCCGTACGAAAATTCAAACAATCATGAATATCGTTCCAAAGTAGTTTTAAAATATCAACAAGATATGTATATAAAATACCAATACTCATATCAATATATTTATATATGTGCCCGGATGTGTGTACGTGTGCGTATCCCTGCTACATATCCGAACGGAGGAGGCTGAAAAGTTCTCGGCCTGAGGTACGAACCAGCGAATATGATGAGTCGTAGTACATCGGCCGAGAACTTTTCAGCCTCCCCTTACATGTATACCGATATATGAATATATATATATATGCCGAGACCTGCCATTACATATAGATATAACGAGTTCGAAGTATCCTTTCTCCATACATATATCGGTATGACCATCGATACGAGATTCCCGATCGGTTTCACCTGCTACGTCGCCTTGCGCCCCTCCTAAGATCAAATTAATCGGGTGCTCGTGAAAAAAGAAATACCCTGGGAGAACGTGTACCGTTCGAGACATCGGGGTAACGTCGTTCCTCGACTGGCGGGGCTTCGTGAAACTGATTCCGAAACACGCGTGAACTTTTCTCATTACGACGTTTGCCCGTCAGTCAAAATCGATGCAGCGAGCAAAAACATTCCACAAACAGCCAAACCATACGACGATTATTTCGATGCAAGGAACACACTCCGCTGCATATCACGAGAAAAATCTTTCAATTTGTTAATAATGATTTGTTATTTCAAAAAAGACAAAAAAAAGTTTGCTCTCTAGGGTCCGGATACTTTTGTCGAAAACTCTACGACAATTTGATCAAATTCTGCATAAATTCTCGTGTTTTTGGGTAAACAAAAGGTCGATGTTTTTCGTTGGTAATACGAGACGTTATCAGCGTTCCATGGGAAATCAGGTTTGAGACTATCTCCCCCTGTCGTCTCTCTCGCTCTCCCGCCAAGATTTCGTGGCTTCGAGACCGCTTAGCCGGTTGGATCCTCGCCGGCGAAAACACGCGCACATTCCCACCGACTGCTCTCTCTTCCTCGCGGGACAACTTCACGCGTCACGGCGCGCATGCGCGGGTCGGCTGGACGCGCATGCACGGTGTTCCGTGGCGCGTGCGCGTCCGCGCGCCCCGGGGCAGCGCAGCCGCAGCGGCAAAATCTCGAGAGGAAAACAGGTCCGCCGGGTGTAACAGCGAATATACGTGTGTAAACGTTGTGCATATCTGCCCGCATAGAGTTGCGAAAGTGTTTTTCGGTAGGGGACTGTACGCGTTATTGCGTTGTACATCGATGCACGGCACTGGTTTCCTTCCCAATTATTCGGCACTTGTGCCTGGACGGACCCAATCACGTCAATCGGAAACCAAACGTTCTTTGCATCTGCGCAACTCTGACCACCAGAGTGGGCTGAAAAGTGACGTCGGAGAAGAAACTTTAGATGCTTTATCAATATCTATTCGCATCAGTCCCATGAATGTTCTACGATCTTTTTTACTTTTCGAGAAAAAGCATTTTTGCTTTTCTCTCTTTCGCGACTTGTTTGTTGTACTTGTGTTGTTATGAAGTGTACTGTCGAGCCATAAATAAATGACGAACTGAACACCAACGCAAGTGTCTTGGGATTTGAACAGAAAGTTGAGAAAGAGGCTTGAAAGGATCGGTGACTGTTCGGACGATGAAAAAAAATTCTCATGCTATGGCGTTCGAGTTTGCAATGTTGCGGAGGCAACGGAATAAAAAAAATGTTCTTTTCTTCCCTTTACGCAAAATCTTTTCAGCAGCTGTTGGTTGAAAATACGCATTTGAAGGAGTTAGGCTAATGTAAAAATTTCAGAAAAACGTTCGTCGCTTGAGGCATCGTAAATTGAAGAGAAAAGTTCAACGTATCGTGCAGGAATCGCGGATCGAAGGTAAAGTTATGATTACAACGATAGGACTGCTACTAAAACTTTTTTGTTACTAAAACTGCTACTAAAGCGTTTTTTTTTCTCGAAACTGTCTTGTTCAAAACGGTGTACACGGTTTCTCGACATCTAGTAAATGGATTGACTCGAAATTTGGTACGCTTTTCAGTGTAATAGTAAAGGGTGCCTCAAAATGACCTGACATTTTAAATGGCGCGCCATTTTTTTGTGGCAAACATGTAGTACTAGCCTTTGACAACTGGCATCAGGAAGTATTGAGGTTTAGTCATGGAGAATTACACGATTGAGCAACGCATAGAAATTGCTATACGCTGCGTTGTTATTGCATAGTTAAATCGTAAATTCGTGAAATTAAATCGTCGTGTAAATTAGCCACCAAGATCGTGCGATTTGACGCCATGGGACTTCTTTATTTGGGGTTTTCTGACAGGAAAAGTGTATGCCAATGATCCACAGACCATTCCGGAGCTCAAGGAAGCCATTCGACGCACCATTAACGAAATCAGTTCGCAAATATGCCAAAATGTTTTTGAAAATTTCGCCAACAGAGTGAACGTTTGCAAACAGAAACTAGGCGGCCATTTTTCGGATATTGCGTTCCACACATAACCTCCATGTTTGTAGCTTATATTCAAATAAAAATATTCGTACTTTTCAAATAAATAATACGTTTTATTAATAAATTTTAATCTCAGGTCATTTTGAGAACCCTATAATTTAGTCTTGACCGACTACTTGAAATGTTCTTAACATTTTTTTTCATCAGTTATCAACAATATTGTCATTTTTCCTCGCAAAATTAGAAAAAAATTCAATTTTTTTAATGCTTCAAACACGATAACAAAAAAGCTCGATCAATAGTATTTACTTAGCCAATAGTATCTATTTTAAGAAGAATCTTTGTTTTTATTTCAGATCAACCGAGTGGCCAAAATGAAGTATCAAGAAAGGTCCTTCACGAGATTGTTCATAACTTCTAAAATTATTAATATTTTTAAATGAAATTCGGTATACAACTTTGTTAATGTACATACAAATAAAAGTTCAAACGATTTTTCCATCATCTTACTTGTTCCCTGAAAATTAATTTTTAGAAACAACCGCGAATTTCGGGTCGTCACAGTAACTAACTTCTTAAAAAGTGCTAGAGGATTCCACAAGGATATAATGTATTTCCTGGTGCAGGTTTTAAGCTACGTATTATCACGGCAGGTTATCGGGGGGGGGGAGGGGGAGGGGGGCTGGGCATGGAACAAAAATGTCAGACGCGGAGTAAAAAAAATGGACCGGCCAACCATGCGCGGGTAGTGCCGGGTACAGCAGCTCGTTACATATACAGGGTGTCCCTCTTATCTCTGCCACCCGAAATAACTCGGTAATTATCGACGTCACAAAAAAATGTTCCAGACAAAAGTTGTACGGTGTGAAGGGAGCCATCAAATGCGACCAATCCTTTTTATTTCGGTGGAGGCGCTGACGCACAGTGAAGGTCACCTCCACTTTTTTTTAATGGAATGGTACATTTTTTTTCAACCATCTTGTGGAGTACCTCAAGCCGCATAAAAAACATTGGGGGGTCAAAGGCGTTCAAGGTCATTCAAGGTCACCTATTTAGATTTGTATCATCGATACTGATTGAAGTTTGCAGCGTTGGAATGCAACGGAATTTTTCCCCCCTAATTGCAATTTTATTTTTGCCAAACGAACGCTACGATAAACTTTTTTGAAAATTCTCATTAGAGAACTGCAACCTAATTATATCGAAGTATATTTCGGATAACAATGAAAATGGAGAAAAAGGGAAGAAAAAAAAGTTTCCGTTGCATTCCAACGACGCAAACTTCAACATGACAAACGATCTGTAACGAAACTTTCTATGAACCTAAAAATTACGTATAGACATGTAGCCCTTACCGTTTTATTCTACGCGAACATAAATATTTACGGATTTACAGACAGGCATGTCTCGTTATTTGCAAATTGTCGTTAATTATCTAGTTTAGTCTTGTTTTAAGTTTTTTCAAATTTATATTGTTGCTCATTGAAAATAGCAACGAACTGCAAAGGCAATTTGCGAAAATTAAAACATCACACAGTACCCACGATTATTCGTCAGTTTTTGTTTCTTCCTTCGTTATTTCATTTGTTTGTATATTTGTGCTCGTTTGTCTTTCTTAACATGATCTTCGTTATGTTTGTTTATTATTGTGATTGCAATGAACTACATAGGCGTAATGCCCGTTAGTCTAAATCCAATTCCGGACATCAAGATAACGTTGAAGTTTTTTTATTTTTTTACGACAATATTTTTTAAATTTATTTCTACCTCAATAAATTTTATCACTATCCAAAGCTTTTTTCTGCCGATTAAGGTCGTAAATTTATGGGATTGAAGTTTGCATCGCTGGAATGCAATGAAAATCATTATTTTTCAATCCTCGCATTTCTTTTGAATATACTCGTTACGAAAATGCCTCAATTATTTTTAAGACACGGATTTGGAAACCAGCAATTAAAATCCGCGCAAGAAGATTTTGTAAAATGATATAAATGAGGAAACTAAAATATAAAAAAGAATTTTCGTTGCATCCCAACGATGCAAACTTCAAGACCGTGTAAATTTCCAATAAGAATACGTTGAAACGTTTGAGCGATTCCCAGCGCCAAAAAAGTTCTAAAACAAATAAGAGTGATTGAAAAAAAAGAAATTCGTTGCGTTACAAAGATGGAATCTTCACTGTCATACATCAAGCTGTATTTCTCTAAGAGATTCATATATTTACGAGCTCTGTACTCCTAGTATATGTTCAAGATCCATATACATTAGGGTGGTTAAAAAAAATCATTTTTTTTCGCCGTACTCAACGGAAAATGTTACTACGTTATGAAAAAGTAATTCATACCAAATTTGAGAGGTCTAAATATTTTTTTAGGTAGTGCTCAAACGACTTTTATTTTTTTTTCTCTCGATTTTCCGTCAATTTTTTTCCCCGCCAATAGACATCATAATAATATAATTCTAACAATGTATCCAACTTATGTTAAAAAAGATTTTCGTTGAACGATCGAGTTTGATTTTTCCGTAAATATTTTTTTTTTTTTCAATGCTGCCCACTCCAATCCTAATTTTTGTAACCTTTTGAAAATTATGCAAGGTTGAGAAATTCTTATTCCGGTTTCGCTCCAAATATTAGTTATTTTGTCGATAACATTTTGTGTACTCTCGAACAGAAAATTTAAGAGTATTATGATGGTGAAAGAATGGACTTAATGCTTCTCTATTCGTGGGTAATTTTCGCTCCACAAATTCTTCGATTTCCGACGCAATCAGATAAATTTCGGCACTTTCACTATCGTCCAAACCCACGATCCTTCTTTACATTTTTATTTTTACGTCTACTGTGACGTACCTCAATACAGCAACTGCTGGAAACAGTCAAATGAATCGCGAAAAGAACTCACGGACAGTCAGAGAAACAAAGGTGCAGTAGCGTCAACAGCGCCGCGGTTTGTAACTCTCGAATCCGTATTAAATTGTTTTCTTACCCCAAAATAACATATTACTCCAAAAAACACGCATACTTGTTAGACGTTCAGTGCTGTAAACACCGTGTTCTTGTATATCAAGTGGTTCACATAATTTTCACATCCGAATTACATATATTGATTCTTAATCTGCAAATACAAATTATTTATGGTAAGAAAAAAATATTTAACGAACAATTGTGTATTGTTACAGGAAAAAATTAATCAAGGCTTACATTGGATCACGCACTAACATTTTCTGCATCGAGATAAAAAAAATTAATACTCCGATAATCATGAAAAAGGCGTTTGAGCACTAACTAAAAAATTGTTTAGAACCCTCATATTTTGCAAAACTTTCTTTTTCTTAACATACTTCAATTTTTCGTTGAGAAAAAAAAATCAATTTTTTTAACCACCCTAATATACATACAGTGCAGGTAAACTCTGACACATGATTTCAATGGGGTTGAAGTTTGCATCGTTGTAATGCAACAAAATCTTTTTTCAGTATCTTATTTTCATGATTATAAAAAAAATCATAGTTTGTAAATTTACGTTGTAGATCACCGAATAAGAATCCCAAAAAAGGTTTGCGTGATTCTCGTACCTCGAGCTTTGTTCGTTTGACTATGATGCTTTTTTTATTTTTCAAACTTCCTTTGAAAAACCAAAGGAAGTTTGAAAAATAAAAAGAAGCATCATTCTGATTGCCTTCCAACGACGCAAACTTCAACGTCATTGATTTCATCTCCATTATCTCGAGCATGTCCTCAAGCAGCCAATCTCAAATATGATGCTCGTTCCCAATGATCAGTCACCTGCCGAAAATCTGCTTTTGAACGCAGCGATGGCCCGAGGTATGTCGTTTCCGACAATAACTCACCGAAGCTCGTGATTGTACATTTGGGATACTGTTCAAAGTTTGCAACATACATCATTGGAGCCTCCCATCTTTTATGCCTGAGAGGCTGACTGCGGAACAGCCGAGAAGCAAATACAGGCGCGTACGCACATTCATGTCCATATGGGAATACGTTGATCTTCTGGCGTTGCATGTTATGCTGGCACATCGATGTAGAGAGCTGGTGGAGAGTCCTGCGGACTTTCTAAAGGCCTTCGCCGTTTTCGCGTGCCTTGGTCTTGCCTGGTCCACTAACACATTCAGCCTGTAGCTCCAAACAATTTGTCTCTCTCTCTCCCTCTCTCTCTCTCTCTCTCTCTCTCTCTCTCTCTCTCTGTCTCTCTTTCTTCCAATGAATACAAACACATCCACAGACCCGTATGTGCACACAAATGCACATTCCCAACGCTTGGTTCTACGATGCACATGCTCGCGTTATGTCTTTCCCCGATTATAAATGTACATCATATATTGGGATGTTGAATAAGTTCTCGCTTTATTTCCGTGAAAATGAATGCTTTATTTAAAAAAAAAAATCATTCGTAATGCTCTCAAACGTTTCGAAACTGTTGTGTGATCAACTCCTAATGATTCTGCAAGTTTAGCTAGCGTCTGACATGAGTCTTGATGAAGTAAATGCCAATGAGAAAGAAATCTGCTTATTTTTGCTACAGACGTCGCTTCATAGGCTTGACTCAAGAAATGTGACATTAGCTGTCAAATAGCGTACCAAATACTGTTTACATTTACCTTTAGTTTATTTTTCCATAAAAATGCCGCGTTGTGTAGCGATCGACTGCAACAACAATGGAAATAATTCATTTCCGAAGGACATGCGAATGAAAAAAGTATGGGTAAGATTTACTAACAAGGAACATCACTTTGGTGTCCTCCACCGATTTTTTGGAAATTTTTTTATGTGGAAGAGTTTTCGTCGATAACGTTATCGTTCTCATCTCCAATGTATAGTACACACAAAAATAAACATTGTTGCAATTTGAATTTTTTTTGTATCTCGTACCGTTAAAACGTTATCGACGAAAAACGAAAAACATTCCCATTTTTGAGGGTGCGTTTCACCCCTTAAAACCGTTTTTCCGCCGATAACAAAAAAATACGTCTCTCTTAGTTTTCCTTAGTTTTCAACCCGCGATCTGTGAAGTGTATTTTTTGTTTACCATGACACACCTTCTGTATTGTGTGTAGGTTATAATTATCAAACGACGAAGAGCGGCAATTGGTTCGAGATAAATCATACCGATATGCATCGTCCCTGGTTGTACCTCAGGGTAAAAATCAAACCCAGAAGAGGTGAATTTTTTCACAATTCCCAAGAACCCGCAAAGTGAAAATTTGTGGAAAATAGCTGTGCGGCGACTGAGCAGCTGAGTGAAAAGTGGAAGAGCAGATTGCGAAAAGCATTTCCAGAAAACCGAAATAATTTGGAAACCCCACTTTCTAAGTCCCGATGGAAAAGTGCTTGGAATAATGAGTTCGATCTTTTTTTTTGTCGTAACCCGAATTTGTATTTTTTTCCTCTTACATTCGTATTATGACAAAATTTCCGGGGAAATACAAAATCCCTCACTTAAAACAAGGAAGTGTCCCATCGCTATTTCCGTGGACCAAGACAGAACAGCTACAGTCAGACAATGTGTTGACAGAAAATGAAACGGCAAAAAAAAAATTCGAAATTTTGTACCACGTGAAAAATATTGAAGATTCATTTGTGTATTATGAAGAAAAAAAACCGGTCATTTTATTGAAATGTACGTTAAATGTTGATATTTTGAATTTAAAAGTTATTCAAGGGAAATAAATATATTTTTCCTCATATTTATATGTATCGATTTATTTCTTGAAATGTTCAGGCTTGTTTAGAAACCGACACGCACGCATACACTTACTTCCCGGTCTCTAACTGCCAAAAAACAAATACATTTTGTGTTACATCATTTTAAACGATTACAATAATCATATTATAATAATGATTATAATAAACATTTTCTCCATCAGTGGCGTAGCGTGGGGGGGGGGGGCAGAGGGGGCCATGGCCCCGGGCGGCGCAGATGTGGGGCGGCGGCGGCGGGCGGCACTTAGTTGCGAAAATAGGGAGGGGGGGCGGCAAATTTAGGGTTAGCCCCGGGCGGCAAAAATCCACGCTACGCCACTGTTCTCCATTGATTGGTGGGTTCGGCTGGTTCACAGGTTATATGTCACATATATAGTTATCGAGCAGGTAACTACTAGCGCTACACGTGGCAGCGATTGAAAATAAAAACGACGGACATTACGCGAGCCATGTACGACTGATGGTAACAGGGGGCTGGTTCGAATCCAGCGGATCAAAATGTTAGTAGCAAATTTGCTACAGTCCGAAAATACTACTTCCCAGGCCCTTATCGACAAAATTATGGTTGGACATTCATATTTAACCCTTTTTTAGCTATACTACCAGAGGAAATGATTTTGAGCCATGCAGAAATAGGCGTGGCCGTTAAAGGGTTAAACTACACGCACGCAGTTCTGGTAACGCCATCTGTAGAAAAACAGCGAGAACTTATTCAACGTCCCAATACATGCCACATGTGCGTGTATGTTTGAAGAAAAATAAATGGCATCCGCATACCTGTACTCGTATGCGCGTAGAGTACACAGGTAATATGGTTTATGCAGGCGGTTGAAGCGTTCCAACCTGTGTGATGCTGCATGAAACAAACCGAGTTAACGTATGCTCTGGGCCGGGGAGGGACGATAACGAAGTTTGCATCGTTGGAATGCAACGGAATTTCTTTTTTCCAGATCAAAGCTACGATAAACTTTTTTTTTAAGATCCTCGTTAGAGATTTACAACCTAACACTATCGAAAAATCATTTTGCATAACGATAAAAGCAGAGAAAAAGAAAATAAAAAAGAACTTCAGTTGCATTTCAACGATGCGAGCTTCAATAGCATCGGGGAGGGCCTCGTGTGCATTCACATGTATCGGGCTATGGCTCGCTATCTCTCTTCCTCTCTCCATGTGTCTCTTAAGGGGTTTGTATGAGTTTAAAGTTTGAGAAATACGATTTTTATGGCATAGTTTTATAGGGTAGGGTCTTAACTTTAATTTGGGAATATGATTTTGTAAAAGTGTCAAAAATTAAGCTACATGACGATATTTGTAAAGGGTCAGATCCCCCTACGATAAGTCATCTCCTGAGGTTTGCTCTTATTGCGTTTTACCTCGAAAATGTGTTTTATGAAACGGTAAGCTGTTGAAGTTTGCATCGTTGGAATGAAACGAAATTTAAAAAAAAATGTTTATTTCTTCAGTGTCTTCATAATCCAAAGTCTTATCCTGCGAATTTGTGCTGTAGATGTCTGACGACGATCCTAAAAACGGCTGGGTGATTTTTGTGACCGAAAATTGCCAAAAACGTTCGCGCTTTTTTGCAAACTTCAATATCAAGACACGGTGCAAGTCGTATCTTGGAATCTCTTCGGCCGATTCGATTCAAATTCGGGCAAAGTGTAGATTTTTTAAATACATTTATCCATTTATTAATAACAAATCAGTGTAGTTATTTATTTTTGTCGAAAATCGAACTTTTTTTTCTAAACCCTGCCATTTTCGTAATTGTCGATATTCCAAAAAAGTGTCCAATCATACGAAATTTTAATTATCATACGGAAACTCCATTTATCGTTCATTTTCGATCACCCTGTTGTCGAAACCACCTCCAACGAATGGCCATGCAGCAACCGCGGCACTTTGTTTAAATAACAATAACCTCACTGTTTAGCAGTGTGGGTCAATTAAAAAAAAACTCAAACTTGACAAGACCACGTCTCAATTATGTGTAAAATTCCAACCTCGTTATGTCAATACTCTCATCGCAAAAAAAATATTGAAAATCAACTTGTTTTCTTTGAGTCTCGAGCTCATGCAGACGTCGGAAAAAATAGTGGACAAAGTTCGTAGTGTCCATACATCGTTTTTTTTTGCTTTTTTTTCTAACAAATGAAGCAACTTTTCTCAAAAGTGTCCGGGAGAGAAATATTACGTGTGTATGCAGCTGAAATATCGATTATCACCAAGTCGTAGAACATGAAAATATCTATATCCACAAACAGGGTGTCCTGTTATGAATGGATAATCCTGCAATTGTCGATAGGTCAGATCATGTCCTATTATATGCTGGAACTTCAGTTTAGTAAAAGTCCCACGGTTTACAAGATGAAAATCATCTGCTTTTGGTTTTTCGCATGTCATTTCTACAAATGATAACCTTTTTTGACCTGGTTAAAAAAAATACTCTTGGTTATCTGTTTTATCTAGAAAAGTCTTCTTCTTAACTTTAAATGTTAAGGGGTTATATACAATTAAAATTTTCGAAAAATCAATTTTTTTTTTAATTTTATTTTCGTAATGTACATATGTTTAAGTACACACACAGAAACTTTCTTGTTAATCCGGCGAATATTCTCGAAGTTACACGCACATTTGTAATGACGTGTCAGAGCGTTCGAAAGTGCTTTTAAAACTTTAAACGCGTTTTTTCTCAAAACTGTGTTTTAAAGTCGGTGAGCAAGATTTCTCGGAAACGGCTGAATCGATCAGTCTCAAATTTTAACCCAATCTTTTCAAGTATATTTTTTAGTAATTAATCGATGGTTTTTTCTTGCCGATAAATATTTTCCATTTTATAAACAATTTAAGGCCCAAATTTTTGTCAAAAATCGATTTTTTTTTAGAAGCCGTCATTTTGTCAAAAATTATTATTTTGCTTACTCCTTCGAACAATTACAAGATAATCCATTATATTAACGAAATATTGTCGGTTTTTTAAATTTTAGATGCTCCAGTCCAGAGATATCGTGCTCACCGCAAAACGCCTTTTTTCAGGGGTGCCCCCGGAGATAAGCTATAGCAGCATTCAAAATAATTATTTTTACAAATAAAAAATGTTAAAATACAGTTAAAAGATTTAAAGGTCTTCAAAAAAAATTCTCGAAAAAATCGATCTTTTTGGGCCTCCTGACTGTATACAAACCCTTAAGGAAACTATGAAAAAAAATCTTATGCAGAATTTTCATACAAACCAATTCGAACATCCGACTTTGATAGCCTGCGGTGTAAAAAAAATGTGCTACGCATATCGTGCCAATTACGTCAAAAAGTTGCTTAGTTATAGTTGCTTAGTTACAGATTTATGTCATTTGTCGAAATGGCATGCGAAAACCCAAAAACAGATGATTTTTTTGCAAAAAATAACTTAGGGCCCAAAATCTCGAACACCGTGGGACTTTTACTAAACTGAAATTCCAGCATACAGTAGGGCATGATGTGACCTATCGACAGTTGCAGGATTATTCATTCATAACAGGACACCCTGTATATACCACGTGTACATAGACAATAGTGCGCGCATGTTGAATGTTTCCACATCAATGCACATCGTGTATATTTCGCTATCGCACACACGAGACTTTTGGCATCGTGTGTGTAATGTTGTACGAACATGCAAACAGACACCCACATACATAGACGCGCGAAAAAAAGACTCCAATTTCATTGATATAGACCGGGGTGGGGGGGGAGGCTCACGAGAGTCGCATATACGAGCAATGTATTACTTACGTCCGATCCAATGACTGAGCCCAACCGACCGAAATGCACACCGTGAAAGATCGATCGTTGAAATAGCCTCCATTAAAATTCATTTCCGACATACACGTATATAACAAAATTTTCGACATACACGCGAGCGAAGCTGCGGGCGAGAGCTCTTTGACGATAAAATTCCAACTCAATTAGCGATTCGTCACAAGTATAGGACGTTGAAGAAGTTCACATCGTTGGTACGCAACGAAAGTTATTTTTTTCTTCCTTCATTTTCTTTATCGTCCAAAATTTCATTCGGCAAATTCAGGCTGTAGATGGTAACGATCCTAAAATAACTTTTGAGTGAATTTTTTAGCCGAAATTTGGCGAAAAGTCGGTCTACTAGACTTTCGTCGCGTTTCAACGATGCAAGCTTAAATATCATGCAAGCTTGGGGCTTGAGGGGTTAGGCTACTGTGCAAAATAGTGAACATAGTAATAAATAGTAGAAATTGTGAAAAAATAGTAAAAATAATGAAATAGTAAAGTTATGATTACAACGATAGAGCTGCTAGTAAAACTTTAAACTCGTTTTTCTCGAAACTATGTTTTTCAAAACGGTGTACACGATTTCTCGACATCTAATGAACGGATTGACTCGAAATTTGGCACACTTATTCAGCGTTATAGTAGTTTAGTCTTGACCGACTTTTTTCTTCTTAACATTAAAACAAAATTAGTTATTAACAATAATGGTCATTTTTACTGGGATATCGAAAATAAATGCAAGATTTTTTTTTCGATGATTGAAACACGATAATAACAAAAAGCTCGGTAACGTCTTTGACAATATTATCTGTTTGAAGGCCTTAGGCCACAGTAACGGGTATAACATCATGTGCGAATTTAACAATTTTTTTTTCGTATGAAAAAGTGATTCACTTATAAAATTAATTACACATCTTTTTAGTATGAATCAAGCTGTTAGAAACTATATTTTTTTTTTCGATGTACAAAATGGCCGACTACTCGAAACTTCTCGAAAAAGCTTTTTTCCAATTGGCGTGACAAATAACTCCAACAATGTTCACTCGATTTACTTCAAATTTAAAAGTTATGTTCCTAATTGCATTTCGCAGAGAAGTACGTACGGAATTCCTGATTAATCGAAAACTTTTCATCTTATGAGCGGTTTATGAGCAGTTATAACGAAATTTTTCACTGAAAATTCATTTCTTAAGTTCAAATACCTACAACTTTTGAATAAAGCAATATTTTTTAAATTCCGTACGTACTTCTCTAGGTATTCTAATGTAGATTGACGAGAATTTTTGTTTTTCGTTCTAGGTAAAAAATTGTGGATGCTAAATGTCACGCTGCGGAGCGCCTAAAAAAAGATACCAAAAGAAAATATTAGTCGGCCGTTTTGTACATCGAAAAAAAAATTCTAACAGCTTGATATTCATACTAAATGGATGTGTATTTAATTTTATGTGAATCACTTTTTCATACGAAAAAAAAAATTGTAAAATTCGCACATGATTTTATACCCGTTACTGTGGCCTAAGACTTTAAGGAAAAAAAAAACCCGTTTTTTCAAATCAACGGGGTGGTCAAAACCAAGTACACCGTTGAGCCCCTCACCTTCAAAGGTCCTTCACGAGATTGTTTAGAACTTATTTAATTATTAATATTTTCTCATGGAATTTGGTACATTTGTAATGTACATACAAAATGTTAATGTACATACAAATAAATGTCCAAACGATTTTGCAATCATCTTACTTATTCTTGCGAATCTAAATTTTTTTTAATAACCCAGATTTTAGGGTCTTCACAGTAGCCTAACCCCTTAAATTGGTGTTTTAGTCGATAGCTTGGCACGAGGGAATCGTTGCAATTCCTGTCGAACGCTAACTAGACTGTGAAGATGCACTTTGCGTTCTTCAGTTATTCTCTGTCTCTCTCTTTCTCTCTCTTTCTCCCTCTCTCGCCCTCTCTCTCGATTGCGTCATACAGCGTGTGTGCAAACACGTTG
The DNA here is from genome assembly GCA_944452715.1 of Ophion slaviceki. Classification (NCBI taxonomy): domain Eukaryota; kingdom Metazoa; phylum Arthropoda; class Insecta; order Hymenoptera; family Ichneumonidae; genus Ophion; species Ophion slaviceki. Next base: position 17,027,923 of record OX101787.1, read on the forward strand.
TTTTATACCTGCGAAAACTCGATGCGAAAAAGAAAGAAAGGAAGAACGAATGGCAAAATAAAAAAAAAACAAGTCTCGAGAATGCAACCGCACTTAAAAGCGTGTTTTTTGTGGCCCGTCCACGTCCCTGGACCGAGGACTCTCACTCTGCCATATGCGAGGATCATAAAAATATGTATAAAATTTTGCATACGCGAACGAATCCCATCTCGCCACTAAATTCCCGACGAAAATGTTTCATGCGCGATACGACCTGCGATGAAATAATATCCGTATATAGGTACGTGCAGCCCTGATGGGATTGTTACGACTCGCGGAAAGGCAGAAACCAATGTGCGCTTATACAAAGTGGTGAAAAATATTTATCGACATCACCCAAATGTTTTTTTTTTTTTTTTTAATTTAAATTAACTAAAATTTTCGTAAAATCATTTTTTTGCAATTGATTGTACTATTCCCAAGGTTTATTTCGAATATATTTATTTAGATTAAGATCTATTTGATACCGTTGGGATAGTTAAAAATGTATATTCCTAATATTTGGATATTTGGCATTATTTACTCAGAAAAATATTTATTCGTATAGACCACATGCGTTTATTTAGATTGTTTATTTGAATACTGTGAAAATGTCAAACTCAAATGGGAAAATGTCAAATGTCAAAAATAGGCTACTGTGAAAATGTCAGACAATCGTTCGTCGCTTGAGGCAACTCAAATTGAAGAGGAAGGCCCAACATATGGTACAGGCACCCCTAGGGATCATCTTGAACACAAATAACGTACCTACTTTATTTTTGTTAAATAGATTGTCTACTTCTGTTCAAACTACACTACTAATGTATAATTGATCTCGCAAATAATAATTGATATATCTAAATGATTTAAGACCGGCCGTAGAAGACTGGATCAGTTTAATTCTAGTTGGGTGAGATAAAACTTATAATATAAAGGTAATTTTATTTGCAAGTTCAGTTTATGTTGTATACCTATGATTAACACATGTAAAGGTGTTGTAAACTCAAGCAAATTTTTATTTACATTTACCTAATTTCTCAACGACAAAAAATCCCAAAATAGGGGCAATATGATCCGGGGGATGATCTTGTCCACAAATTGAATATTTCGAATATGCCAATCGTAAGATAGATAAATATGCCATTAGTAAACGCTTTCAGATCTCAATTATGTTGAATATCTTTGGGGTTACGAGCACTCCTCCCTAGGTGGATCATCTCGTACACCTTTCCCCTACCTATGTTTCTACTCCAAACTAACATTTCCGTATATAATGGCTGAAAAAAATGTCTCAAGCCGATTTTCTCATTTGTAGTGAGCTTCTTTGCTACTATGAACGATACATACAGAACTACAAACAATTACAAACGTTTCGAAAGTGCCTACATCGTTTTTCTTTTTTTTTTTCAGTAATTGCAAAGGAAAATCTGCTTATAAAAATGGTGAATTATTATATTCAGGCAATGCCATCGTCTTAATTATTGTTTTTCATGCCGTACATATGCTAACTAACATGTAGGACTTGGTTTAAAAAAAATGTCCTGGCCGTTTTATCCTTCGATGTTGATTTTTTAGGAAAATAAGAAAAACACTGTAGCTGCAAACGAAAATAAGTTTACTACCATCAACTACACACGATTTTAAATGATAAACAACGTCTGTAATTTGGTTATTTTCGTTCCGGAATCTGTGGTTTTTTTGTGGTCTAAATTATTTTCCTGAGCTCCAAGAAACAAAAATAGTTTTACTACAATCCACTACAAACCTAAATCTTCAGAATCCATTTAAAAGAAAAATTGAGACCGGAGATACTCGGGTGCCAAGTTCGCAGAGGTATTGCAGTAGGCTGTGAGGCTGGAAACAACAAATAAACTTTTCTACCAGTCCAGAGATCCGAGATAGAGAATATTATTTTTATTCTTGCCAAATTAATTGCTCACGCCACTATAAGAGAAACAAAAATTCAGCGACCCTATATCGCAATATCTTTATTTTTACACTTTTGAGAACCCAAACAAACAAAAAATATATTGAAATGAAACGACCTTATTTATAAGTATAACGTATATATACATATATACCTTAAAAATATTAAAAATATATTTAATTAAAACGACATTATTCGAGAATAAATATCCGAACGTAATTCCAAAATATCGTGCAATTGTTTAAAAAAAAACGGAATTTCAAACTCTCATTTATTCCCGAATCAGAAATTCCTTATTAAGAAATTTCCCATTTCAATTCCTCAAAATGAATTCTCACATTATTCCCTCTGCGTACCCACAAAAACCCCTCATTGTCCCAATCTTGTCTATAAATGCGGATTAATATCCCGCTACAATTCACGTAAATAGTTTTATTCGTTTCGAATAAATTATATTGCATTCAGCTCATATTCATATAATTTTTTTCGATAAATGATGTTATTTTATATTTTTTCGATAAATAACATTGTACATACTTTTTTATAAATGATGTTATTTTATATTTTTTGATAAATGATGTTATTTTATATTTTTCAATAAATAATATTATTCCTAATTTTCGATAAATAACATTACACATGTAATTCATATTGAATTAAATAAATATTTCGGTTGATGCAAATGAGATACATTCCAGTGGAATTATATAAATTCGAATGATTCTCCGTTGGTCTTGTTTTTTCCTCATTCGGATAAGAGCGTGTGCTGTTCCGTGTGGCTCCGCAAAAATGTGCGACGCGGTTAGATATTATAATGTACGGCTCAGCAATTTGTCTAGAAGCGCACCGGAGCAGATTTCTCGGGGCATCATTGGGAGATCACATGCCACCTTAAGCTGAAGGTCGCGCACCTGACGTATTCAACTAAGCAAAGTAGAGGGAGCAAGGAATACCTGCGGGCAAAGTAAATGCTTTGCTCGCGGATATATATATATAGGCGCACGCGTCGGAGCGCAGAGACCTTCTTCGCGACGCAATAGAAAATAAAATTCTTCCACAATGTTCACCGAGTCTGCATCTCGTGTAAGCCGTAAAGCTTCCCAGCCTCACACACGTTTTCAAACAAATGTATTTATTATTAAACTAAACAAGAAAAAAAAATACGCCAAATGTTTAAATGACCTTGAAGTTTGCATCGTTGGAAAGCAACAGAATTTCATTATTTTTCAATACTATTGTATGTTTTTGAAGTTCCTATCGTTAAAATGCAACAAAATCAAATTATTTTACAACATTCTCCACATCTTTTCGGCCAATTCAGAGTGCGTGAACCACAGAAATATTTTTTGCATTCTGATGAGAGATCTACGACTCAGATCTACAAAAAAAATTGAAGCAAAACAATTTGAAAAAAAAAAAAAAAGAATTTTTGTTGCACTCCAACGATGCAAACTTAAACGCCATAGGTTTAATGTGCACGTGTGAATTTTTTTATGTCAAAGATGGCTCAAACGTTTTTACGTATCCTTATTAGAAATTTACAACCGCAATTTGCAATATGTAAAAAAAATATAAGAAATAAATAAATAAGATTAACCAAATAAATTGTAATTGATAATAATGATTAAAATAAATAATACTATGATTATTAGATTATTATGATTATTTATATTATTATGAGAATAATGATGATTAATCAAATTCCTTCAAATGAATAATGAATTAGGAATATGTGTATGAGAAGAAGAGAAAAGTAAAACAGGATAAGGTGAGGTTCGAAAAATGAGCCAAATCATACGGCAATGACAAAGTATTGGAAAGCCTGTTATAATAATATTCTATGACGTTGAAATTTGCCTCGTTGGAATGCATAGAAAATTAATTCTTTCCAATCGCCCAATTTGTTTTTGCCTACTCAAGCAGTGAAGATGGCTCAAACATTTTTACATATCCTTAGTAGAAATTTACGACCGCAATTTGCAATATGTAAAAAAAAATCTTTAAAAGAAAAAAGATTTTGTTTAATGTACTAAAAAGTGAAAAATAATTTTTTTTACCGAGTCACCTATACGTGACTATAAATGAGCTCGGGGCGCTCAACTATTTAAATGTTTATTAAATTTGATCAATTCAGTTTCATTAACCGTATCTAATTTGGCACAATAGTAATTCGAGAAATTATTATCACACGTTTATACTCAGTTTCAGGATTTTTATTTAAGGGGTTACCCCCACTTGCGATTTTGAAAAAATCGATTTTTTTTTATTGCATTTTTTTGAAGTATAAGTATCCGGGCCCATACTTCTGTATGGGCCCGGAATAGATGACTCTATGTAAGTTTACAAAGAAAAATATTTTCTTCGTGTAAACTGAAATTGAAACTTTAAACGCGTTTTTCTCAAAATGGCATTTCTGAAGTCGGTGACCAAGATTACTCGAACACTAATGAACCGATCTTCTTGAAATTTTGCAGGCTTATTTAATACATAAAAATGTAGTATTTAATCGTTCGATTTTTTTTTTTCGAAAAAAAATGGCCGTTTTATAGCCAAAAAACGGCCGTTTTTTTCGTTAAAATCGAACCATTAACTTTGACTGTCCGCCATTTTGTGAAAAATGAATATTTTTTAAAATCCTTCGATTAAAGACTAGTTTATACTTATATTTGACTAAATCCATCCGCATTTTTTTTTCAGATGATCCACTTCGCCGCAATGTTGGTCACCGCAAACCGTGTATATAAAAACATTATTTCATTGACGGCCATTTGCCACTAAACTATGTAATATTTTTCAATAAAAAAATTACTGAAAGTTCTTCAAGATGTGTTCTTTAAGATGGTATATTGATCGATTAAAAAAGTTTTGTAGTTTTCTTTAAAAAAAATTCATGAAAAAGGCCTTTTTTTTGCGCTACAAGTGGGGGTAACGCCTTAAGAAATCTAAGGTTGTTTCACAGTAAATTGAATACCGTTGATATGTTAACAAATTTATGTAAGTTAAAGATTATATATCTAAATTCTGGGCGCCCCAAGCTCGTATTTATAGTCACATACAGGTGACTTGGTAAAAAAAATATTTTCTACATCTTAGTACCTTAAATAAAAGCTTGTTTTTTTAAATATTTGTTTCACATACAAATTATTTTCTACTTTTTAGTCTTTAATTGATTTTACTAGTAAGTTGTTGCTAGTAGTTTACTAGCCTACGAGTTTGTACGCTAGGAACATGGAATGCTTGTCAAAAATAACAAAGACTGTAATTGGGATTGAACCTACGACTAATTGCTGCATATAAACTTTTCACACACAAACACAGTCGGCTACGAATTTGTTTCTATGTGCTAGTGAGATTTTATATGGATGATTAGATGTCGCTAATTTAATATGAAAAGTTGAAAATGTTATGGATATATTATTTTTTAAGTTGAATCATGCGTTCCCACTCATTGGATGCATGTTTTCAAAATTTCCGAGCTCCAAGTAGTCGGGAAGTGGGTGAAATATCGATTTTCCGTTTTGCATCGCACAAAAAGTCAAGTTGAGGAGAGATATACACCTAGATGGTCGAGGTCGAGGATTTAGAAGCTATGAGCATTCCGTCGACCGTAGAAGACCTACACTATGGGCCTGGTATCGATGATTCCATGTAAGTTGACAAATTTCATGATTCATTCATTTCCAAATTTTCAAACGCGCTTTTCTCAAAACCACGTTTTTCAAATCGGTACCCAAAATTTCTCGAAAACCAATGAACCGATTGCCTTGAGGTTTTTTCTGGTTATTCTATACACCATTATCTAGTACTTGTCATAGGATTTTTTTTTCCGTTACTTAGTTTTTGTTTTATAGGCAAAATAATAACTAATTTTTGGTCCAAAAATCACTATTTGTGTTCAACTGTCCGCCATTTTGTCATAAATCGATATTTTCAAAATCAGCTATGATAAGTACTAGATTATAGTATCTAATTTAATAATCTTCTTGGTTTTTTTTTTCAGATGATTTTTGAAGAACCGCCAGTGGGTACCGTGTACGCAGATTTTTTTACGACCCTCCAAGGATCATACAATATCCTTGTATATTTTTGATATTTTTAAATAAAGAAAATTAACCATATTTTTGAATGTATATACTTTTAGATAATTAAAACCCCAATACGAAATTTCAAATAGTTTTTCATGAAAAAATTCACAAAAATGACCTTTTTTCCGGCTCCTAGGTGTATATCTCCCCTTAAATGAAAGACTTTGGATACTGATAAAAAGAAAGAAATAAAATATTAAAAAAAAACATCGTTGCCATCCGACGATGCAAACTTCAACGTCATAATAATATCCTCGTGAATTTACGCGCGAGGTCATTTTTCCGCGGACGCGTCATAGGTATTGTTCTTCTCTTTATTCGTCCTTTTTTTTCGTCGTTTAATAGGCGTCGCCCAGCGTTCAAATTCCCCAGTCGAAAGGAGCGGTAATTTCAACGCTGGACGGAGGCGTGTACACGCGATGTTGCGGCCACGTCGTGTAGGGTGAACATTTTGAAATCGAAGCTCGAAAGCGAGGACGAGAAATGTCCCACAAATTCCAGGGGAACGCGGGACGGAGAAAAAAGGGAGCATGGGAAATGTGCCACCTATAGGAATCTTCCGGCTCGGTGTATTATGCTTATGGACTCTCGGGCAGGTAGAGAGAAACTCGTATTTTCGGGTCCCCTGTGTCTGTATGTGTCGCCAAGTGCACTGCGCGACGAACGAATGGAAGTGCTCGTGAATTGGAACACAAACATTTATTTTAAAAATCCAAACAAACAAAAAAGGAAAGCGAAGTTTTTTTTCAATTTTGAGTCGTTCAGTCGTTATGTGGGCGACGCAGAAACCAAAAATAATACTATTGTCGATCAGCCCTATGTATTGTTTTCCTTTTTTACTTTAAATTTCCTTTTTTTACTTTCAATTTCCTTTTTTAATTTAAATTTCCTTTTTTACTTTAAGCCCCTTATTTTTACAAGCTTTCATTTAACTTGACTTTCTGTGAGATACAAAACGGGTTGAAATTCCGAACTTTGAATGATCAGAACGCTCAAAAATACCAGCGAAAGTCTACACACTTGACTGGAAATTATGTAGAACGTATAACATTGTCTAGACAAATTTTAAAATTGACGCAAAATCATTTCTCAATTAAAAAAAAAACTTGAAATAATTCGTCGATTTATCGAAAATTTTGAAACTTTTAAAACTTCCACAGCCGAATTATTTTGACGGTGTTAAGATTTTCGGAGTTTCGGTCTCTCGTGTAAAATTCTTTCGGAGTTTTGATCTTTCGGGGTAGTATATTTTCGGAGTTTTGAGCGTTCTGGTCATTCAAAGTTCGGAATTTCACTCCGGCCCCATCTTGAATTTCTGAACATTAAAATTCGTAATTTCAAACCGTCGGAGCATTCAAAGTTCGGAATTTCAACGCGGCCTGGGAAAAACGATATTTCACCCACTTCCCGACTACTTAGAGGTCTGAAATTTTGCAAACATGCATCTCAAAGGGGACGATACACGATTCAACTTTAAAAAAAGTATCCACAAAATGTTCAACTTTTCATGTAAAATTAGCGATATCTAATCATCCATATAAAATCTCACTGACACATACAAACAAATTCGTAGCCGACTGTGTTTGTATGTGAAAAGTTTATATGCAGCAACGAGTCCTTAGTTTAATCCCAATTACAGTCTTTGTCATTTTTTACAAGCATTCCATGTTCCTAACGTACAAACTCGTAATATAGTAAACTAACAACTAACGAGTAAAATCAATTAAAGCCTAAAAAATCGAAAATAATTTATACGTAAAAAAAAAACATTAAAAAAATAAGCATTTATTTCATATACTAAAGAGTAGAAAATAATTTTTTTTACCAAGTCGCCTATAAATAAAAGCTTGGGGCGCACAAAATTCAGACATATAATCTTTAATTTACATAAATCCGTCAACATATCAACTGTATTTAATTTACTGTAACCTTAGATTTCTTAAATAAAAATCCCGAAACTGAGTATAAACGTGTGATAATAATTTCTCTGATTACCATTGTGCCAAATTAAATACGGTTAATGAAACTGAATTGATGAGATTTACTAAACATTTAAAAACTTGAGCACCCCAAGGTTTTATTAATAGCCGAATATAGGTGACTTGGTAAAAAAAATTCTACTTTTTAGTACATTAAATGAAAGCTTGTTTTTAAAATATTTTTTCTCACACATCATTTTTTTTTCGTAATTTTATCACGAGTTATTGCTTGCGTATAAATATTTCGTAAAAATGTACATTTTATTTTACAAGTAAATGTGGATTCATTTTGTGTGAAGCAATTATTTTTTTTTTTGCATTCACGAATTCGTATGATTAAAAAAATGATTTTTAAATAAAATACGAAATACGCAATTGCAAATTCAATATTATAAAGTCGTAACAGTAAATTTCGTTTCTCAAAGCAAGATTTTCAAAAAATTGGCAGAGACACCACTTCTTCGGCGCCAATTCAAGAAGCGATGTAATCAAAAATGTAAAATAAAAATACGATATTGAAGTTTGCATCGTTGGAATGCAACGAAACTTTTTTTTTCCCAATTGCACCTGTTTTTTGCCTGCTCAAAGCTACCATAAACTTTTTTTTTTATAAAAATCGAAAATATCGTATCGAAGAATAGTCTGGATAACAATAAAAATGGAGAAAGAGGAAATAAAAAAGAATTTCCGTTGCATTCCACCGATGCAAACTTCAACACCATCGAAAAATGAGAAATTTAAAGAATAACTATCATATTCATACAACAACAAAAACAACAACAACAATAATAATAATAATAGTCATGTAATAATAATAATTATTACTAATTTCAGTATACATAGTTCATATTTTTAATATAAATATGTATATATAATTAATAACAAATTGATTTATCAGAATGATCATTTATCATGAGTGTATAATGTAATAATTAAATTGTTAATAACAACAATATAACAATAATAATAATAATAATTAATATCAATTTATATAGTATATATATATTTTTAATTGTTAATATACATATAATAAATAAACAAATGATGTACTTATTATATATGAGAAATATAATATATTTAAAAAATATATAAAGAAGTAAAAAAAGTGAAATGTGGCGGGAAAGTAATAACGTAAAGAAGACCTCGTATAATGGAATTTGAGATTAAAGGAAATTAAATGATTAAATATTATAATTTATATTATACTAATATATATATATATATATATATATATATATATATATATATATATATATATATATATATATATATATATATAATGTATCTATATATTGAAGTCAATCATGTAAATCAGAATTATTAATATTCAATATCAACATTCAAATTCCTTACTTTTTTATATCGTTGAAATCATTTTCAACATTTATTCTACCTCCATATCCGTAAATACAATAAAAATAATGATTATTACACGTGTATAACATCTCCTCAGCGGAATTGATGTACCCGAAACATAAATGTATATACATAGACAGCAATAAAGTGACCGCGTGCGTTTGTAAGTTGGCGCACTCACCCTTGTGACGGCGCCATTGCCTGTAAACGAGGGCTGCAACTACGAGAAGAAGTATCGTAGTGAGAAACGTGCCAATAACGGCTCCCGCCAAGCTCGCACCACCGTAACAGCTATCCTGTGTCTTCATTACACCTTCGCCATCCATTTTTTTCCCTATTACTTATATATACATATATCTATATATATATATTATCCCCCGAAGATGAGCTTCGAGCACAAAATTAATCGTTGCGCGCGCACACACAAACACATACACACACACGCGAATGATCGTGCTCACAGCCCACGATTTTCCGCGTTGCGATTCATCGATAATAAAACGACGATCGAAGTGACATTTTTTTCGTACCGCGCGCGGCTTCTCTGTCTACGCGATATTGTTTTTTAATTGCGACAACACATGGGTGCGAAAAGTTCCGAATTCAAGCGTATTATTCTCCCGATTACTGTTTACCGTTCAGACACGTTATTTTTGCACTCGCGTGTCGCGCGTATGGGTGTTGAAACAATAAACAGCGATATGTTACGATTCGATGTTATTTTTCGTGCTCGCGAACGCGGCAAATCGTTCTAAAATTCTTCGAACGCCATAGCAACGTGTCCTGCCAGCTACCGGCGGTCCCTCACGATTGTCATATTACGTGTTGTTTTTTAAATCGTCTATCGCCGCTCTTCGAGCTGAAAGTTGCGTGTTTCTTCCGTAGTACTTCTCGTGTATTGGCGGAGATGATATTTAGCAACAGGGCGGAGGAAAATAAAAAAAAGTCTCGTCGAGACCACACCGCGACGCTACGTCGTCGGAGCGCTGGTGCACCGGGGGACACCGTGCGTCGTACTGACTGATCCGCGGTTTCTTTTTGCCTGACGGACTCGCTTGCGGCTCGCAGGAGAAGAGGGGAGGGGGGGACGTTGTGTACCGCGAGCCAGCGGGAACGGATTCCGACGAGCGTGCAAGCGAAACAGGTAGGCTTCGTGTCTCGCGTCGTTGTGTGCGTGTACGTGCAACAGGTGCCTCCAACAAGATTCTCGCGTAGTGCGTGGGGGCAAAAAGCAGGGAGCCCGATTTCCCCCTCCACTCGCTGGCTCACGATTTTTCACGTGCGCGCGTCTCTCACTCGCTCTCACGGAATGTCGTTTCTCGGTTGCACGGTGTTTCGCATTGTCCTTTCTCTTTCTCTCTCTATTGCACTGCCCATCGGGCTCGCTCTTTTTAAGTCTCTTTCTATGTATTTTTTCTAGGCACCGTAATTTCTGCCGCTATTTACCATTCTTTTTTCTCATCCATTTTCTTTCAACCACAATCCGTCTATTTCTCTCTCTTTCTCGTCGACGAATACTCATGATCCTCAGGATCAGTTCTCGTTATAGCGATATTCCTTTGTCACTTATCCCAACGCTGTGTATTTGCGGATGCGAGAGTTATATTATTGTTATGACAGCGGAATATCATTCCGAACGGAGCTTTCGTCGAGTTGTTTGAAAATACTGTGAATTAAGCCCTTTGCTCCGGAGAACGCATGCGTTTGGCCTAAAGTAACGTAACCTGGTGGTCACCTAGCGAATTAAGGCCTTCAGCCACAGTAACGGGTATAGAATCCTGTGCGAATTTGACAATTTTTTCGTATGAAAAAGTGATTCACTCATAAAATTAATTACACATCTATTTAGTATGAATATCAAGCTGTTAGAAAAAATATATATTTTTTTCCGATGTACAACATGGCCGACTACTCGAAACTTCTCGAAACAGCTTTTTTCCAATTGGCGTGACAAATAACTTCAACAATTTTCACTCGATTTACTCCAAATTTAAAAGTTATGTTCCTAATTGCATTTCGCAGAGAAGTACATTTTATGAGCAGTTTATGAGCAGTTGTAACGAAATTTTCCACTGAAAATTCATTTCTTAAGTTCAAATACCTACAACTTTTGAATAAAACAATATTTTGTAAATTCCGTACGTACTTCTCTAGGTATTCTAATGTAGATTGACGAGGATTTTTGTTGTTTGTTCTAGGTAAAAAATTGTGGATGTTAAATGTCACGTCGCGGAGCGCCTTAAAAAGATAATAAAAGAAAATATTAGTAGTCGGCCATTTTGTACATCGAAAAAAAAAAATTCTAACAGCTTGATATTCTGCTAAATAGATGTGTAATTAATTCTATGAGTGAATCACTTTTTCATACGAAAAAAATTGTTAAATTCGCACATGATTTTATACCCGTTACTGTGGCCTAACCCCTTAAGGGATCATCGCAGTGTAACATTTTGTAAAATCGATTGTTTTGGCATCATTCGATAGTATAGACGGGTGTAAAGATGGACCTGGCATCGCCGATTGATCGTAAGAAGATAATTTTAATGAAAATCTCGCAATCGAAACTTTAAGGGCGTTTTTCTCGAAATGTCGTTTTTCAAAACGGTGTACATTCTCAAAGGAAAAGTTTTTAAGCTATCCGTCTTAAATTTTGACACAACATTCTTCACGCCATTCTTTATTTTGATATGAAAGCTTTTTTGATTGTTCATAATTTTTTAACAAAAAACTGTCGAAAAAAATAGGCTAAATTCGATACTTTTTTTCAAATCGCCGCCATTTTGTCAATTTTGATTTTAAAAAAACCTCTATAGGAAGATAACGGCTTTCATACTGATTAATAATCTTTTTACAAATTTTGTTTCGGATAATATTTACGGCCACAACAGTGTACACCGTGAGGACTCCTTTTTTTCGAATACATATTGCACCGTTAAAAAAATGTGACAAAAATAAAAATATACTTTTAAAAATGTATTTTCTGTTCTTCATGAGTGCTTTGATTTGACATAAAAAATCAGACTAATAAGCGTATTTTAACCATCGAAAAAAAATCGCGAAAATCGGCTATTTTTCGAATCGTTATACGGTGATCATCCCTTAAAAAGAAATCTGACGTTATACGTTAAATAGTAGGGGTGTGCGGGTAGCAGAATTGGTCGGGTCGGGTCGGGTCGGGTAATTAGACTATGATTCGGATCGGGTACCCGAATTTTTCGGGTAGCCCGAATTTTTCGGGTAGCCCGAATTTTTCGGGTAGCCCGAATTTTTCGGGTAGCCCGAATTTTTCGGGTAGCCCGAATTTTTCGGGTAGCCCGAATTTTTCGGGTACCCGTGATCGGACGGGAATACTCGAACTTTAACGGGTATCCGAGGTTTTCGAGTACTCGTGACCAGACTGGAATACTCGTACTTTATTGAGTAACCGACCGAAAAAATGAAAGAATAAAGAATAGAGAAGTGAGACGAAAAAAGATCTTTACAGCATTATGATTTATTCGATTTATCGCCTTCTTCGAGTTTTCGTTTTCTCCCATTATTCGATCGATACACCTAGATAAAAAATAAAAATAAACATAAATAATAGATACGGATCTCTGAGTCTGTTACGAATACCCGAAAACCAAATTCGGGTACCCGATAGAGGCGGGTAATGCAAAAACGAAGCCCGTCGGGTACCCGACCCGACCCGAACATCGGGTACCCGAGTCAATCGGGTACCCGCACACCCCTATTAAATAGCGTCTGGTAGGCCAGAAACGATGATTATGTTGCTCGAAATTCTTTGTAAAATTCGAATAAAGCTGGAAAATGGATTCCGACACGGAATTGTTGGCGGACGTGTTAAAGAACAAGTCAGGGTGAAAGAGAAACACTGCAGGCAGTTTTTATCGTAAATTGGCGGGCAAATAATGATAGGAATTAAGATTGAAATAAAACAAATAAAGGCGGGATATACATTTAGACAGGAAAAAAAGCAATATTGAGGGATTTTTTAAACTAAGAAATAATTATTCTACAATGATCAAACTTTAGGTATACTTTAATAGTATATTTAAGTACACTAAACAATTTTTTTAAATTAATTCATCATCAAAATGACGGAGCTTCCCGTAAACTTTGATTTCCAAAAAAGTTCAAACACTTTTTCAGTTAGAACATGTATAGTTTCTATGTGACGGTAACTAAAATGGAGAAAATGCAAATTTAAGAAAATGGCAGCATTTACAACAAAAAATCAACATTTCTGTAAAATGTGGATTAAAAAAGTAGTTTTTTTTTTCAATTCAAAATGACGTTAAGATGGCCGACAAGTTTTTAAAAATGGGCTCATGCATTTTTTTCACGAAAACATTTATCGGGTCAAAACTAACAACTTTTGTAGGGAATGTTTTTTGATTACGTCCATCATTTTTAGGTTAGAATACAATTTTTTTACTATTTTAGCGCTATCCAGAATTCACCACGAGGAAATAAAGTTTCCAACAATCGTAGTGTAAGTATATGTGTGTGTGTGTGCGTTTGTTTGAGTTTGTTCGATGACCCAAACAAAGATTAGGTCGCTGCGGCTCGTCACTTCGGCGACAAATGGTATTCTAACCTAAAAACATTATGAACGTTATCAAAAAACTCTTCCTACAAAAGTTGTTGATTTTGGCCTGATAAATGTTTTGGTAAAAAAATCATGATCCCATTTAAAAGAGAAACATGTCGGCCATCTCAACGTCGTCATTTTGAATTTTGGACCAAAAATATATCTTTTAACGTATTCATATATCTATGAACCTTAAGATAGTTCGTCTACGAACCTCCTGATTAGAAAAAAAATTGATTTTTTTGTATTTTTTGGCATTGATTGTGCTATAGGAGAAAACTCTGCAGGCTTTACCGGCTAAGTACAATAGTAATTAATTCACGAAACCAATGCATCTAACCCGCACCATATAGAGAAATCCGTGCGGATCGAACTTTGGAACGGAAATAATAATAGTTCCCGATTACATCAGAGCTATGCGAAAAGCGACGAATAACAAGAAAACTGTCGCGGTCACGTATGTTCCATAAAAAATATAGGTTAGGGGACATTTCGAGCAGATATAATCGATTCAATCGACTCATTTTTGCGTTCGCTAGCCGCGTCTGCCATCTCTCTTGTTACAATATGCACATTACACATACTCTACAACACGCGATTGCACATACGGTAAACAAACACATGCTTGACATGTATCGAAAGAACCTGAATACAGCGTCGCCACGGATATTGCCAGAATTATGAAATGGCGGCCTGTGACAACTCAAGTCAAATCTGATTGCAATTTTACTTCACTTACCAAACTATAATACAAACAGTTATCACATGCACATAATTATTTTCTTATCTCAAATAATCTTATTATCTCAAATAATTATTTTCTGTGTCATGTTTATTATTATACCCAAATACATTACATTTTGATTTTTTCAGATTCGATAATGTGTAGATCTTCTGTTGACTAGTAAATCCGCTAGTAGCATCTTAAGACGGAATGACACCTCATCGCGGTCGGTATGGTAGAGCAATTGTAGATACCCAAAAATCTCTGAAACGGCTCTTCAGATCCCGTCGAAACTTTGCCAAACGACGTCAAATAGATAGACGAACAGCTGTCTGCCCCTCAAATTTTCTGAATGTGAGAAAAAAAATGTAGATTGGCTTATGATAACCCGATCTACGTTTTTTTCCTCAAATTCAGAAAATTTGAGGGGCAGACAGCTGTTCGTCTATCTATTTGACGTCGTTTGACAAAGTTTCGACGGGATCTGAAGAGCCGTTTCAGAGATTTTTGGGAATCTATAATTGTTCTACCATACCGACCGCGATGAGGTGTCATTCCGTCTTAAAAGTTTGCTTATACTGAGTACTTGATCGGAGCCGTATTTTTCGAGATAAATCAGGTGGAAGATTACAATGGGACACCCGGTATATTCTCGTAACATGCATGTATAGGTGTGTGTGTATGGGGCATTCCATACCAATTCGACCTGGGTCTGACCCTCGACCCCTCAAATCTGGTTCCCGATTTTTCCTATCATTACTCTCACTCTATCAAGCAATTACAATTTTCTTCAGATTTTTCAAAATATATTTGAGCGCGTCATGAATTTTTGAATTTTTTTTTTTGAGCACCTCGATGGCCGTAATTGAGAAGTCTGAAAAAATTCCCAAAAATACAGTGTCAGATATAAAAAACGTTGGTGTAAAATTCATAATGTCTGGGCTTTTGCTTCAACCCCTAATTAGGGTTTTTGTCAACCAGGATAAAAAAAATCGAAAATTACAAAATACACTTAAGAAAAATCGGAGAATTTTTTTTTTTAATCTGGTATGCCCCATACACACACACGCGCACACACAGACACAAACATATATATATATATATATATATATATATATATATATATATATATATATATATATATATATATATATATATATATATATATAGTACACTGGTGCGTACACACACACACGTACACGCACGCACGCACAGATGTACTCACACAGAGAGAAAAGTTTCGACGGTAATTTGGACGAGGAACTGGAAAGCGCATCCGACGAACGGAGAGTCGAGATCTATAGTGATATAGCCGTGGGAAAACGATTCGTTCCCGTTAGAGATTTTCCGCACTGATTCCTAATTAACGATGATAAAATAATTGGCGAAGCTGTTCAACTGCTCGAGAAGGCACAGGCAGAACAAATTACAGCACGATCGATTTCTTAACTATGTTTATTTCATTGGTACGGATTTGAACTTTAAACACATCGAATACGAATTGTCAATCAACTGATCAATTAACTTTCGGCATTGAATTTGGGCGGTGGAAAAGTGAATGGAAGCGTTTAAGGGGCCAGTCCACTTTGGAGCCACGAAAAAAGGCTATTTTCGCGATTTTTTTTGTTGAGGATTTCATAAAAGCTATGAATATAAAAGTTGTTGGGCTTGATAGATAAAGTCTTGAAATACATTTAAAAAAAAATTTAATTCATTTTAATTCATTTTTAAGTACAAAAACTATAGTTTAACGTAACGCCGCAATAATAGATGGGCTAGGTAGCTCTATCACAACTCGGCAACGGCTTGTCTGAAACAAAAAAATCAAAGTCCATTAGATTCAGTATGACACCAGCTACAAAATGACCCTCGCATATAAAGTTTTATCAACAAATAAAAAAATGGCAGATGAAAAACGAAAAAAGTAAAAAAAAACGCGTTTTTTCGCAGTTTTTCGCGAAAAAAAGAGTAAAAATAAAAAATTTTAAACCATCGAGGGTCATCTTGTTGCGAATCATGTTTACAATATGTAGTTCAAATTTCAAGAGAATCGGTTTATTAGTTTTAGAGATACGATGGAGTTAGATTTTGAAAACGTTGTTTCGAGAAAAACGCGTTCGAAGTATGAAAAACTCGTACCTAAGCTCAATCGGCAATGCCTGCACCGTACAAAATCCCTTCTGATTGCTCATCATCGTCGATTTCTTCAAGTCTCGCTGGCTTTCGATTTTTTGAAATTTTCAAAGTGGACTGGCCCCTTGGTATTCCCGAAAAAAATTAACGACTCGCAAGATTTGGTTTTCACGAGTACTTACCTTGACGTTGAAGGTTCAGGAAAAGAAAGATATTTCTTTAACGATTTTGAAAAAATTCTTCACTTCTTGAACCCCGGCGTTTAATTGTCTCAACAAATGGTCGATACTATTGACAGATCTAACAAGAAATGCATGTAATCGGCGATCGTTCATAAGTGCCGATTAACATATTTCCCGCAACGAGGGCGAAGATTTTTTCCGCGTGCGAACTGCGCGTGGGCGGACACTGCCAGCGAAGTTCTTTTGTTTTTTTTTTTCACGTGACGAACGCTATCCATCATGTGTCCAGACGCATCGGTTTGAGACCCAAACGTTCGATGACGTATTCGGGCATGCAGTACGTTGGGTTGATGGGCTTGAGCACGGTGTCGGCCTCCAGGAGCGATATGGCGCCAAGACCGAATAGAGTGTGAAAGGGATCGACCATGTCGCCGGGTCGATCGCTGAAACCGCCGGCCTCCGCGTCCTGGCAGGCCAATATGAATTTCAGCTGTTTACGGAGGAAAGAGAAGAAGAAGATTTGTGTGAAAAAGCGATGGTTCGCTCAGTTGGGATACTTTGCTGAAATTGCAAACTATTCGGCTGGTTAACAGGCTACATCTACGTAGGTATGCAAAAAAAATCGCATTTTCCATCAATATTTTTATTCGATCGTATCACCTGTCAGCTATAATCCTTGAAAATTTAATTGAAATATTTCTCGATTGAAAATTTCATTGAAATATTTCAAATTGAAAATTGCATGAGATATAGATTCTAACAATCGACCGGGCGAGCGTAGCGGTTTTCAAGGACGGTAGACATGATTCTCGGGAAATTGATGGATTTTTCTAAATTTACAGGAGATACGATGAGAAACATTCAAAGGTCGTTGACGAACTCACCTTTTTAAGGGGTGAGGTGCAGTCAGAATTTAAAAAAAATCGATTTTTTTAATTTACATTTTCTTGAAGTATGATGTTTCGAGAATATTCCCTGAAAATTGCAAGTCAATCCGATGAATAGTTTCCGGGATATGCCACAATTAGTGAAAGGGCGTCGGGTCCGTATGGCAGGTAGCGGCTGACAAGGTCAAACGATAATACCCGGGAAGGCAGAATGCTTCGAAGACAAC
Organism: Ophion slaviceki; assembly: GCA_944452715.1. Lineage (NCBI taxonomy): Eukaryota > Metazoa > Arthropoda > Insecta > Hymenoptera > Ichneumonidae > Ophion > Ophion slaviceki. The sequence continues at coordinate 17,046,035 of OX101787.1, forward strand.
AACAAATTGATATTTTGGAAGCTTCCACATCGACAAAAGCTCTATTTTATGGGCCAGGAATTGATGATTCGATGTAAGTAATTTTTTAATTAGTATTTCTATACATAAATCAAGTGTAAAATTGGAAAACTCTTTCAGAAATGTTTAAAAATGTCTTACTAAAAAACTATGAACTTTAGCAAAATTTTATAAAGAATACTTTCGTTTTAAAATTGCCCAAAATGTTTAAAAAAATAATTCATACCGAAAAACTTTAATTTTTTGAAAAATTGTTTTAACAATTGGCCATAAATAATTGAATGCTCGACTTTTCGGCAAAAAATTGTGATATTCGGATTCAGCGGATCAAAATACATAAAAAAGTTTAGCTTCATCCATCGAGCTCAAAATTTTACGAACATATAATACCGTATCCACATCGAAAAACTTTAAACGCGTTTTTCTCGAAACTATGTTTTTCAAGTCGGTGACCACTATAATTCAAAAACGACTCCACGGATTTTGATGAAATTTGGTGTGCTTATTGATAGGATTAAAAACTAGTCCTTAATCGAAGGATTTTCATTTTTGTTGAAAATTTCTACTTTTTTAAACAATAAACGAGCGATTTTTTCGTCGAAAATCGAAAGTTATCTGTCGGAAGCCGCCATTTTGTTAATTTAAAAAAGATTCGATTAAGGACTAGATTTATTATTAAACTAATGATTTTTTTTTTGGTTTTTTTCATTTCAGATGATCCAGTAAGATTTTATGATGGTCACCGCAAAGCACTACATGCCGGAGGGGGTCCGACAAAGATGGCGATATTTTTATAAATAATCAATATTTTTCTTTAAAAATGTGTACAAGTTAAGTTGAAATATAACATAAAAAGTCTGTGTAACCACTTTTGTAAAACAATCTTAATTACTGTAAAAAAAAAAAATGATTGGAAATGCTCGTTTTTCCACGCCTCTGACTGCATCTCACCCCTTAAATCCAACTTCGTTTTTTCATAGTTACGTGAAAATGACGACTTTTTTCATAGATTTTGCATACCCGAGTTTGAATTCATCGCCACGTTGTGAAAAAAAATATTTAGACAATCGACTATCGTCAACGACTCGTAATTATTGTTAACTGCGGCCATGTTTTTGTTGTTTTTCTGTATTTTTGGTGATTTTTTTAAAGGCTCTTAAGGGGTCTTCTCTCTTTAGACGCTAAAAAAGGCTATTTTCATGATTTTTCTGATAGGTTTATATTATAGATATTGATATAAAAGATGTTACACTTAATAAATACACTTTCGAAATTCATAAACAAAAAAAATATTTATTCAAGTCACTATTTATAGACGAAAACAGTAGTTAAACAAATGTCCTAAAAAAACTAGGTCTGCGTTGTTGATGAAATCTTGGAGATGGATCATTCGAATAAAAAAAATCAAATGGTTTTAGATTCAGTATGTTAATGGTTATAGCGCATATCATACGATTTTTAATATATGCAAAAATAACAAAATGGCGGACATTTGTCGAAAAAAAAAACGTTTTTACTGTTTTTGGCAAGAAAGTTACATATCAAAATTTAAAAAATCCTTGACATGCGCTATAGCTATAGTTGTAAAGAATGTGTGGTTAAAATTTCATACGGATCGGTTCAGTAGTTTCGAAGATTTTATCAAAAAGCCGTCGAAGAACGTTGTTTTGAGAAAAACGCGTTCAAAGTTTGGTTGGGTTACATAAATGCATTTTTTTAAATGTAATGTATTTCGAAAGTGTATTTATTAAGTGAATTTATTAAGTGTAACTTTTATATCAATGTCTATAATATAAACCTATGAAAAAAAATTCATGAAAATAGCCTTTTTTAGCTGCTAAGTGAGCATTCAGCTCACCAACAAACCCAAACAAACACCCAAGTCTAAACATCCGGCTGATGTTTTGGTTCGTTTGGATTGCGATTACATGCTAGATGTTGGGTTTGTTTGGGTTGCAATCGAATGCTGCACGTTGGTGCAGCCCTTAAGGGGAGGTTAGGGGTTTGCACTTTTGAAAAATCGATTTTTTTTTGTCTTTTCTTATAGTTAAATATTTCAAGAATATAATCCCAAAATTTCAAGTCAATCAGAGCAAAACTCTCGAAGTTATTGACTATTTAGTCCCGCTCCTTTAACACTGTAGCTCCGACAGCTAACACTTCAAACCCGTTTTTCTCGAAACCACTTTTTCAAAGTCCGTGTTCACTGCCATTTGAAAACTACATGACCGATTTATTTCAAACTTGGTACACACTTTCTACATATAAAATACCTCCCCCCAACGGTTAGTTTGAGATTTTTTTTACATTGAGGGGGTTTTCCACCCCCAAAATGGCGGAATTTTTCGTGAAAAATAGCACTTTTCACTTTACATGACCACCAAAAATTTAGAAATGAAAAAAAAATTATCAAAGCCCGTTCGGGGGAGGATTTGATGATACTTCGACTAAATTTTAATGGTACTTGATTTCAGATAATTTCTAGCTGAGATACAGTGAACACCGCAAATCGTGTTTTTCCAAAGGCGTTCTTGGAAAAGCTTTGTCACCGGCTTGTTTGTGGATATTTCCACGTACAAAGTTCACGGAATGTTCTTGAAATGACACTTAACAATATTCAAAAGGTTTCAATAAATTTACTCCATCCATATAGACGAAAAAAATTCGCAAAAAAGTGTTTTTTTTTTCACGCTGGAACCCCTACCCTCCCCTTAATATATGTACCACGGTGTCTAAAAAAATGCGTTTCATTTTCACCAACCGTTAACCAGAAAAAAAATTCGGAATTTCGCAATTTTTTTTTCGGGTCTCAAGGTAGATTACCCCCCTAATTCGGAAACGTAGTTTGGCCAAAAATGCGATCTGTCGCGTCGTTTCGAAATGCTGGAATTGTAAATCAGGGTCGTACCAAGCGTTCCTTGTTGATCCAGTGCAATCGACCGAGTATGGTCAACGAGGCGAGCACCCACCACGAGTAACACACGTCGGGCAGCTTTTCGGGTCTGCCGTTCAGACCACCCGATGGCAATTGCCGCTCACACAGCCACCAACCCAGCCTATCCGCATCGACCAGATGCAAACGACCTTGAAAACAAAAAACACGTTGATGGATCTCGCATTTATTGAGTGAATGAGTGCAATAGTGGACAGTGTTCATTGTTGTCTTATTCTAAGAGAGTTGAGGAGTCTGCCTGAGCGTAAAGTTACAAAAAAGGTTTTTTTTAATTGCTTAGGTTTATAGTCTAGGGTATTGACTTCAATTTGCAACAAAGATTTTGTAAAAACTCCAATAATTGTCGAAGTTGCGATGATTTTTGTGAAGGGTCAGTACGCCCATTGTGCTAGGGCAACTTTCTTCTTCTGCGTTTTAAGGGGTTTTGATACCATTTCTCGGCTGCAAGATTTGAGATGAAAATAAAATGAGTTTTCGGCACGCTGCTAACTTCTATTTATCTAATGGCTAGTAAACTATAGCCATTTCGCTCGAACCTTGTACATCAAATTGCAGTTTAGCCTTTTTTAAACTATAAAATAGCTTCTGGCTACTAGTTAATTGCTCCGATTTGATCGTGCCCTAAAGGTTCAACTTTAACATTAAAAATCTCCGAAACTACAGTGGGTAAAAAATGCATTTGTACATCTCACACGAAACTGTCGTTAGTTTGGCTTTATTTTTTTGTTCGAGTTTTCCCAAGATTTTCGTAAACAGACACCATGTATATTTAGGATAATCTATCGAACACAGAAACTTCATGAAGCATTTAATTTTTTTCGAAGGATAATTTGGAAATGACGACGTGTACAAATGCTTTTTTTACTCACTGTATGTTGCGCAACGGATTAATTTTTTAAAAGTTAATGCATCCTAAATTAACCTCTCGCTGATATGAATTTCGATCGTCTACAAGCAACTCGATTTTAGTCTCCAAATTCTGTAATGGTGTAAGTTGTATCTCAAAATCTATTCGTCCGATATACTTCAAATTCAGGCAGAGCATAGTTTATAACATTTTCTATTGTACGACCGGATGATTTTTCCATATATGTGTACTCATTCCTTAACAACAAATGAACGAAGTTGTTTTTTTGGTCGAAAATCGAATGTTTTCCACAGCTTGCCGTTTTCCCAATTTTCCAAATTACAAAAAAGCATTTGGCCATACGAAAGTTTTAATATTATACCAACAGCATATTTTTTAATTTTTCATTTCTGGTCGCCCCAGCCGCAACTGCGGACCTTTTTAACATAACTTCACTGTTGGACAATATTTTCCAATAAAAAAACTAACACTCAGCAGACTATGTATCAATTGTGTGTAAAATCGCGATCTCGTAATCGCAACACCCTCACGAGAATCCTTCTTTCTCATGACTGCATTTTCGAAATTGGCGTGCAGGATTACTTAACAACTATTAAGCCGATTGAGTTGAAATTTGGTAGAAATATTGATAATATTGCCACCTTCTACTTGACGAAAATTGTTTTTTTTTTTTTTAATTATTTAAAGAGCGACTTTTTAATCTCAATTTTACGGAGAGTTTGCGTGAAATGTTGATTTTTTTGTAAATGCGTGCCACTCTTAAATTTGATTTTTTTTTTTCATTTTAATTACTGTCAAATCGAAACTATACATGTTCCAATTGAAAAAATGTTTGATTTTTTTTGCAAATCAAAGTCTACGGGAAGCTAGACTGCACGCCGATTCGCAACTCTCGCGGCAACCTTACTGTAATATTCTGCCACAGCTCCGCCACTATAATGATAAATGAATAAAAAAAAACTGTTCTGTATACTTAAATATACTATTAAAGTATACCTATAGTTTGATAAATGTAGAATTATTATCTCTTAGTATTAAAAAACCCTCAAAATTGCTTAATTTTTCCTGTCTAAATGTATATCCCGCCTTAACGTTGACACACATATATATGGCCACGATTTTGACACACTGGGTGAATTTGACCCGGATAGTACTTCATCCACCTGCCATTAAAAACGCTCCGAACGTTTTTGTTGAAAAAAATCAGGGATACGCTTTAAACATTTCTCAATATGCCTACATAATTAAAATTCGGAAAATATCAAATAAATTTGCTGTAAGAAATTATTAAAAAGTATCAATTTTGGAAAAATAAGCAATTTATTTTAAGTTGGTGAGGGTCAAAATGACCCAGTGTGTCAACGTAGGGTCAAAGGGACAAAGAGAGTTGAATTTTGTATTTGTCGACTCATCCTCGGACAGTGGTCGTCGAATGACGAGAGTGCCCACCGGTAATCGAAAGAAGACCGAGGCAACAATATATCAGGCCGGCGTGACTCTCCGATCCTGGTTTGGAGCCGAAACCTCCGTCGAAATTCATACAGCTCAGCACGAATTCTACCGCCTTGTCGACGTCTATGGCATCCAATCGGCCCTGCCAAAAAAGGTCGAGCAAAGAGGCCAATGTCTTTCGTTCTTGCGCGGAGAGACGAAAATCTCAGTTTTTGGGGCTACTTTAACAGAGCGCCAAAATACGGTTTAAATGTGTGCCTAAACGTTTCTTCCCCTCTATTGTTGCTTAAATCTGTTGTTCAAGTTTATTATAATGTTGCTAAAGTTGATTGTAATGTGGCTCAAGTTGATTTTGATCTCAATGATAATTAGTGTGCTTAAACGTTTTTTCCCCTCTATTGTTATTTAAATCTGGTGTTCAAGTTTATTATAATGTTGCTAAAGTTTATTGTAATGTAGCTCAAGTTGATTTTGATCTCAATAATAATTATAAGACTGATTAAGGCCGGAGCCCGAAATAGAAGGTCCGGAAAATCGTTTCTTTTTATTGCTTAAGGATGTATGGCAGCTACTGCAGAGTCGTTACAGAACTGATTATGCAATTTGCAAAAATCGCATTTAAAGACTAAATAAAATAATTGTAATATTCATTAAAGCTAAAAAGGAGATTTACCACAGCTCAAAGTAAAACATGCGGTACAGAAAGAAGAATTTTCAATTTTTAACTGCAAATTTAGTTGTTGATTTGATGTATGTTTTCCCTGACGTTGTCGTGGTTACGACATACGAGCTAAAGAAATACGAAAACGGTCCCATTTAACTCGCAATATCTCGCAAAATATATGGGCACATGTCGATTTTTTATTTTTACCGTATCATGCATATTACAGCGATACCGCACAAAAGTTTTTTTTACCAAAGAGTACTCCGGAAATATCTTTTTTGCCAATGTAAAGGGAATTTTGGACGTACAGTCCTATGTTCCCCGTGTTAAATGACCCAACTTTGAATTCGTTTATCTCAGCATTCACGTGGGCAAATTTTGTTTTTTTAATCTCAAAAAGTTCTCGATATTTTCCTTCACAATATCAGTGAGTTTCAATTCGAACAGTAGTAAATAACTTAGTTGCCATACATCCTTAAATCGATAGATAAACTATCCAAGAATATATTGACAAAGTTACAGAGGCCAATTGTAAATATTTTCGGAGATACAAGGTCAAAAGCAAAGAAGCACTTGATATTGATATTTCCTCCTATTGGAAACTTTGAAGCGCGTTTCCTCCAGGTTTCATTTTCACGATATTTCCAAATTGGCGGGCGTGACAGCAAAAAAAACTAAACGACCTATTGAATCAAACCAAAGTTTATTTTCTTCAGTATAAAAATCTCTTCTAAGTGAATTAAAAAAGTCGTTGAAAAAGTCTTTTTAAATCATTTTTATAGCACGTTGAAGTGTTTTTTTTAACACATTTTTTTTTCAAGAAAAGTTATAATTTCACGATTTTTCCAGCTTTTTCTTAATTCAGTCAAAAGAAAAATATATGACAGTTGAACATTTTATTGGTTTTTATGTTTCCGTCAAGAATTATGAGCTGCATTTCTCCCGCCGATTGGGGACTGCAGTGGCAAGACGCACATGGAATAGGTTAATAAATCTGCAGTCATTCATTGTTTCATGTTGGAATTTTTTTTGTATATTTCAAATATACATGACACTATAGCCTGTCCCTTTAAAAAAAAAATCCCGAAAAAAACGCTTTTTTGGAGCTTCTAATTCAGGCTCCCGCCTTAAGGCCTTAGGCCACAGTAACGGGTATAAAATCATGTGCGAATTTAACGATTTTATTCGTATGAAAAAGTTATCCACTCATGAAATTAATTACACATCTATTTAGTATGAATATCAAGCTGTTAGAAAATATATATATTTTTTTTTGATGTACAAAATGGCCGACTACTCGAAACTTCTCGAAACAGCTTTTTTCCAATTGGCGTGACACATAACTTCAACAATTTTCACTCGATTTACTTCAAATTTAAAAGTTATGTTCCTAATTGCATTTCGCAGAGAAGTACGTACGGAATTTTTGATTAATCGAAAACTTTTCATTTTATGAGCAGTTCATGAGCAGTTATGACGAAATTTTTCACTGAAAATTCATTTCTTAAGTTCAAATACCTACAACTTTTGAGTAAAACAATATTTTTTAAATTCCGTACGTACTTCTCTAGGTATTCTAATGTAGATTGACGAGAATTTTTTGTTTTTTGTTCTAGGTAAAAAATTGTGGATGCTATATGTCACACCGCGGAGCGCCTAAAAAAAGATATCAAAAGAAAATATTAGTAGTCGGCCATTTTGTACATCGAAAAAAAATACATATATTTTCTAACAGCTTGATATTCATACTAAATAGATGTGTAATTAATTTTATGAGTGAATCACTTTTTCATACGACAAAAAGTTGTTAAATTCGCACATGATTTTATACCCGTTACTGTGGCCTAAGGCCTTAAGCGCCTATAATAGTACCCTAGGTACTTGAAATTTTTATGTAAAATGTTTCCTTAATAAAGATGAAAATTTGATTGTAAAAAATTGTTTTTAATTTAATTCCATGTGTAATGCATGAAATATATTTTTGTTTTGTATAAATGATGTCAAAGTAACTCTCAATCTTTGACAGAAGTTGCATTTCAATACCTTGTCAAAAAAACCCCACACTCGAGGTTACTTTGACACTTAAAAAACATATAAAATTGTGGTGGGGCTTGACTTTCTCATACGTTTGATAGCCAAAGGACACATTGTTCGATTGAAGTAAAAGAAGTTGGAATTTAGGATGTTAAAAAAAGTCGCCTACATAAAGCTTCCAAAACCTGTTCAAAGTAACTCGATTTTACGGTACGTACCAATAGAGACAGAGTTGCTACGGCGCAGAAGGAAAATCTGGTGTCGACCTCTCCCCAGATGTCACCGGTGAAACTGCCGTCCGGCTGTTGTCTCTCGCGCACCCACTTGACCGCTCGCTCCACGTCGATGACGTCGAGGGCGTCGTAAGTGCAGAGCACCTGTACCGCGCTAAGCGTGTACAACAAGTGCGGATCGTGATTCAAGCTCGGACTCACGCCGCCGCAGGGACTCTGACACTTGGACACAAAGTCGAGCACCTCGTCTCTACTCGTCCGATCCAATTGGCCCATGACGTCCAAAGCCGTGAGACCCCAAAATATTCCCGACACCCTCAGATGTTCGGTCATGAAGTAGATCTGAAAAAAAATATACGTGCGACTCGCAGGGTTAGACGAGAGATCGAGGATTCGCGAAAATTGACGCGACTCGCAATACCTACGTAATCGTCTTTGTTAGTACCGTAAGAAACGAGATAGTCGCCGTGCTTGTCCAGCAGGAGAGGCGGAATCGTACGGGGCAGCTCGACGTCCTTCACCGTCGACTGTGCAAACAGAAAATGAACAGGGTTCTCTAGTCGTGATTGTTCTAATGTTTAGGAGTGTTAACGCGCTACATCTACCTAGGTGGGCTGAAAAATTGCAGTTTCCAAAAATATTTTTATCCGATAATATCACCTATATACCTATATATATATATATATATATATATATATATATATATAGCTATATTCCCCGAAAATTTCATTGAAATATTCCTTAAATTGAATGCGCTGCAGCCTCTAACAGTCGGCCGGGCAAGCGGTAGCAGCACCGTACTTCAAACTTTAAGGGGAGGGTAGGGGTTTGCACTTTTGAAAAATCGACTTTTTTGTCTTTTCTTATAGTTAAACATTTCAAGAATTTAATCCCAAAATTTCAAGTCAACTCTCGAAGTTATTGACTATTTAGTCCCGCTCCTCTAACACTGTAGCTCCGACTTCTCTAAACTTCAAACGCGTTTTTCTCGAAACCACTTTTTCAAAGTCCGTGTTCACTGCCATTTGAAAACTACATGACCGATTTATTTCAAATTTGGTACACACTTTCTACATATAAAATACCTCCCCCCAACGGTTAGTTTGAGATTTTTTTACATTGAGGGGGTTTTCCACCCCCAAAATGGCGGAATTTTTCGTGAAAAATAGCACTTTTCACTTTACATGACCACCAAAAATTTAGAAATGAAAAAAAAAAATTATCAAAGACCGTTGGAGGGAGGATTTGATGATACTTTGACTAAATTTTAATGGTACTTGATTCCAGATAATTTCTAGCTGAGATACAGTGAACACCGCAAATCGTGTTTTTCCAAAGGCGTTCTTGGAAAAGCTTTGTCACCGGCTTGTTTGTGGATATTTTCGCGTACAAATTTCACGGAATGTTCTTAAAATGACACTTAACAATGTACAAAAGGTTTCAATAAATTTACTCTATCCATATAGATGAAAAAAAAGCAAAAGTACTTTTTTCTCGCTAAAACTCCTACCCTTCCCTTAAGGGATCATCACAGTGTAAAATGTTCAAAATGTTGATTTTTTGCATTATCTAATAGTATAGACGGTTATAAACATGCGGTTGAATTTTTGGGCCGAAATTCGAATAATTTCGGTCGCTACTTCTTAGATAAAGTGATTCGAGCAGCGCTGTGAGATATGGCGCGGACTTGAAACTTTAGGGGTCTTCTCACTTTAGACGCTAAAATAGGGTATTTTCATGAATTTTTTTGATAGCGTTATATTATAGACATTGATATAAAAGTTGTTACACTTAATAAATACACTTCCTAAAATTATTTAAAAATTATTTAAAAATTAATAATTTTTAAAAAATTATTTATTTATTTAAGTCACTATTTATAGACAAAAATGGAAGTTAAAAAATGTCCTAAAAAAATTGTAGGTCTGCGCTGTTGATAAAATCTCGGAGATGGATCATCCGAAACAAAAAAATCAAACGGTTTTAGATCCAGTATGTTAATGGCTATAGCTCATATTATACGATTTTATATATATGCAAAAATAACAAAATGGCAGACTTTTTCGAAAAAAAAAACGTGGTTTTTTCACCGTTTCTGGCAACAAAATAGTAAATATCAAAATTTAAAAAACCTTGATATGCGCTATAACTATAGTTGTAAGGAATATGTGGTTAAAATTTCATAAGGACCGGTTCAGTAGTTCGAAGATTTTATCAACAAGCCGTCGAGAAACGTTGTTTCAAAAAAAACGCGTTTAAAGTTTGATTGGGTTACATAAATACATGAAATTTTTTTAAAAATGTATTTCGGAAGTGTATTCATTAATTGCAACAACTTTTATATCGATATCTATAATATAAACCTATCAAAAAAATTCATGAAAATAGCCTTTTTTGTTTAGCGTCTAAAGTGAGAAGACACCTTGAACGCGTTGTTTTCGAATTTTTTTTCAAAACGGTGTACACTCTCAACGGAAGAGTTTTAAAGCTATCCGTCTCAAATGTTGGCACAACATTCTTCACGCCGTTCTTTATCTTGCTATAGAAGCTTTTTTCTTTTTAAATCTTCTTATTTTTTTTAACGAAAAACTGTCGAATTAATAGGATAAATTCGATACTTTTTTCTTCAAACCGCCGGCATTTTGTCAATTTTGATTTTTCAAAAACCTTAATAGGAAGATAGCGGCTTTCAAACTGATTAATAATCTTTTTACAAATTTTGTTTCAGATATTTATGGCGCCAAGCGTGTTCACTGTGAGGACTCCCTATTTTCGAAGACATTTTCAACCGTTGAACAAATGTACAATAAATACAAATAAACGTTTATAAAATTTATTTTCTGTTCTTCATAAGTGCTTTGCTTCGACATACAAAAAAATCGGACTGATTAACGTATTTTAACTATCGAAAGAAAATCGCAAAAATCAGCTATTTTTCGACCCGTTACACTGTGACAATCCACGCGTGTTTCTCGAAACCGTTTTCAAAGTCAGTGGACATGATATCTCGAGAACCACTCGATGGATTGTTTCCAAATTTACAGGAGACACGATGCCAAACATTTAAAGGTCGTTAACGATCTCATTTTTTTAAAATCGATCTCCATTTTTTATTAGTTACGCAAAAATGACGCAGTTATTTTCATAGATTTTGTATGCTCGAGTTTCAATTCGTCGCCACGTTGTTTAAAAAAATGATTTCAGAAATCGTCGATCGTCAACGACTCGTATTTACTGTTGACTTGAATAATCCGTTTGGTTTTTAGACTTCAGATGGACCGTTAAAGCTAGAAAGTGTTTTTGTTGTTTTTCTGTATTTTTTGAGGACTTTTTTTTTCAAAAACTCTCGATATATGATCCTTTGTGTTAAAAAATGCGTTTATTTTCATCAACCGTTTTCCTGAAAATAAATCCGAATTGGGCCATTTTTTTCGACGTCTAGTCAGATGTACCCCCCCTTAAGGGGTTGCGTACTTCAGCAGTTCTGGAAAATTCATGATTTTTTTTGTTTATTATTATTCTCTATTCCGTTACGCGTCTAAAAAGCTGATATCGAAATGTCCATTAGGGACGAAGTTACGAGGGTGAAGGTGAACGCAAGGGGTCTGGGCATAGGTACGTTGAATGTGTTGTTCTCGAAATTTCACTTTTCAGGACAGTCGACATCATAGGTTGAAGAGTTTAAAAAAATGTTTAATGCAGTTTTTTTATCTTCGGAAATAGATGATTTATAGTTTGTCATGCCACTTGTTAATTTTTCATTTAGGACAGTGTTTACAAATCTTAGTTTGTTTTTTTTTTTCAAATTAAAAGCACCAAATTCGACACTAAAGAGGATGTTTCTACTGCAAACTGTCATAATTTGTTTTTCTTTGTTCCGTAATTAAAAAATGTACCTCGATTGACTATAACTGTAATAGAAGTTTACAAGAAGTGGTTTTGAAGTTTGCAACGTTAAATTGCAACCAAGCTCTTTTTTTAGTTTTATTTCCTTATTTTTATTATTTTACAAAATATTTGTTCCCAAACTTTAATTTAAGGTTTCTAAATAAGCAACTTAAAAATGATTGAGGGATTTTTGTACTGAATATATGCCAAAAGAAACTCGTGCAATTGAATAATAATGATTTTCATTGAATTCTCTTTGTATTTTGACTATTGTGTCTCCATTTTTCATAGAACTGTCAAAAATCGAAAGGTTCGACGCCGGTTCAAAACAAAGCTGAACTAAACAAAATTAGGACTGGCGGTTGCAGTCTTGAATTGTCACCGTAACCCATGGAATTTCAGCAAAAAATATAGCCACGTGCATTGGCAGAGGTTTTTCTCAGTTTCCCTGTGCCCTCGTACAAATGCGATACAATAGTGATTATCAAGGAACATTAAAACAAAAAATAGTAATAGAACTGTTGTTGCATTGAGTCACGATTATTCACGGCATTTGTCTCGCTTTGATCGAATTGAAATTTCTCACGCAAAAATGTGACTCGTCTTATGTAGCCGAATTAAATATCCGATCAAAAGTATCGACGGCTACGTCCGCCAAAAACATGTTTTCTTCTGTCATCAGAATTCAACATAACCTAAAAACCAAATTTAACCTCACCATTTTGTTTCTCCGTGTGTATCTCGTCCTTATATTTTTATGAGTTTTTAAATATTTACATAAGCAAGACGTGACACTCGTTTTGCGTATGATTAATATTTCATGTTATTTCGCACATTTAATCTGTTACGGGAGTACAATTTGTTCGTGCGCTGAATAATGCACATCTCTTAAAAACAAGGATCGTATTTGGCGTGTGGGAGTGGCGCGCCATCTCTGGGGAGATTATTGCGCTAGCGAGCAGTGTACCGACCGTAGGTAAGAAGAAGCGCTTCACTGCAAAAACGCCGCCTGGAGTACCCATCAACTCATTCGGCCAATGACGTTTCATCACGTATTTCATAGTTCGGGCATTCAAATTCAAAAGTTTATGGTTAAAAGTGATCATTCTGTTTTTATAATAACCGTAAAACATCCATCATTCCACCTTTTTTATGAACTTCATAAAGCATGTCTCAAAACGACCTGATATTTTAGATTGCGCGCCATCTTCTTTGTGGCGAAAATAGAGTACTAATCTTTGACAACTGGCATCAGGAAGTATTGAGGTTTAGTCATGGAGAAATACACGATCGAGCAACGCCTGGAAATTGTTATTTGCTGCATTGTTACTGCATAGTTATTGCGGACGAAGTTTCATGGTCGTGTCATCTCGCGCCGCGGCGACGTGAATTGGCCACCAAGATCGTGCGATTTGACGCCATTGGACTTCTTTCTTTGGGATTTTCTGAAAGGAAAAGTGTATGCCAATGATCCACAGACCATTCTGGAGCTCTAGGAAAATTGGACGCACCATTAATGAAATTAGTCCGCAATTATGCCAAAATGTTAGAGAAAATTTGGTCAAAAGTGCGAACGTCCATTTATTGGATATTGTGTTCCGCACATAACCTCCATGTTTGTACCTTATATTAAAATAAAGATATTCGTAATTTTCAAATAAATAATACTCTTTATTAATAAATTAAAATATCAGGTCCTTTCAAGACACCCTATAGGTCGAGTGTCCCAAACGCATGTCCCTGGACAACATAAGTATTAAATTGCAAAACTTTCTGTCCCACATCATTTTTTGCATGTATTGCCTTAAGGGGTTTCCCCCACTTGCGATTTTGAAAAAATCGATTTTTTTTATTGCATTTTTTTGAAGTATAAGTATCCGGGCCCATACTTCTGTATGGGCCCGGAATAGATGACTCTATGTAAGTTTACAAAAAAAATATTTTCTTCGTGTAAACTGAAATTGAAACTTTAAACGCGTTTTTCTCAAAATGGCATTTCTGAAGTCGGTGACCAAGATTACTCGAACACTAATGAACCGATCTTCTTGAAATTTTGCAGGCTTATTTAATACTTAAAAATGTAGTCTTTAATCGTTCGATTTTTTTCGAAAAAAATGGCTTTTTTATAGCCAAAAAACGGGCGTTTTTTTCGTTAAAATCGAACCATTAACTTTGACTGTCCGCCATGTTGTGAAAAATGAATATTTTTTAAAATCCTTCGATTAAAGACTAGTTTATACTTATATTTGACTAAATCCATCCGCATTTTTTTTTCAGATGATCCACTTCGCCGCCAGTTGGTCGCCGCAAACCGTGTATATGTATATGTACATTATTTCATTGACGGCCAGTTGCCACTAAACAATGTAATATTTTTCAATAAAAAAATTACTGAAAGTTCTTCAAGATGTGTTCTTTAAGATGCTATATTGATCGATTAAAAAAGTTTTGTAGTTTTCTTTAAAAAAATTCATGAAAAAGGCCTTTTTTTCGCTACAAGTGGGGGTAACGCCTTAATCCACGAGCCTCGTAATGCACGATAATGTTTTTCTTCTCTCTTTTTTACCATTTTGTCAGATTCACTTTACTCGTATCACGGGACGCATTCAACGTCGACGTATCCGCAAACTGCAACGGTTATAGGTGACGCTCGCGTCACAACAAGTGCCGCCTCAACATGGCTGGCATCACGCACTTCCGGCGCGGTTTCGCCGAGCCCCCAGCACGAAGACCTCGGCACAGTTAGCCCCCCCACTTTGACTAATCGAACTTTTTTTTTTTACGAATCGTTTGGTAGTCGTTTGGTAGCGTTTGGTAAACCATTTAAATCGTTTGGTAGTCCTCCGTTTTTCGAAAAATCGATAATCAAAAATTGGGCAGTAAGTTAGACCCCCCACTTTGACTAATCAAACTTTTTTTTTTACGAATCGTTTGGTGGTCGTTTGGTAGCGTTTGGTAAACCATTCAAATCGTTTGGTAGTTTCCCGTTCTTTCGGAAAATCAAAAAGAAAATTCCGATACATGAGATAGGACGATGGGCAGCGGAAAAAGACTCGATAACCAACGCCATCTGGCGCAAAATCGTCGTATATTATCACCACCAATCACAGCTCTCTATTCCTGATACGCACGTATCTTGTGTTATCGTATTTGAATGATCGACTACCAAACGTCCCGAATAGAATACCAAACGCTACCGGATGTTTTTCCATCGATCGCGGCCCATTAGAACGTAATCGGACAAGAAATAAAGAGTGAATCTACGCTAATATATAATTCTGTCAGTGCGGCTTATGGCGACCAATCCCAGCGCTCCATTTCCGATTCGCTGTATTTTGCGTTGGCATTATTGATTGATCGACTACCAAACGACCTGAATGGAATACCAAACGCTATGATTTGTTTTTCTATCGAATAAATCTCATCACAATGAATTAGCCACAAAATAATGGGTGAATTTTTTTGAGAAATTCCTTTTTTCGCTGCGGCTTCTAACGACCAATAGCGGCTCGCCATGATCAACTGAACGGTGAGCTGTGATTGGTCGCCACAAGTCGCGGCGGACAAAGAAACTATGTACGCACGCACGACTACTAAACGATTCGTGGATGAATGCTCGATTAGTCAAAGTGAGGGGGGAGGATCGTTTTTTCGAAAAATGGAGAACTACCAAACGATTTCAATGGTTTACCAAACGCTACCAAACGATTCGTGACATATTTTGCGGCTAATTTCATTGTGAAAAGACTTAATCGATAGAAAAACATCTAATAGTGTTTGATATTCTATTCAGGACGTTTGGTAGTTCATCGCTAAATTATGAAAACGCAAAATACACGTGAATCCTCAGTGGACGGTTCTGATTGGTTGCCAGAAGCCGTAGTCCTAGAACGGCTGATTAACGCAAATTCACCCGTAATTTTTTTAGATTAAAAAATCGGTCCACAATTTAGAACCCTCCCCCCTCACTTTGACTAATCGAGCTTTCATCCACGAATCGTTTAGTAGTCGTGCGTGCGTACATAGTTTCTTTGTCCGCCGCGACATGTGGCGACCAATCACAGCTCACCGTTCAGTTGATCATGGCGAGCCGCTATTGGTCGTTAGAAGCCGCAGCGAAAAAAGGAATTTCTCAAAAAAATTCACCCATTATTTTGTGGCTAATTCATTGTGATGAGATTTATTCGATAGAAAAAGAAATCATAGCGTTTGGTATTCCATTCAGGTCGTTTGGTAGTCGATCAATGAATAACGCCAACGCAAAATACAGCGAATCGGAAATGGAGCGCTGGGATTGGTCGCCATAAGCCGCACTGACAGAATTATATATTAGCGTAGATTCACTCGTTATTTCTTGTCCGATTACGTTCTAATGGGCCGCGATCGATGGAAAAACATCCGGTAGCGTTTGGTATTCTATTCGGGACGTTTGGTAGTCGATCATTCAAATACGATAACACAAGATACGTGCGTATCAGGAATAGCGAGCTGTGATTGGTCGTGACAATATACGACGTTTTTGCGACAGATGGCGTTGGTTATCGAGTCTTTTTCCGCTGCCCATCGTCCTATCTCATGGATCGGAATTTTCTTTTTGATTTTCCGAAAGAACGGGAAACTACCAAACGATTTGAATGGTTTACCAAACGCTACCAAACGACCACCAGACGATTCGTAAAAAAAAAAGTTCGATTAACCAAAGTGGGGGAGTCAACTTATTGCCCAATTTTTGATTATCGTTTTTTCGAAAAACGGAGAACTACCAAACGATTTCAATGGTTTACCAAACACTACCAAACGACCACCAAAAGATTCGTAGAAAAAAAAGTTTGATTAGTCAAAGTGGGGGGGCTAACTTACTGCCCAATTTTTGATTATCGATTTTTCGAAAAATGGAGGACTACCAAACGATTTCAATGGTTTACCAAACGCTACCAAACGACTACCAAACGATTCGTAAAAAAAAAGTTCGATTAGTCAAAGTGGGGGGGCTAACTTTGACGAGGTATCGCATGATGGAATGCTTTAGATGAGACCAATTTTTTTCAGCGGAAAATTGATTTTTTTCTCAGAGTTCTGGTTGACCCCGCAAGAGTTCTGTCAAATATATTTACAAGTTTTCCTCGTCAGACAAATATTTTCAACGGAACGCTCGAGATAATTTTGTGAAGTTGCCCACCCCCCGCCGAACGAAAGAAAAAAATCGTTAGGAACAACTGAACTATCAATAAAAAGTACATAGAGCTCCAGAACTATGTGACAGGTAACCAGAACGGATTTTTTTGCGTCCACTGAGCACTAGATCAATGGCACGATGGCTTTAGATGAGACCAAACTTTTTTTTCAGAAAATTGAATTTTGTCTCAGAGTTCCGGTTGCCGCCGCAAGAGTTCTGTCAAATATCTCTACAACTTTTCCTCGTCAGACAAATATTTTCAACGGAACACTCGAGGTAATTTTGTGAAGTTGCCCCCCCGCCCCCTAACGAAAGAAAAAAATCGTTAGCAAGAACTGAACTATCAATAAAAAGTACATAGAACTCCAGACTATGTGAGAGGCAACCAAAACGGATTCCTTTTCTGTCGACTGAGCAGTAGATCGAAGGCGCGATGGAATGCTTTGGATGAGACCAACTTATTTTTCTTCGGAAAATTAAATGTTTTCATAGAGTTCTGGTTGCATTCGTAAGAGTTCTGTCAAATATCTTTAGAACTTTTCCTCGTCAGACAAGTATTTTCAACGGAACAGTCGAGATAATTTTGTGAAGATGCCCCCCACCCCCCTCCAACGAAAGAAAAAAATCGTGAGTAACAACTGAACAATCAATAAAAAGTACATAGAACTCCAGAATTATGTGAGAGGCAACCAGAAAGGATTTTTATGCGTAGGCTGAGCAGTAGATCGATGGCGCGATGGAATGCTTTAGATGGGACCAAATTTTTTTTTCGGAAAATTGAGTTTTTTCTCAGAATTCTGGTGGCCCCCGCAAGGATTCTGTCGAATATCTTTATAACTTTTCCGCGTCAGACAAATATTTTCATCAGAACACTCGAGATAATTTTCTAGAGTTGCCCCCCCCCCCCCAACGAAAGAAAAAAACCGTTAGTACCATTTGAAATTTCAATAAAAAGTACCTGGAAATCCAAAACTATGTGAGAGACAACCAGAACGGATTTTTTTTCTTTCGACTGAACAGTAGATTGAACGCTTGATTGAATGCTTTAGATGAGACCAAACTTTTTTTTCGGAAAATTGAATTTTTTCTCAGAGTTCTGGTTGCCCCCGCAAGAGTTCTGTCAAATATCTCTACAACTTTTCCTCGTCAGACTAAAATTTTCAACGGAACACTCGAGGTAATTTTGTGAAGTTGCCCCCACCCCCCTAACGAAAGAAAAAATCGTTAGTCACAACTGAACTATCAATAAAACGTACATAGAACTCCAGAACTATGTGAGAGACAACCAGAACGGATTATTTTTCCATCGACTGAGCAGTAGATTGATGGCGCGATGGAATGCTTTAGATGAGACCAAATTTTGTTTTCGGAAAATTGAATTTTTTCTCAGAGTTCTGGTTGCCCCCGCATGAGTTCTGTCAAATATCTCTACAACTTTTCCTCGTCAGATAAATATTTTCAACGGAACACTCGAGATAATTTTGTGAAGTTGCCCCACCCCCTAACGAAAGATAAAAAATCGTTAGTAACAACTAAAGTATCAATAAAACGTACATAGAGCTCCAGAACTACGTGAGAGGCAACCAGAACGGATTTTTTTCCGTCGACTGAGCAGTAGATCGATTGCGCGATGGAATGCTTTAGATGAGACCAATTTTTTTCAGCGGAAAATTGATTTTTTTCTCAGAGTTCTGGTTGACCCCGCAAGAGTTCTGTCAAATATATTTACAAGTTTTCCTCGTCAGACAAATATTTTCAACGGAACGCTCGAGATAATTTTGTGAAGTTGCCCCCACCCCCCCCCCCCCGCCTAACGAAAGAAAAAAATCGTTAGGAACAACTGAACTATCAATAAAAAGTACATAGAGCTGCAGAACTATGTGAGAGGTAACCAGAACGGATTTTTTTGCGTCGACTGAGCACTAGATCGATGGCACGATGGCTTTAGATGAAACCAAACTTTTTTTTCAGAAAATTGAATTTTTTCTCAGAGTTCCGATTGCCGCCGCAAGAGTTCTGTCAAATATCTCTACAACTTTTCCTCGTCAGACAAATATTTTCAACGGAACACTCGAGGTAATTTTGTGAAGTTGCCCCCCCCCCTAACGAAAGAAAAAAATCGTTAGCAAGAACTGAACTATCAATAAAAAGTACATAGAACTCCAGACTATGTGAGAGGCAACCAAAACGGATTTCTTTTCTGTCGACTGGGCAGTAGATCGAAGGCGCGATGGAATGCTTTGGATGAGACCAACTCTTTTTTCTTCGGAAAATTAAATGTTTTCATAGAGTTCTGGTTGCATTCGTAAGAGTTCTGTCAAATATCTTTAGAACTTGTCCTCGTCAGACAAGTATTTTCAACGGAACACTCGAGATAATTTTGTGAAGATGCCCCCCACCCCCCTCCAACGAAAGAAAAAAATCGTGAGTAACAACTGAACAATCAATAAAAAGTACATAGAACTCCAGAATTATGTGAGAGGCAACCAGAAAGGTTTTTTATGCGTAGGCTGAGCAGTAGATCGATGGCGCGATGGAATGCTTTAGATGGGACCAAATTTTTTTTTCGGAAAATTGAGTTTTTTCTCAGAATTCTGGTGGCTCCCGCAAGGATTCTGTCGAATATCTTTATAACGTTTCCGCGTCAGACAAATATTTTCATCGGAACACTCGAGATAATTTTCTAGAGTTGCCCCCCCCCCCTAACGAAAGAAAAAAACCGTTAGTACCATTTGAAATTTAAATAAAAAGTACCTGGAAATCCAAAACTATGTGAGAGACAACCAGAACGGATTTTTTTTCTTTCGACTGAGCAGTAGATTGAACGCTTGATTGAATGCTTTAGATGAGACCAAACTTTTTTTTCGGAAAATTGAATTTTTTCTCAGAGTTCTGGTTGCCCCAGCAAGAGTTCTGTCAAATATCTCTACAACTTTTCCTCGTCAGACTGAAATTTTCAACGGAACACTCGAGGTAATTTTGTGAAGTTGCCCCACCCCCCTAACGAAAGAAAAAATCGTTAGTCACAACTGAACTATCAATAAAACGTACATAGAACTCCAGAACTATATGAGAGGCAACCAGAACGGATTTTTTTTCCGTCGACTGAGCAGTAGATTGATGGTGCGATGGAATGCTTTAGATGAGACCAAATTTTTTTTTCGGGAAATTGCATTTTTTCTCAGAGTTCTGGTTGCCCCCGCAAGAGTTCTGTCAAATATCTCTACAACTTTTCCTCGTTAGACACATATTTTCAACGGAACACTCGAGATAATATTGTGAAGTTGCCCCCCCCCCCCTAACGAAAGAAAAAAATCGTTAGTACAAACTGAAATTTCAATGAAAAGTACATGGAACTCTAAAACTATGTGAGAGGCAACCAGAACGGATTTTTTTTCCATCGACTGAGCAGTAGATTGATGGCGCGATGGAATGCTTTAGATGAGACCAAATTTTGTTTTCGGAAAATTGAATTTTTTCTCAGAGTTCTGGTTGCCCCCGCATGAGTTCTGTCAAATATCTATACAACTTTTCCTCGTCAGATAAATATTTTCAACGGAACACTCGAGATAATTTTGTGAAGTTGCCCCACCCCCTAACGAAAGATAAAAAATCGTTAGTAACAACTAAAGTATCAATAAAACGCACATAGAGCTCCAGAACTAAGTGAGAGGCAACCAGAACGGATTTTTTTCCGTCGACTGAGCAGTAGATCGATCGCGCGATGGAATGCTTTAGATGAGACCAATTTTTTCAGCGGAAAATTGATTTTTTTCTCAGAGTTCTGGTTGACCCCGCAAGAGTTCTGTCAAATATATTTACAAGTTTTCCTCGTCAGACAAATATTTTCAACGGAACGCTCGAGATAATTTTGTGAAGTTGCCCCCCCCCCCACCTAACGAAAGAAAAAAATCGTTAGGAACAACTGAACTATCAATAAAAAGTACATAGAGCTCCAGAACTATGTGAGAGGTAACCAGAACGGATTTTTTTGCGTCGACTGAGCACTAGATCGATGGCACGATAACTTTAGATGAGACCAAACTTTTTTTTCAGAAAATTGAATTTTTTCTCAGAGTTCCGGTTGCCGCCGCAAGAGTTCTGTCAAATATCTCTACAACTTTTCCTCGTCAGACAAATATTTTCAACGGAACACTCGAGGTAATTTTGTGAAGTTGCCCCCCCCCCCTAACGAAAGAAAAAAATCGTTAGCAAGAACTGAACTATCAATAAAAAGTACATAGAACTCCAGACTATGTGAGAGGCAACCAAAACGGATTTCTTTTCTGTCGACTGAGCAGTAGATCGAAGGCGCGATGGAATGCTTTGGATGAGACCAACTTTTTTTTCTTCGGAAAATTAAATGTTTTCATAGAGTTCTGGTTGCATTCGTAAGAGTTCTGTCAAATATCTTTAGAACTTTTCCTCGTCAGACAAGTATATTCAACGGAACACTCGAGATAATTTTGTGAAGCTGCCCCCCACCCCCCTCCAACGAAAGAAAAAAATCGTGAGTAACAACTGAACAATCAATAAAAAGTACATAGAACTCCAGAATTACGTGAGAGGCAACCAGAAAGGATTTTTATGCGTAGGCTGAGCAGTAGATCGATGGCGCGATGGAATGCTTTAGATGGGAGCAAATTTTTTTTTCGGAAAATTGAGTTTTTTCTCAGAATTCTGGTGGCCCCTGCAAGGATTCTGTCGAATATCTTTATAACTTTTCCGCGTCAGACAAATATTTTCATCGGAACACTCGAGATAATTTTCTAGAGTTGCCCCCCCACCCCAACGAAAGAAAAAAACCGTTAGTACCATTTGAAATTTCAATAAAAAGTACCTGGAAATCCAAAACTATGTGAGAGACAACCAGAACGGATTTTTTTCTTTCGGCTGAGCAGTAGATTGAACGCTTGATTGAATGCTTTAGATGAGACCAAACTTTTTTTTCGGAAAATTGAATTTTTTCTCAGAGTTCTGGTTGCCCCCGCAAGAGTTCTGTCAAATATCTCTACAACTTTTCCTCGTCAGACTAAAGTTTTCAACGGAACACTCGAGGTAATTTTGTGAAGTTGCCCCCCCCCCCTAACGAAAGAAAAAATCGTTAGTCACAACTGAACTATCAATAAAACGTACATAGAACTCCAGAACTATGTGAGAGGCAACCAGAACGGATTATTTTTCCATCGACTGAGCAGTAGATTGATGGCGCGATGGAATGCTTTAAATGGAACCAAATTTTGTTTTCGGAAAATTGAATTTTTTTTCAGAGTTCTGGTTGCCCCCGCATGAGTTCTGTCAAATATCTCTACAACTTTTCCTCGTCAGACTAAAGTTTTCAACGGAACACTCGAGGTAATTTTGTGAAGTTGCCCCCCCCCCTAACGAAAGAAAAAATCGTTAGTCACAACTGAACTATCAATGAAACGTACATAGAGCTCCATAACTAAGTGAGAGGCAACCAGAACGGATTTTTTTCCTTCGACTGAGCAGTAGATCGATCGCGCGATGGAATGCTTTAGATGAGACCAATTTTTTTCAGCGGAAAATTGATTTTTTTCTCAGAGTTCTGGTTGACCCCGCAAGAGTTCTGTCAAATATATTTACAAGTTCTCCTCGTCAGACAAATATTTTCAACGGAACGCTCGAGATAATTTTGTGAAGTTGCCCCCCCCCCCACCTAACGAAAGAAAAAAATCGTTAGGGACAACTGAACTATCAATAAAAAGTACATAGAGCTGCAGAACTATGTGAGAGGTAAGCAGAACGGATTTTTTTGCGTCGACTGAGCACGAGATCGATGGCACGATGGCTTTAGATGAGACCAAACTTTTGTTTCAGAAAATTGAATTTTTTCTCAGAGTTCCGGTTGCCGCCGCAAGAGTTCTGTCAAATATCTCTACAACTTTTCCTCGTCAGACAAATATTTTCAACGGAACACTCGAGGTAATTTTGTGAAGTTGCCCCCCCCCCCCTAACGAAAGAAAAAAATCGTTAGCAAGAACTGAACTATCAATAAAAAGTACATAGAACTCCAGACTATGTGAGAGGCAACCAAAACGGATTTCTTTTCTGTCGACTGAGCAGTAGATCGAAGGCGCGATGGAATGCTTTGGATGAGACCAACTTTTTTTTCTTCGGAAAATTAAATGTTTTCATAGAGTTCTGGTTGCATTCGTAAGAGTTCTGTCAAATATCTTTAGAACTTTTCCTCGTCAGACAAGTATTTTCAACGGAACACTCGAGATAATTTTGTGAAGATGCCGCCCACCCCCCTCCAACGAATGAAAAAAATCGTGAGTAACAACTGAACAATCAATAAAAAGTACATAGAACTCCAGAATTATGTGAGAGGCAACCAGAAAGGATTTTTATGCGTAGGCTGAGCAGTAGATCGATGTCGCGATGGAATGCTTTAGATGGGACCAAATTTTTTTTTCGGAAAATTGAGTTTTTTCTCAGAATTCTGGTGGCCCCCGCAAGGATTCTGTCGAATATCTTTATAACTTTTCCGCGTCAGACAAATATTTTCATCGGAACACTCCAGATAATTTTCTAGAGTTGCCCCGCCCCCCCTAACGAAAGAAAAAAACCGTTAGTACCATTTGAAATTTCAATAAAAAGTACCTGGAAATCCAAAACTATGTGAGAGACAACCAGAACGGATTTTTTTTCTTTCGACTGAGCAGTAGATTGAACGCTTGATTGAATGCTTTAGATGAGACCAAACTTTTTTTTCGGAAAATTGAATCTTTTCTCAGAGTTCTGGTTGCCCCCGCAAGAGTTCTGTCAAATATCTCTACAACTTTTCCTCGTCAGACTAAAATTTTCAACGGAACACTCGAGGTAATTTTGTGAAGTTGCCCCCTCCCCCTAACGAAAGAAAAAATCGTTAGTCGCAACTGAACTATCAATAAAACGTACATAGAACTCCAGAACTATGTGAGAGGCAACCAGAACGGATTATTTTTCCATCGACTGAGCAGTAGATTGATGGCGCGATGGAATGCTTTAGATGAGACCAAATTTTGTTTTCGGAAAATTCAATTTTTTCTCAGAGTTCTGGTAGCCCCCGCATGAGTTCTGTCAAATATCTCTACAACTTTTCCTCGTCAGATAAATATTTTCAACGGAACACTCGAGATAATTTTGTGAAGTTGCCCCACCCCCTAACGAAAGATAAAAAATCGTTAGTAACAACTAAAGTATCAATAAAACGTACATAGAGCTCCAGAACTAAGTGAGAGGCAACCAGAACGGATTTTTTTCCTTCGACTGAGCA
Source organism: Ophion slaviceki (assembly GCA_944452715.1). NCBI lineage: Eukaryota > Metazoa > Arthropoda > Insecta > Hymenoptera > Ichneumonidae > Ophion > Ophion slaviceki. The sequence continues at coordinate 17,070,603 of OX101787.1, forward strand.
GTAGATCGATCGCGCAATGGAATGCTTTAGATGAGACCAATTTTTTTCAGCGGAAAATTGATTTTTTTCTCAGAGTTCTGGTTGACCCCGCAAGAGTTCTGTCAAATATATTTACAAGTGTTCCTCGTCAGACAAATATTTTCAACGGAACGCTCGAGATAATTTTGTGAAGTTGCCCCCCCCCCACCTAACGAAAGAAAAAAATCGTTAGGAACAACTGAACTATCAATAAAAAGTACATATAGCTGCAGAACTATGTGAGAGGTAACCAGAACGGATTTTTTTGCGTCGACTGAGCACTAGATCGATGGCACGATGGCTTTAGATGAGACCAAACTTTTTTTTCAGAAAATTGAATTTTTTCTCAGAGTTCCGGTTGCCGCCGCAAGAGTTCTGTCAAATATCTCTACAACTTTTCCTCGTCAGACAAATATTTTCAACGGAACACTCGAGGTAATTTTGTGAAGTTGCCCCACCCCCCTAACGAAAGAAAAAAATCGTTAGCAAGAACTGAACTATCAATAAAAAGTACATAGAACTCCAGACTATGTGAGAAGCAACCAAAACGGATTTCTTTTCTGTCGACTGAGCAGTAGATCGAAGGCGCGATGGAATGCTTTGGATGAGACCAACTTTTTTTTCTTCGGAAAATTAAATGTTTTCATAGAGTTCTGGTTGCATTCGTAAGAGTTCTGTCAAATATCTTTAGAACTTTTCCTCGTCAGACAAGTATTTTCAACGGAACACTCGAGATAATTTTGTGAAGATGCCCCCCACCCCCCTCCAACGAAAGAAAAAAATCGTGAGTAACAACTGAACAGTCAATAAAAAGTACATAGAACTCCAGAATTATGTGAGAGGCAACCAGAAAGGATTTTTATGCGTAGGCTGAGCAGTAGATCGATGGCGCGATGGAATGCTTTAGATGGGACCAAATTTTTTTTCGGAAAATTGAGTTTTTCTCAGAATTCTGGTGGCCCCCGCAAGGATTCTGTCGAATATCTTTATAACTTTTCCGCGTCAGACAAATATTTTCATCGGAACACTCGAGATAATTTTCTAGAGTTGCCCCCCCCCGCCCCTAACGAAAGAAAAAAACCGTTAGTACCATTTGAAATTTCAATAAAAAGTACCTGGAAATCCAAAACTATGTGAGAGACAACCAGAACGGATTTTTTTTCTTTCGACTGAGCAGTAGATTGACCGCTTGATTGAATGCTTTAGATGAGACGAAACTTTTTTTTCGGAAAATTGAATTTTTTCTCAGAGTTCTGCTTGCCCCCGCAAGAGTTCTGTCAAATATCTCTACAACGTTTCCTCGTCAGACTAAAATTTTCAACGGAACACTCGAGGTAATTTTGTGAAGTTGCCCCCCCCCTAACGAAAGAAAAAATCGTTAGTCACAACTGAACTATCAATAAAACGTACATAGAACTCCAGAACTATGTGAGAGGCAACCAGAACGGATTTTTTTCCGTCGACTGAGCAGTAGATTGATGGTGCGATGGAATGCTTTAGATGAGACCAAATTTTTTTTTCGGGAAATTGCATTTTTTCTCAGAGTTCTGGTTGCCCCCGCAAGAGTTCTGTCAAATATCTCTACAACTTTTCCTCGTTAGACACATATTTTCAACGGAACACTCGAGATAATTTTGTGAAGTTGCCCCCCCCCCCCTAACGAAAGAAAAAAATCGTTAGTACCAACTGAAATTTCAATGAAAAGTACATGGAACTCTAAAACTATGTGAGAGGCAACCAGAACGGATTTTTTTTCCATCGACTGAGCAGTAGATTGATGGCGCGATGGAATGCTTTAGATGAGACCAAATTTTGTTTTCGGAAAATTGAATTTTTTCTCAGAGTTCTGGTTGCCCCCGCATGAGTTCTGTCAAATATCTCTACAACTTTTCCTCGTCAGATAAATATTTTCAACGGAACACTCGAGATAATTTTGTGAAGTTGCCCCACCCCCTAACGAAAGATAAAAAATCGTTAGTAACAACTAAAGTATCAATAAAACGTACATAGAGCTCCAGAACTAAGTGAGAGGCAACCAGAACGGATTTTTTTCCGTCGACTGAGCAGTAGATCGATCGCGCGATGGAATGCTTTAGATGAGACCAATTTTTTTCAGCGGAAAATTGATTTTTTTCTCAGAGTTCTGGTTGACCCCGCAAGAGTTCTGTCAAATATATTTACAAGTTTTCCTCGTCAGACAAATATTTTCAACGGAACGCTCGAGATAATTTTGTGAAGTTGCCCCCCCCCCACCTAACGAAAGAAAAAAATCGTTAGGAACAACTGAACTATCAATAAAAAGTACATAGAGCTCCAGAACTATGTGAGAGGTAACCAGAACGGATTTTTTTGCGTCGACTGAGCACTAGATCGATGGCACGATGGCTTTAGATGAGACCAAACTTTTTTTTCAGAAAATTGAATTTTTTCTCAGAGTTCCGGTTGCCGCCGCAAGAGTTCTGTCAAATATCTCTACAACTTTTCCTCGTCAGACAAATATTTTCAACGGAACACTCGAGGTAATTTTGTGAAGTTGCCCCCCCCCCCTAGCGAAAGAAAAAAATCGTTAGCAAGAACTGAACTATCAATAAAAAGTACATAGAACTCCAGACTATGTGAGAGGCAACCAAAACGGATTTCTTTTCGTTCGACTGAGCAGTAGATCGAAGGCGCGATGGAATGCTTTGGATGAGACCAACTTTTTTTTCTTCGGAAAATTAAATGTTTTCATAGAGTTCTGGTTGCATTCGTAAGAGTTCTGTCAAATATCTTTAGAACTTTTCCTCGTCAGACAAGTATTTTCAACGGAACACTCGAGATAATTTTGTGAAGATGCCCCCCACCCCCCTCCGACGAAAGAAAAAAATCGTGAGTAACAACTGAACAATCAATAAAAAGTACATAGAACTCCAGAATTATGTGAGAGGCAACCAGAAAGGATTTTTATGCGTAGGCTGAGCAGTAGATCGATGGCGCGATGGAATGCTTTAGATGGGACCAAATTTTTTTTTCGGAAAATTGAGTTTTTTCTCAGAATTCTGGTGGCCCCCGCAAGGATTCTGTCGAATATCTTTATAACTTTTCCGCGTCAGACAAATATTTTCATCGGAACACTCGAGATAATTTTCTAGAGTTGCCCCCCCCCCCAACGAAAGAAAAAAACCGTTAGTACCATTTGAAATTTCAATAAAAAGTACCTGGAAATCCAAAACTATGTGAGAGACAACCAGAACGGATTTTTTTTCTTTCGACTGAGCAGTAGATTGAACGCTTGATTGAATGCTTTAGATGAGACCAAACTTTCTTTTCGAAAAATTGAATTTTTTCTCAGAGTTCTGGTTGCCCCCGCAAGAGTTCTGTCAAATATCTCTACAACTTTCCCTCGTCAGACTAAAATTTTCGACGGAACACTCGAGGTAATTTTGTGAAGTTGCCCCCCCCCCCTAACGAAAGAAAAAATCGTTAGTCACAACTGAACTATCAATAAAACGTACATAGAACTCCAGAACTATGTGAGAGGCAACCAGATCGAATTTTTTCCGTCGACTGAGCAGTAGATTGATGGTGCGATGGAATGCTTCAGATGAGACCAAATTTTTTTTTCGGGAAATTGCATTTTTTCTCAGAGTTCTGGTTGCCCCCGCAAGAGTTCTGTCAAATATCTCTAAAACTTTTCCTCGTTATACACATATTTTCAACGGAACACTCGAGATAATTTTGTGGAGTTGCCCCACCCTCTAACGAAAGATAAAAAATCGTTAGTAGCAACTAAAGTATCAATAAAACGTACATAGAGCTCCAGAACTAAGTGAGAGGCAACCAGAACGGATTTTTTTCCGTCGACTGAGCAGTAGATCGATCGCGCGATGGAATGCTTTAGATGAGACCAATTTTTTTCAGCGAAAAATTGATTTTTTCCTCAGAGTTCTGGTTGACCCCGCAAGAGTTCTGTCAAATATATTTACAAGTTTTCCTCGTCAGACAAATATTTTCAACGGAACCCTCGAGATAATTTTGTGAAGTTGCCCCCCCCCCCCCCCACCTAACGAAAGAAAAAAATCGTTAGGAACAACTGAACTATCAATAAAAAGTACATAGAGCTCCAGAACTATGTGAGAGGTAACCAGAACGGATTTTTTTTCGTCGACTGAGCACTAGATCGATGGCAGATGAGACCAAACCAAGATGGCTTTAGATGAGACCAAACTTGTTTTCAGAAAATTGAATTTTTTCTCAGAGTTCCGGTTGCCGCCGCAAGAGTTCTGTCAAATATCTCTGCAACTTTTCCTCGTCAGACAAATATTTTCAACGGAACACTCGAGGTAATTTTGTAAAGTTGCCAACCCCCCTAACGAAAGAAAAAAATCGTTAGCAAGAACTGAACTATCAATAAAAAGTACATAGACCTCCAGACTATGTGAGAGGCTACCAAAACGGATTTCTTTTCTGTCGACTGAGCAGTAGATCGAAGGCGCGATGGAATGCTTTGGATGAGACCAACTTTTTTTTCTTCGGAACATTAAATGTTTTCATAGAGTTCTGGTTGCATTCGTAAGAGTTCTGTCAAATATCTTGAGAACTTTTCCTCGTCAGACAAGTATTTTCAACGGAACACTCGAGATAAATTTGTGAAGATGCCCCCCACCCCCCTCCAACGAAAGAAAAAAATCGTGAGTAACAACTGAACAATCAATAAAAAGTACATAGAACTCCAGAATTATGTGAGAGGCAACCAGAAAGGATTTTTATGCGTAGGCTGAGCAGTAGATCGATGGCGCGATGGAATGCTTTAGATAGGACCAAATTTTTTTTTCGGAAAATTGAGTTTTTTCTCAGAATTCTGGTGGCCCCCGCAAGGATTCTGTCGAATATCTTTATAACTTTTCCGCGTCAGACAAATATTTTCATCGGAACACTCGAGATAAATTTCTAGAGTTGCCCCCCCCCTAACGAAAGAAAAAAACCGTTAGTACCATTTGAAATTTCAATAAAGAGTACCTGGAAATCCAAAACTATGTGAGAGACAACCAGAACGGATTTTTTTTCTTTCGACTGAGCAGTAGATTGAACGCTTGATTGAATGCTTTAGATGAGACCAAACTTTTTTTTCGAAAAATTGAGGTTTTTCTCAGAGTTCTGGTTGCCCCCGCAAGAGTTCTGTCAAATATCTCTACAACTTTTCCTCGTCAGACTAAAATTTTCAACGGAACACTCGAGGTAATTTTGTGAAGTTGCCCCCCCCCCCTAACGAAAGAAAAAATCATTAGTCACAACTGAACTATCAATAAAACGTACATAGAACTCCAGAAGTATGTGAGAGGCAACCAGAACGGATTTTTGTCCGTCGACTGAGCAGTAGATTGATGGTGCGATAGAATGCTTTAGATGAAACCAAATTTTTTTTTCGGGAAATTGCATTTTTTCTCAGAGTTCTGGTTGCCCCCGCAAGAGTTCTGTCAAATATCTCTACAACTTTTCCTCGTCAGACTAAAGTTTTCAACGGAACACTCGAGGTAATTTTGTGAAGTTGCCCCCCCCCCCCCTAACGAAAGAAAAAATCGTTAGTCACAACTGAACTATCAATAAAACGTACATAGAACTCCAGAACTATGTGAGAGGCAACCAGAACGGATTATTTTTCCATCGACTGAGCAGTAGATTGATGGCGCGATGGAATGCTTTAAATGGAACCAAATTTTGTTTTCGGAAAATTGAATTTTTTCTCAGAGTTCTGGTTGCCCCCGCATGAGTTCTGTCAAATATCTCTACAACTTTTCCTCGTCAGACTAAAGTTTTCAACGGAACACTCGAGGTAATTTTGTGAAGTTGCCCCCCCCCCCTAACGAAAGAAAAAATCGTTAGTCACAACTGAACTATCAATGAAACGTACATAGAGCTCCATAACTAAGTGAGAGGCAACCAGAACGGATTTTTTTCCTTCGACTGAGCAGTAGATCGATCGCGCGATGGAATGCTTTAGATGAGACCAATTTTTTTCAGCGGAAAATTGATTTTTTTCTCAGAGTTCTGGTTGACCCCGCAAGAGTTCTGTCAAATATATTTACAATTTCTCCTCGTCAGACAAATATTTTCAACGGAACGCTCGAGATAATTTTGTGAAGTTGCCCCCCCCCCCCACCTAACGAAAGAAAAAAATCGTTAGGGACAACTGAACTATCAATAAAAAGTACATAGAGCTGCAGAACTATGTGAGAGGTAAGCAGAACGGATTTTTTTGCGTCGACTGAGCACGAGATCGATGGCACGATGGCTTTAGATGAGACCAAACTTTTGTTTCAGAAAATTGAATTTTTTCTCAGAGTTCCGGTTGCCGCCGCAAGAGTTCTGTCAAATATCTCTACAACTTTTCCTCGTCAGACAAATATTTTCAACGGAACACTCGAGGTAATTTTGTGAAGTTGCCCCCCCCCCCTAACGAAAGAAAAAAATCGTTAGCAAGAACTGAACTATCAATAAAAAGTACATAGAACTCCAGACTATGTGAGAGGCAACCAAAACGGATTTCTTTTCTGTCGACTGAGCAGTAGATCGAAGGCGCGATGGAATGCTTTGGATGAGACCAACTTTTTTTTCTTCGGAAAATTAAATGTTTTCATAGAGTTCTGGTTGCATTCGTAAGAGTTCTGTCAAATATCTTTAGAACTTTTCCTCGTCAGACAAGTATTTTCAACGGAACACTCGAGATAATTTTGTGAAGATGCCCCCCACCCCCCTCCAACGAATGAAAAAAATCGTGAGTAACAACTGAACAATCAATAAAAAGTACATAGAACTCCAGAATTATGTGAGAGGCAACCAGAAAGGATTTTTATGCGTAGGCTGAGCAGTAGATCGATGTCGCGATGGAATGCTTTAGATGGGACCAAATTTTTTTTTCGGAAAATTGAGTTTTTTCTCAGAATTCTGGTGGCCCCCGCAAGGATTCTGTCGAATATCTTTATAACTTTTCCGCGTCAGACAAATATTTTCATCGGAACACTCCAGATAATTTTCTAGAGTTGCCCCGCCCCCCCTAACGAAAGAAAAAAACCGTTAGTACCATTTGAAATTTCAATAAAAAGTACCTGGAAATCCAAAACTATGTGAGAGACAACCAGAACGGATTTTTTTTCTTTCGACTGAGCAGTAGATTGAACGCTTGATTGAATGCTTTAGATGAGACCAAACTTTTTTTTCGGAAAATTGAATCTTTTCTCAGAGTTCTGGTTGCCCCCGCAAGAGTTCTGTCAAATATCTCTACAACTTTTCCTCGTCAGACTAAAATTTTCAACGGAACACTCGAGGTAATTTTGTGAAGTTGCCCCCCCCCCCTAACGAAAGAAAAAATCGTTAGTCGCAACTGAACTATCAATAAAACGTACATAGAACTCCAGAACTATGTGAGAGGCAACCAGAACGGATTATTTTTCCATCGACTGAGCAGTAGATTGATGGCGCGATGGAATGCTTTAGATGAGACCAAATTTTGTTTTCGGAAAATTCAATTTTTTCTCAGAGTTCTGGTAGCCCCCGCATGAGTTCTGTCAAATATCTCTACAACTTTTCCTCGTCAGATAAATATTTTCAACGGAACACTCGAGATAATTTTGTGAAGTTGCCCCACCCCCTAACGAAAGATAAAAAATCGTTAGTAACAACTAAAGTATCAATAAAACGTACATAGAGCTCCAGAACTAAGTGAGAGGCAACCAGAACGGATTTTTTTCCTTCGACTGAGCAGTAGATCGATCGCGCAATGGAATGCTTTAGATGAGACCAATTTTTTTCAGCGGAAAATTGATTTTTTTCTCAGAGTTCTGGTTGACCCCGCAAGAGTTCTGTCAAATATATTTACAAGTGTTCCTCGTCAGACAAATATTTTCAACGGAACGCTCGAGATAATTTTGTGAAGTTGCCCCCCCCCCCACCTAACGAAAGAAAAAAATCGTTAGGAACAACTGAACTATCAATAAAAAGTACATATAGCTGCAGAACTATGTGAGAGGTAACCAGAACGGATTTTTTTGCGTCGACTGAGCACTAGATCGATGGCACGATGGCTTTAGATGAGACCAAACTTTTTTTTCAGAAAATTGAATTTTTTCTCAGAGTTCCGGTTGCCGCCGCAAGAGTTCTGTCAAATATCTCTACAACTTTTCCTCGTCAGACAAATATTTTCATCGGAACACTCGAGGTAATTTTGTGAAGTTGCCCCACCCCCCTAACGAAAGAAAAAAATCGTTAGCAAGAACTGAACTATCAATAAAAAGTACATAGAACTCCAGACTATGTGAGAGGCAACAAAAACGGATTTCTTTTCTGTCGACTGAGCAGTAGATCGAAGGCGCGATGGAATGCTTTGGATGAGACCAACTTTTTTTTCTTCGGAAAATTAAATGTTTTCATAGAGTTCTGGTTGCATTCGTAATAGTTCTGTCAAATATCTTTAGAACTTTTCCTCGTCAGACAAGTATTTTCAACGGAACACTCGAGATAATTTTGTGAAGATGCCCCCCACCCCCCTCCAACGAAAGAAAAAAATCGTGAGTAACAACTGAACAGTCAATAAAAAGTACATAGAACTCCAGAATTATGTGAGAGGCAACCAGAAAGGATTTTTATGCGTAGGCTGAGCAGTAGATCGATGGCGCGATGGAATGCTTTAGATGGGACCAAATTTTTTTTTCGGAAAATTGAGTTTTTCTCAGAATTCTGGTGGCCCCCGCAAGGATTCTGTCGAATATCTTTATAACTTTTCCGCGTCAGACAAATATTTTCATCGGAACACTCGAGATAATTTTCTAGAGTTGCCCCCCCCCCGCCCCTAACGAAAGAAAAAAACCGTTAGTACCATTTGAAATTTCAATAAAAAGTACCTGGAAATCCAAAACTATGTGAGAGACAACCAGAACGGATTTTTTTTCTTTCGACTGAGCAGTAGATTGACCGCTTGATTGAATGCTTTAGATGAGACGAAACTTTTTTTTCGGAAAATTGAATTTTTTCTCAGAGTTCTGCTTGCCCCCGCAAGAGTTCTGTCAAATATCTCTACAACGTTTCCTCGTCAGACTAAAATTTTCAACGGAACACTCGAGGTAATTTTGTGAAGTTTCCCCCCCCCTAACGAAAGAAAAAATCGTTAGTCACAACTGAACTATCAATAAAACGTACATAGAACTCCAGAACTATGTGAGAGGCAACCAGAACGGATTTTTTTCCGTCGACTGAGCAGTAGATTGATGGTGCGATGGAATGCTTTAGATGAGACCAAATTTTTTTTTCGGGAAATTGCATTTTTTCTCAGAGTTCTGGTTGCCCCCGCAAGAGTTCTGTCAAATATCTCTACAACTTTTCCTCGTTAGACACATATTTTCAACGGAACACTCGAGATAATTTTGTGAAGTTGCCCCCCCCCCCTAACGAAAGAAAAAAATCGTTAGTACCAACTGAAATTTCAATGAAAAGTACATGGAACTCTAAAACTATGTGAGAGGCAACCAGAACGGATTTTTTTTCCATCGACTGAGCAGTAGATTGATGGCGCGATGGAATGCTTTAGATGAGACCAAATTTTGTTTTCGGAAAATTGAATTTTTTCTCAGAGTTCTGGTTGCCCCCGCATGAGTTCTGTCAAATATCTCTACAACTTTTCCTCGTCAGATAAATATTTTCAACGGAACACTCGAGATAATTTTGTGAAGTTGCCCCACCCCCTAACGAAAGATAAAAAATCGTTAGTAACAACTAAAGTATCAATAAAACGTACATAGAGCTCCAGAACTAAGTGAGAGGCAACCAGAACGGATTTTTTTCCGTCGACTGAGCAGTAGATCGATCGCGCGATGGAATGCTTTAGATGAGACCAATTTTTTTCAGCGGAAAATTGATTTTTTTCTCAGAGTTCTGGTTGACCCCGCAAGAGTTCTGTCAAATATATTTACAAGTTTTCCTCGTCAGACAAATATTTTCAACGGAACGCTCGAGATAATTTTGTGAAGTTGCCCCCCCCCCCCCACCTAACGAAAGAAAAAAATCGTTAGGAACAACCGAACTATCAATAAAAAGTACATAGAGCTCCAGAACTATGTGAGAGGTAACCAGAACGGATTTTTTTGCGTCTACTGAGCACTAGATCGATGGCACGATGGCTTTAGATGAGACCAAACTTTTTTTTCAGAAAATTGAGTTTTTTCTCAGAGTTCCGGTTGCCGCCGCAAGAGTTCTGTCAAATATCGCTACAACTTTTCCTCGTCAGACAAATATTTTCAACGGAACACTCGAGGTAATTTTGTGAAGTTGCCCCCCCCCCCTAGCGAAAGAAAAAAATCGTTAGCAAGAACTGAACTATCAATAAAAAGTACATAGAACTCCAGACTATGTGAGAGGCAACCAAAACGGATTTCTTTTCGTTCGACTGAGCAGTAGATCGAAGGCGCGATGGAATGCTTTGGATGAGACCAACTTTTTTTTCTTCGGAAAATTAAATGTTTTCATAGAGTTCTGGTTGCATTCGTAAGAGTTCTGTCAAATATCTTTAGAACTTTTCCTCGTCAGACAAGTATTTTCAACGGAACACTCGAGATAATTTTGTGAAGATGCCCCCCACCCCCCTCCGACGAAAGAAAAAAATCGTGAGTAACAACTGAACAATCAATAAAAAGTACATAGAACTCCAGAATTATGTGAGAGGCAACCAGAAAGGATTTTTATGCGTAGGCTGAGCAGTAGATCGATGGCGCGTGGAATGCTTTAGATGGGACCAAATTTTTTTTTCGGAAAATTGAGTTTTTTCTCAGAATTCTGGTGGCCCCCGCAAGGATTCTGTCGAATATCTTTATAACTTTTCCGCGTCAGACAAATATTTTCATCGGAACACTCGAGATAATTTTCTAGAGTTGCCCCCCCCCCCCAACGAAAGAAAAAAACCGTTAGTACCATTTGAAATTTCAATAAAAAGTACCTGGAAATCCAAAACTATGTGAGAGACAACCAGAACGGATTTTTTTTCTTTCGACTGAGCAGTAGATTGAACGCTTGATTGAATGCTTTAGATGAGACCAAACTTTCTTTTCGAAAAATTGAATTTTTTCTCAGAGTTCTGGTTGCCCCCGCAAGAGTTCTGTCAAATATCTCTACAACTTTCCCTCGTCAGACTAAAATTTTCGACGGAACACTCGAGGTAATTTTGTGAAGTTGCCCCCCCCCCTAACGAAAGAAAAAATCGTTAGTCACAACTGAACTATCAATAAAACGTACATAGAACTCCAGAACTATGTGAGAGGCAACCAGATCGAATTTTTTCCGTCGACTGAGCAGTAGATTGATGGTGCGATGGAATGCTTCAGATGAGACCAAATTTTTTTTTCGGGAAATTGCATTTTTTCTCAGAGTTCTGGTTGCCCCCGCAAGAGTTCTGTCAAATATCTCTAAAACTTTTCCTCGTTATACACATATTATCAACGGAACACTCGAGATAATTTTGTGGAGTTGCCCCACCCTCTAACGAAAGATAAAAAATCGTTAGTAGCAACTAAAGTATCAATAAAACGTACATAGAGCTCCAGAACTAAGTGAGAGGCAACCAGAACGGATTTTTTTCCGTCGACTGAGCAGTAGATCGATCGCGCGATGGAATGCTTTAGATGAGACCAATTTTTTTCAGCGAAAAATTGATTTTTTCCTCAGAGTTCTGGTTGACCCCGCAAGAGTTCTGTCAAATATATTTACAAGTTTTCCTCGTCAGACAAATATTTTCAACGGAACCCTCGAGATAATTTTGTGAAGTTGCCCCCCCCCCCCCACCTAACGAAAGAAAAAAATCGTTAGGAACAACTGAACTATCAATAAAAAGTACATAGAGCTCCAGAACTATGTGAGAGGTAACCAGAACGGATTTTTTTTCGTCGACTGAGCACTAGATCGATGGCACGATGGCTTTAGATGAGACCAAACTTGTTTTCAGAAAATTGAATTTTTTCTCAGAGTTCCGGTTGCCGCCGCAAGAGTTCTGTCAAATATCTCTGCAACTTTTCCTCGTCAGACAAATATTTTCAACGGAACACTCGAGGTAATTTTGTAAAGTTGCCAACCCCCCTAACGAAAGAAAAAAATCGTTAGCAAGAACTGAACTATCAATAAAAAGTACATAGACCTCCAGACTATGTGAGAGGCTACCAAAACGGATTTCTTTTCTGTCGACTGAGCAGTAGATCGAAGGCGCGATGGAATGCTTTGGATGAGACCAACTTTTTTTTCTTCGGAACATTAAATGTTTTCATAGAGTTCTGGTTGCATTCGTAAGAGTTCTGTCAAATATCTTTAGAACTTTTCCTCGTCAGACAAGTATTTTCAACGGAACACTCGAGATAAATTTGTGAAGATGCCCCCCACGCCCCTCCAACGAAAGAAAAAAATCGTGAGTAACAACTGAACAATCAATAAAAAGTACATAGAACTCCAGAATTATGTGAGAGGCAACCAGAAAGGATTTTTATGCGTAGGCTGAGCAGTAGATCGATGGCGCGATGGAATGCTTTAGATAGGACCAAATTTTTTTTTCGGAAAATTGAGTTTTTTCTCAGAATTCTGGTGGCCCCCGCAAGGATTCTGTCGAATATCTTTATAACTTTTCCGCGTCAGACAAATATTTTCATCGGAACACTCGAGATAAATTTCTAGAGTTGCCCCCCCCCCTAACGAAAGAAAAAAACCGTTAGTACCATTTGAAATTTCAATAAAGAGTACCTGGAAATCCAAAACTATGTGAGAGACAACCAGAACGGATTTTTTTTCTTTCGACTGAGCAGTAGATTGAACGCTTGATTGAATGCTTTAGATGAGACCAAACTTTTTTTTCGAAAAATTGAGGTTTTTCTCAGAGTTCTGGTTGCCCCCGCAAGAGTTCTGTCAAATATCTCTACAACTTTTCCTCGTCAGACTAAAATTTTCAACGGAACACTCGAGGTAATTTTGTGAAGTTGCCCCCCCCCCCCTAACGAAAGAAAAAATCGTTAGTTACAACTGAACTATCAATAAAACGTACATAGAACTCCAGAAGTATGTGAGAGGCAACCAGAACGGATTTTTGTCCGTCGACTGAGCAGTAGATTGATGGTGCGATAGAATGCTTTAGATGAAACCAAATTTTTTTTTCGGGAAATTGCATTTTTTCTCAGAGTTCTGGTTGCCCCCGCAAGAGTTCTGTCAAATATCTCTACAACTTTTCCTCGTTATACACATATTTTCAACGAAACTCTCGAGATAATTTTGTGAAGTTGCCCCCCCCCCCCCTATCGAAAGAAAAAAATCGTTAGTACAAACTGAAATTTCAATGAAAAGTACATGGAACTCTAAAACTATGTGAGAGGCAACCAGAACGGATTTTTTTTCCATCGACTGAGCAGTAGATTGATGGCGCGATGGAATGCTTTAGATGAGACCAAATTTTGTTTTCGGAAAATTGAATTTTTTCTCAGAGTTCTGGTTGCCCTCGCATGAGTTCTGTCAAATATCTCTACAACTTTTCATCGTCAGATAAATATTTTTAACGGAACACTCGAGATAATTTTGTGAAGTTGCCCCACCCCCTAACGAAAGATAAAAAATCGTTAGTAACAACTAAAGTATCAATAAAACGTACATAGAGCTCCAGAACTAAGTGAGAGGCAACCAGAACGGATTTTTTTCCGTCGACTGAGCAGTAGATCGATCGCGCGATGGAATGCTTTAGATGAGACCAATTTTTTTCAGCGGAAAATTGATTTTTTCCTCAGAGTTCTGGTTGACCCCGCAAGAGTTCTGTCAAATATATTTACAAGTTTTCCTCGTCAGACAAATATTTTCAACGGACCCCTCGAGATAATTTTGTGAAGTTGCCCCCCCCCACCTAACGAAAGAAAAAAATCGTTAGGAACAACTGAACTATCAATAAAACGTACATAGAGCTCCAGAACTATGTGAGAGGTAACCAGAACGGATTTTTTTGCGTCGACTGAGCACTAGATCGATGGCACGATGGCTTTAGATGAGACCAAACTTTTTTTTCAGAAAATTGAATTTTTTCTCAGAGTTCCGGTTGCCGCCGCAAGAGTTCTGTCAAATATCTCTGCAACTTTTCCTCGTCAGACAAATATTTTCAACGGAACACTCGAGGTAATTTTGCGAAGTTGCCCCCCCCCCTAACGAAAGAAAAAAATCGTTAGCAAGAACTGAACTATCAATAAAAAGTACATAGACCTCCAGACTATGTGAGAGGCTACCAAAACGGATTTCTTTTCTGTCGACTGCGCAGTAGATCGAAGGCGCGATGGAATGCTTTGGATGAGACCAACTTTATTTTCTTCGGAATATTAAATGTTTTCATAGAGTTCTGGTTGCATTCGTAAGAGTTCTGTCAAATATCTTTAGAACTTTTCCTCGTCAGACAAGTATTTTCAACGGAACACTCGAGATAATTTTGTGAAGATGCCCCCCACCCCCCTCCAACGAAAGAAAAAAATCGTGAGTAACAACTGAACAATCAATAAAAAGTACATAGAACTCCAGAATTATGTGAGAGGCAACCAGAAAGGATTTTTATGCGTAGGCTGAGCAGTCGATCGATGGCGCGATGGAATGCTTTAGATGGGACCAAATTTTTTTTTCGGAAAATTGAGTTTTTTCTCAGAATTCTGGTGGTCCCCGCAAGGATTCTGTCGAATATCTTTATAACTTTTCCGCGTCAGACAAATATTTTCATCGGAACACTCGAGATAATTTTCTAGAGTTGCCCCCCCACCCCGTAACGAAAGAAAAAAACCGTTAGTACCATTTGAAGTTTCAATAAAGAGTACCTGGAAATCCAAAACTATGTGAGAGACAACCAGAACGGATTTTTTTTCTTTCGACTGAGCAGTAGATTGAACGCTTGATTGAATGCTTTAGATGAGACCAAACTTTTTTTTCGGAAAATTGAATTTTTTCTCAGAGTTCTGGTTGCCCCCGCAAGAGTTCTGTCAAATATTTCTACAACTTTTCCTCGTCAGACTAAAATTTTCAACGGAACACTCGAGGTAATTTTGTGAAGTTGCCCCCCGCCCCCCCCTAACGAAAGAAAAAATCGTTAGTCACAACTGAACTATCAATAAAACGTACATAGAACTCCAGAACTATGTGAGAGGCAACCAGAACGGATTTTTTCCCGTCGACTGAGCAGTAGATGGATGGTGCGATGGAATGCTTTAGATGAGACCAAATTTTTTTTCTCGCGAAATTGCATTTTTTCTCAGAGTTCTGGTTGCCCCCGAAAGAGTTCTGTCAAATATCTCTACAACTTTTCCTCGTTAGACACATATTTTCAACGGAACACTCGAGATAATTTTGTGAAGTTGCCCCCCCCCCGCCCCTAACGAAAGAAAAAAATCGTTAGTACCAACTGAAATTTCAATGAAAAGTACATGGAACTCTAAAACTATGTGAGAGGCAACCAGAACGGATTTTTTTTCCATCGACTGAGCAGTAGATTGATGGCGCGATGGAATGCTTTAGATGAGACCAAATTTTGTTTACGGAAAATTGAGTTTTTTCTCAGAATTCTGGTGGCCCTCGCAAGGATTCTGTCGAATATCTTGATAACTTTTCCGCGTCAGACAAATATTTTCATCGGAACACTCGAGATAATTTTCTAGAGTTGCCCCCCCCCCCCCCCAACGAAAGGAAAAAACCGTAAGTACCATTTGAAATTTCAATATAAAGTACCTGGAAATCCAAAACTATGTGAGAGACAGCCAGAACGGATTTTTTTTCTTTCGACTGAGCCGTAGATTGAACGCTTGATTGAATGCTTTAGATGAGACCAAACTTTTTTTTCGGAAAATTGAATTTTTTCTCAGAGTTCTGGTTGCCCCCGCAAGAGTTCTGTCAAATATCTCTACAACTTTTCCTCGTCAGACTAAAATTTTCAACGGAACCCTCGAGGTAATTTTGTGAAGTTGCCCCCCCCCCCCCTAACGAAAGAAAAAATCGGTAGTCACAAATGAACTATCAATAAAACGTACATAGAACTCCAGAACTATGTGAGAGGCAACCAGAACGGATTTTTTTCCGTCGACTGAGCAGTAGATTGATGGTGCGATGGAATGCTTCTGATGAGACCAAATTTTTTTTTCGGGAAATTGCATTTTTTCTCAGAGTTCTGGTTGCCCCCGCAAGAGTTCTGTCAAATATCTCTACAACTTTTCCTCGTTATACACATATTTTCAACGGAACACTCGAGATAATTTTGTGAAGTTGCCCCCCACCCCCCTAACGAAAGAAAAAAATCGTTAGTACCAACTGAAATTTCAATGAAAAGTACATGGAACTCTAAAACTATGTGAGGGGCAACCAGAACGGATTTTTTTTTCCATCGACTGAGCAGTAGATTGATGGCGCGATGGAATGCTTTAGATGAGACCAAATTTTGTTTGCGGAAAATTGAATTTTTTCTCAGAGTTCTGGTTGCCCCCGCATGAGTTCTGTCAAATATCTCTACAACTTTTCCTCGTCAGATAAATATTTTCAACGGAACACTCGAGATAATTTTGTGAAGTTGCCCCACCCCCTAACGAAAGATAAAAAATCGTTAGTAACAACTAAAGTATCAATAAAACGTACATAGAGCTCCAGAACTAAGTGAGAGGCAACCAGAACGGATTTTTTTCCGTCGACTGAGCAGTAGATCGATCGCGCGATGGAATGCTTTAGATGAGACCAACTTTTTTCAGCGGAAAATTGATTTTCTCCTCAGAGTTCTGGTTGACCCCGCAAGAGTTCTGTCAAATATATTTACAAGTTTTCCTCGTCAGACAAATATTTTCAACGGAACCCTCGAGATAATTTTGTGAAGTTGCCCCCCCCCCCACCTAACGAAAGAAAAAAATCGTTAGGAACAACTGAACTATAAATAAAAAGTACATAGAGCTCCAGAACTATGTGAGAGGTAACCAGAACGGATTTTTTTGCGTCGACTGAGCACTAGATCGATGGCACGATGGCTTTAGATGAGACCAAACTTTTTTTTCAGAAAATTGAATTTTTTCTCAGAGTTCCGGTTGCCGCCGCAAGAGTTCTGTCAAATATCTCTAGAACTTTTCCTCGTCAGACAAATATTTTCAACGGAACACTCGAGGTAATTTTGTGAAGTTGCCCCCCCGCCCTAACGAAAGAAAAAAATCGTTAGCAAGAACTGAACTATCAATAAAATGTACATAGAACTCCAGATTATGTGAGAGGCAACCAAAACGGATTTCTTTTCTGTCGACTGAGCAGTAGATCGAAGGCGCGATGGAATGCTTTGGATGAGACCAACTTTTTTTTCTTCGGAAAATTAAATGTTTTCATAGAGTTCTGGTTGCATTCGTAAGAGTTCTGTCAAATATCTTTAGAACTTTTCCTCGTCAGACAAGTATTTTCAACGGAACACTCGAGATAATTTTGTGAAGATGCCCCCCACCCCCCTCCAACGAAAGAAAAAAATCGTGAGTAACAACTGAACAATCAATAAAAAGTACATAGAACTCCAGAATTATGTGAGAGGCAACCAGAAAGGATTTTTATGCGTAGGCTGAGCAGTAGATCTATGGCGCGATGGAATGCTTTAGATGGGACCAAATTTTTTTTTCGGAAAATTGAGTTTTTTCTCAGAATTCTGGTGGCCCCCGCAAGGATTCTGTCGAACATCTTTATAACTTTTCCGCGTCAGACAAATATTTTCATCGGAACACTCGAGATAATTTTCTAGAGTTGCCCCCCCCCCCCTAACGAAAGAAAAAAACCGTTAGTACCATTTGAAATTTCATCAAACAGTACCTGGGAATCCAAAACTATGTGAGAGACAACCAGAACGGATTTTTTTTCTTTCACCTGAGCAGTAGATTGAACGCTTGATTGAAAGCTTTAGATGAGACCAAACTTTTTTTTCGGAAAATTGAATTTTTTCTCAGAGTTCTGGTTGCCCCCGCAAGAGTTCTGTCAAATATCTCTACAACTTTTCCTCGTCAGACTAAAATTTTCAACGGAACACTCGAGGTAATTTTGTGAAGTTGCCCCCCCCCCTCTAACGAAAGAAAAAATCGTTAGTCACAACTGAACTATCAATAAAACGTACATAGAACTCCAGAACTATGTGAGAGGCAACCAGAACGGATTTTTTTCCGTCGACTGAGCAGTAGATTGATGGTGCGATGGAATGCTTTAGATGAGACCAAATTTTTTTTTCGGGAAATTGCATTTTTTCTCAGAGTTCTGGTTGCCCCCGCAAGAGTTCTGTCAAATATCTCTACAACTTTTCCTCGTTATACACATATTTTCAACGGAACACTCGAGATAATTTTGTGAAGTTGCCCCCCCCCCGCCCTTAACGAAAGAAAAAAATCGTTAGTACCAACTGAAATTTCAATGAAAAGTACATGGAACTCTAAAACTATGTGAGAGGCAACCAGAACGGATTTTTTTTCCATCGACTGAGCAGTAGATTGATGGCGCGATGGAATGCTTTAGATGAGACCAAATTTTGTTTTCGGAAAATTGAATTTTTTCTCAGAGTTCTGGTTGCCCCCGCATGAGTTCTGTCAAATATCTCTACAACTTTTCCTCGTCAGATAAATATTTTCAACGGAACACTCGAGATAATTTTGTGAAGTTCCCCACCCCTCTAACGAAAGAAAAAAATCGTTAGTACCATCTGAAATTTCAATAAAAAGTACATGGAAATCCAGAACTATGTGAGAGGCAACCAGAACGGATTTTTTTTCCTTCGACTGAGCAGTAGATTGAATGTGCGATGGAATGCTTTAGATGAGACCAAACTTTTTTTTTCGGAAAATTGAATTTTTCTCAGATTTCTGGTTGCCCCCGCAAGAGTTCTGTCAAATATCTCTACAACTTTTCCGCGTCAGACAAATATTTTCAACGGAACACTCGAGGTAATTTTGTAACGTTGCCCCCCCCCCTAACGAAAGAAAAAAATCGTTAGTAACAACTGAACTATCAATAAAACGTACATAGAACTCCTGAACTATGTGAGAGGCAACCAGAACGGATTTTTTTCCGTCGACTAAGCAGTAGATTGATGGCGCGATGGAATGCTTTAGATGAGACCAAATTTTGTTTTCGGAAAATTGAATTTTTTCTCAGAGTTCTGGTTGCCCCCGCATGAGTTCTGTCAAATATCTCTACAACTTTTCCTCGTCAGATAAATATTTTCAACGGAACACTCGAGATAATTTTGTGAAGTTGCCCCACCCCCTAACAAAAGATAAAAAATCGTTATTAACAACTAAAGTATCAATAAAACGTACATAGAGCTCCAGAACTAAGTGAGAGGCAACCAGAACGGATTTTTTTCCGTCGACTGAGCAGTAGATCGATCGCGCGATGGAATGCTTTAGATCAAACCAATTTTTTTCAGCGGAAAATTGATTTTTTTCTCAGAGTTCTGGTTGACCCCGCAAGAGTTCTGTCAAATATATTTACAAGTTTTCCTCGTCAGACAAATATTTTCAACGGAACCCTCAAGATAATTTTGTGAAGTTGCCCCCCCCCCCCCCCCACCTAACGAAAGAAAAAAATCGTTAGGAACAACTGAACTATCAATAAAAAGTACATAGAGCTCCAGAACTATGTGAGAGGTAACCAGAACGGATTTTTTTGCGTCGACTGAGCACTAGATCGATTGCACGATGGCTTTAGATGAGACCAAACTTTTTTTTCACAAAATTGAATTTTTTCTCAGAGTTCCGGTTGCCGCCGCAAGAGTTCTGTCAAATATCTCTACAACTTTTCCTCGTCAGACAAATATTTTCAACGGAACACTCGAGGTAATTTTGTGAAGTTGCCCCCCCCCCTAACGAAAGAAAAAAATCGTTAGCAAGAACTGAACTATCAATAAAAAGTACATAGAACTCCAGACTATGTGAGAGGCAACCAAAACGGATTTCTTTTCTGTCGACTGAGCAGTAGATCGAAGGCGCGATGGAATGCTTTGGATGAGACCAACTTTTTTTTCTTCGGAACATTAAATGTTTTCATAGAGTTCTGGTTGCATTCGTAAGAGTTCTGTCAAATATCTTTTGAACTTTTCCTCGTCAGACAAGTATTTTCAACGGAACACTCGAGATAAATTTGTGAAGATGCCCCCACCCCCCTCCAACGAACGAAAAAAATCGTGAGTAACAACTGAACAATCAATAAAAAGTACATAGAACTCCAGAATTATGTGAGAGGCAACCAGAAAGGATTTTTATGCGTAGGCTGAGCAGTAGATCGATGGCGCGATGGAATGCTTTAAATGGGACCAAATTTTCTTTTCGGAAAATTGAGTTTTTTCTCAGAATTCTGGTGGCCCCCGCAAGGATTCTGTCGAATATCTTTATAACTTTTCCGCGTCAGACAAATATTTTCATCGGAACACTCGAGATAATTTTCTAGAGTTGCCCCCGCCCCTAATGAAAGAAAAAACCGTTAGTACCATTTGAAATTTCAATAAAGAGTACCTGGAAATCGAAAACTATGTGAGAGACAACCAGAACGGATTTTTTTTCTTTCGACTGAGCAGTAGATTGAACGCTTGATTGAATGCTTTAGATGAGACCAAACTTTTTTTTCGAAAAATTGAGGGTTTTCTCAGAGTTCTGGTTGCCCCCGCAAGAGTTCTGTCAAATATCTCTACAACTTTTCCTCGTCAGACTAAAATTTTCAACGGAACACTCGAGGTAATTTTGTGAAGTTGCCCCCCCGCCCTAACGAAAGAAAAAATCGTTAGTCACACCTGAACTATCAATAAAACGTACATAGAACTCCAGAAGTATGTGAGAGGCAACCAGAACGGATTTTTGTCCGTCGACTGAGCAGTAGATTGATGGTGCGATGGAATGCTTTAGATGAGACCAAATTTTTTTTTCGGGAAATTGCATTTTTTCTCAGAGTTCTGGTTGCCCCCGCAAGAGTTCTGTCAAATATCTCTACAACTTTTCCTCGATATACACATATTTTCAACGAAACACTCGAGATAATTTTGCGAAGTTGCCCCCCCCCCCCCGCCCCTGACGAAAGAAAAAAATCGTTAGTACCAACTGAAATTTCAATGAAAAGTACATGGAACTCTAAAACTATGTGAGACGCAACCAGAACGGATTTTTTTTCCATCGACTGAGCAGTAGATTGATGGCGCGATGGAATGCTTTAGATGAGACCAAATTTTGTTTTCGGAAAATTGAATTTTTTCTCAGAGGTCTGGTTGCCCCGCATGAGTTCTGTCAAATATCTCTACAACTTTTCCTCGTCAGATAAATATTTTCAACGGAACACTCGAGATAATTTTGTGAAGTTGCCCCACCTCCTAACGAAAGATAAAAAATCGTTAGTAACAACTAAAGTATCAATAAAACGTACATAGAGCTCCAGAACTAAGTGAGAGGCAACCAGAACGGATTTTTTTCCGTCGACTGAGCAGTAGATCGATCGCGCGATGGAATGCTTTAGATGAGACCAATTTTTTTCAGCGGAAAATTGATTTTTTCCTCAGAGTTCTGGTTGACCCCGCAAGAGTTCTGTCAAATATATTTACAAGTTTTCCTCGTCAGACAAATATTTTCAACGGAACCCTCGAGATAATTTTGTGAAGTTGCCCCCCCCCCCCACCTAACGAAAGAAAAAAATCGTTAGGAACAACTGAACTATCAATAAAAAGTACATAGAGCTCCAGAACTATGTGAGAGGTAACCAGAACGGATTTTTTTACGTCGACTGAGCACTAGATCGATGGCACGATGGCTTTAGATGAGACCAAACTTTTTTTTCATAAAATTGAATTTTTTCTCAGAGTTCCGGTTGCCGCCGCAAGAGTTCTGTCAAATATCTCTACAACTTTTCCTCGTCAGACAAATATTTTCAACGGAACACTCGAGGTAATTTTGTGAAGTTGCCCCCCCCCCCCTAACGAAAGAAAAAAATCTTTAGCAAGAACTGAACTATCAATGAAAAGTACATAGACCTCCAGACTATGTGAGAGGCTACCAAAACGGATTTCTTTTCTGTCGACTGAGCAGTAGATCGAAGGCGCGATGGAATGCTTTGGATGAGACCAACTTTTTTTTCTTCGGAATATTAAATGTTTTCATAGAGTTCTGGTTGCATTCGTAAGAGTTCTGTCAAATATCTTTAGAACTTTTCCTCGTCAGACAAGTATTTTCAACGGAACACTCGAGATAATTTTGTGAAGATGCCCCCCACCCCCCTCCAACGAAAGAAAAAAATCGTGAGTAACAACTGAACAATCAATAAAAAGTACATAGAACTCCAGAATTATGTGAGAGGCAACCAGAAAGGATTTTTATGCGCAGGCTGAGCAGTCGATCGATGGCGCGATGGAATGCTTTAGATGGGACCAAATTTTTTCTTCGGAAAATTGAGTTTTTTCTCAGAATTCTGGTGGCCCCCGCAAGGATTCTGTCGAATATCTTTATAACTTTTCCGCGTCAGACAAATATTTTCATCGGAACACTCGAGATAATTTTCTAGAGTTGCCCCCCCCCCCCCGTAACGAAAGAAAAAAACCGTTAGTACCATTTGAAATTTCAATAAAGAGTACCTGGAAATCCAAAACTATGTGAGAGACAACCAGAACGGATTTTTTTCTTTCGACTGAGCAGTAGATTGAACGCTTGAT
This sequence comes from Ophion slaviceki, assembly GCA_944452715.1. NCBI lineage: Eukaryota > Metazoa > Arthropoda > Insecta > Hymenoptera > Ichneumonidae > Ophion > Ophion slaviceki. The sequence goes on from OX101787.1 coordinate 17,093,305, forward strand.
TGAATGCTTTAGATGAGACCAAACTTTTTTTTCGGAAAATTGAATTTTTTCTCAGAGTTCTGGTTGCCCCCGCAAGAGTTCTGTCAAATATCTCAACAACTTTTCCTCGTCAGACTAAAATTTTCAACGGAACACTCGAGGTAATTTTGTGAAGTTGCCCCCCCCCCTAACGAAAGAAAAAATCGTTAGTCACAACTGAACTATCAATAAAACGTACATAGAACTCCAGAACTATGTGAGAGGCAACCAGAACGGATTTTTTTCCGTCGACTGAGCAGTAGATTGATGGTACGATGGAATGCTTTAGATGAGACCAAATTTTTTTTTCGCGAAATTGCATTTTTTCTCAGAGTTCTGGTTGCCCCCGCAAGAGTTCTGTCAAATATCTCTACAACTTTTCCTCGTTAGACACATATTTTCAACGGAACACTCGATATAATTTTGTGAAGTTGCCCCCCCCCCCCTAACGAAAGAAAAAAATCGTTAGTACCAACTGAAATTTCAATGAAAAGTACATGGAACTCTAAAACTATGTGAGAGGCAACCAGAACGGATTTTTTTTCCATCGACTGAGCAGTAGATTGATGGCGCGATGGAATGCTTTAGATGAGACCAAATTTTGTTTTCGGAAAATTGAATTTTTTCTCAGAGTTCTGGTTGCCCCCGCATGAGTTCTGTCAAATATCTCTACAACTTTTCCTCGTCAGATAAATATTTTCAACGGAACACTCGAGATAATTTTGTGAAGTTGCCCCACCCCCTAACGAAAGATAATAAATCGTTAGTAACAACTACAGTATCAATAAAAAGTACATAGAGCTCCAGAACTATGTGAGAGGTAACCAGAACGGATTTTTTTGCGTCGACTGAGCACTAGATCGATGGCACGATGGCTTTAGATGAGACCAAACTTTTTTTTCAGAAAATTGATTTTTTTCTCTGAGTTCCGGTTGCCGCCGCAACAGTTCTGTCAAATATCTCTAGAACTTTTCCTCGTCGGACAAATATTTTCAACGGAACACTCGAGGTAATTTTGTGAAGTTGCCCCCCCCCCCTAACGAAAGAAAAAAATCGTTAGCAAGGACTGAACTATCAATAAAAAGTACATAGAACTCCAGACTATGTCAGAGGCAACCAAAACGGATTTCTTTTCTGTCGACTGAGCAGTAGATCGAAGGCGCGATGGAATGCTTTGGATGAGACCAACTTTTTTTTCTTCGGAAAATTAATTGCTTTCATAGAGTTCTGGTTGCATTCGTAAGAGTTCTGTCAAATATCTTTAGAACTTTTCCTCGTCAGACAAGTATTTTCAACGGAACACTCGAGATAATTTTGTGAAGATGCCCCCCACCCCCTCCAACGAAAGAAAAAAATCGTGAGTAACAACTGAACAATCAATAAAAAGTACATAGAACTCCAGAATTATGTGAGAGGCAACCAGAAAGGATTTTTATGCGTAGGCTGAGCAGTAAATCGATGGCGCGATGGAATGCTTTAGATGGGACCAAATTTTTTTTTCGGAAAATTGAGTTTTTTCTCAGAATTCTGGTGGCCCCCGCAAGGATTCTGTCGAATATCTTTATAACTTTTCCGCGTCAGACAAATATTTTCATCGGAACACTCGAGATAATTTTCTAGAGTTGCCCCCCCTCCCAACGAAAGAAAAAAACCGTTAGTACCATTTGAAATTTCAATATAAAGTACCTGGAAATCCAAAACTATGTGAGAGACAACCAGAACGGATTTTTTTTCTTTCGACTGAGCAGGAGATTGAACGCTTGATTGAATGCTTTAGATGAGACCAAACTTTTTTTTCGGAAAATTGAATTTTTTCTCAGAGTTCTGGTTGCCCCCGCAAGAGTTCTGTCAAATATGTCTACAACTTTTCCTCGTCAGACTAAAATTTTCAACGGAACACTCGAGGTAATTTTGTGAAGTTGCCCCCCCCCCCCTAACGAAAGAAAAAATCGTTAGTCACAACTGAACTATCAATAAAACGTACATAGAACTCCAGAACTATGTGAGAGGCAACCAGAACGGATTTTTTTCCGTCGACTGAGCAGTAGATTGATGGTGCGATGGAATGCTTTAGATGAGACCAAATTTTTTTTTCGGGAAATTGCATTTTTTCTCAGAGTTCTGGTTGCCCCCGCAAGAGTTCTGTCAAATATCTCTACAACTTTTCCTCGTTAGACACATATTTTCAACGGAACACACGAGATAATTTTGTGAAGTTGCCCCCCCCCTAACGAAAGAAAAAAATCGTTAGTACCAACTGAAATTTCAATGAAAAGTACATGGAACTCTAAAACTATGTGAGAGGCAACCAGAACGGATTTTTTCCCGTCGACTGAGCAGTAGATTGATGGTGCGATGGAATGCTTTAGATGAGACCAAATTTTTTTTTCGGGAAATTGCATTTTTTCTCAGAGTTCTGGTTGCCCCCGAAAGAGTTCTGTCAAATATCTCTACAACTTTTCCTCGTTAGACACATATTTTCAACGGAACACTCGAGATAATTTTGTGAAGTTGCCCCCCCCCCCTATCGAAAGAAAAAAATCGTTAATACCAACTGAAATTTCAATGAAAAGTACATGGAACTCTAAAACTATGTGAGAGGCAACCAGAACGGATTTTTTTTCCATCGACTGAGCAGTAGATTGATGGCGCGATGGAATGCTTTAGATGAGACCAAATTTTGTTTTCGGAAAATTGAATTTTTTCTCAGAGTTCTGGTTGCCCCCGAATGAGTTCTGTCAAATATCTCTACAACTTTTCCTCGTCAGATAAATATTTTCAACGGAACACTCGAGATAATTTTGTGAAGTTACCCCACCCCCTAACGAATGATAATAAATCGTTAGTAACAACTAAAGTATCAATAAAACGTACATAGAGCTCCAGAACTAAGTGAGAGGCAACCAGAACGGATTTTTTTCCGTCGACTGAGCAGTAGATCGATCGCGCGATGGAATGCTTTAGATGAGACCAATTTTTTTCAGCGGAAAATTGATTTTTTCCTCAGAGTTCTGGTTGACCCCGCAAGAGTTCTGTCAAATATATTTACAAGTTTTCCTCGTCAGACAAATATTTTCAACGGAACCCTCGAGATAATTTTGTGAAGTTGCCCCCCCCCCCACCTAACGAAAGAAAAAAATCGTTAGGAACAACTGAACTATCAATAAAAAGTACATAGAGCTCCAGAACTATGTGAGAGGTAACCAGAACGGATTTTTTTGCGTCGACTGAGCACTAGATCGATGGCACGATGGCTTTAGATGAGACCAAACTTTTTTTTCAGAAAATTGAATTTTTTCTCAGAGTTCCGGTTGCCGCCGCAAGAGTTCTGTCAAATATCTCTGCAACTTTTCCTCGTCAGACAAATATTTTCAACGGAACACTCGAGGTAATTTTGCGAAGTTGCCCCCCCCCCCTAACGAAAGAAAAAAATCGTTAGCAAGAACTGAACTATCAATATAAAGTACATAGACCTCCAGACTATGTGAGAGGCTACCAAAACGGATTTCTTTTCTGTCGACTGAGCAGTAGATCGAAGGCGCGATGGAATGCTTTGGATGAGACCAACTTTTTTTTCTTCGGAATATTTAATGTTTTCATAGAGTTCTGGTTGCATTCGTAAGAGTTCTGTCAAATATCTTTAGAACTTTTCCTCGTCAGACAAGTATTTTCAACGGAACACTCGAGATAATTTTGTGAAGATGCCCCCCACCCCCCTCGAACGAAAGAACAAAATCGTGAGTAACAACTGAACAATCAATAAAAAGTACATAGAACTCCAGAATTATGTGAGAGGCAACCAGAAAGGATTTTTATGCGTAGGCTGAGCAGTCGATCGATGGCGCGATGGAATGCTTTAGATGGGACCAAATTTTTTTTTCGGAAAATTGAGTTTTTGCTCAGAATTTTGGTGGCCCCCGCAAGGATTCTGTCGAATATCTTTATAACCTTTCCGCGTCAGACAAATATTTTCATCGGAACACTCGAGATAATTTTCTAGAGTTGCCCCCGCCCCCCTAAGGAAAGAAAAAAACCGTTAGTACCATTTGAAATTTCATCAAACAGTACCTGGAAATCCAAAACTATGTGAGAGACAACCAGAACGGATTTTTTTTCTTTCGACTGAGCAGTAGATTGAACGCTTGATTGAATGCTTTAGATGGGACCAAACTTTTTTTTCGGAAAATTGAATTTTTTCTCAGAGTTCTGGTTGCCCCCGCAAGAGTTCTGTCAAATATCTCTACAACTTTTCCTCGTTAGACACATTTTTTCAACGGAACACTCGAGATAATATTGTGAAGTTGCCCCCGCCCCCCTAACGAAAGAAAAAAATCGTTAGTACCAACTGAAATTTCAATGAAAAGTACATGGAACTCTAAAACTATGTGAGAGGCAACCAGAACGGATTTTTTTTCCATCGACTGAGCAGTAGATTGATGGCGCGATGGAATGCTTTAGATGAGACCAAATTTTGTTTTGGGAAAATTGAATTTTTTCTCAGAGTTCTGGTTGCCCCCGCATGAGTTCTGTCAAATATCTCTACAACTTTTCCTCGTCAGATAAATATTTTCAACGGAACACTCGAGATAATTTTGTGAAGTTGCCCCACTCCAACGAAAGAAAAAAATCGTGAGTAACAACTGAACAATCAATAAAAAGTACATAGAACTCCAGAATTATGTGAGAGGCAACCAGAAAGGATTTTTATGCGTAGGCTGAGCAGTAGATCGATGGCGCGATGGAATGCTTTAGATGGGACCAAATTTTTTTTTCGGAAAATTGAGTTTTTTCTCAGAATTCTGGTGGCCCCTGCAAGGATTCTGTCGAATATCTTTATAACTTTTCCGCGTCAGACAAATATTTTCATCGGAACACCCGAGATAATTTTCTAGAGTTGCCCCCCCCCCACCCCGCCCCAACGAAAGAAAAAAACCGTTAGTACCATTTGAAATTTCAATAAAAAGTACCTGGAAATCCAAAACTATGTGAGAGACAACCAGAACGGATTTTTTTTCTTTCGACTGAGCAACAGATTGAACGCTTGATTGAATGCTTTAGATGAGACCAAACTTTTTTTCGGAAAATTGAATTTTTTCTCAGAGTTCTGGTTGCCCCCGCAAGAGTTCTGTCAAATATCTCTAGAACTTTTCCTCGTCAGACTAAAATTTTCAACGGAACACTCGAGGTAATTTTGTGAAGTTGCCCCCCCCCCTAACGAAAGAAAAAATCGTTAGTCACAACTGAACTATCAATAAAACGTACATAGAACTCCAGAATTATGTGAGAGGCAACCAGAACGGATTATTTTTCCATCGACTGAGCAGTCGATTGATGGCGCGATGGAATGCTTTAAATGAGACCAAATTTTGTTTTCGGAAAATTGAATTTTTTCTCAGAGTTCTGGTTGCCCCCGCATGAGTTCTGTCAAATATCTCTACAACTTTTCCTCGTCAGATAAATATTTTCAACGGAACACGCGAGATAATTTTGTGAAGTTGCCCCACCCCCTAACGAAAGATAAAAAATCGTTAGTAACAACTAAAGTATCAATAAAACGTACATAGAGCTCCAGAACTAAGTGAGAGGCAACCAGAACGGATTTTTTTCCGTCGACTGAGCAGTAGATCGATCGCACGATGGAATGCTTTAGATGAGACCAATTTTTTTCAGCGGAAAATTGATTTTTTTCTCAGAGTTCTGGTTGACCCCGCAAGAGTTCTGTCAAATATATTTACAAGTTTTCCTCGTCAGACAAATATTTTCAACGGAAGGCTCGAGATAATTTTGTGAAGTTGCCCCCCCCCCACCTAACGAAAGAAAAAAATCGTTAGGAACAACTGAACTATCAATAAAAAGTACATAGAGCTGCAGAACTATGTGAGAGGTAACCAGAACGGATTTTTTTGCGTCGACTGAGCACTAGATCGATGGCACGATGGCTTTAGATGAAACCAAACTTTTTTTTCAGAAAATTGAATTTTTTCTCAGAGTTCCGGTTGCCGCCGCAAGAGTTCTGTCAAATATCTCTACAACTTTTCCTCGTCAGACAAATATTTTCAACGGAACACTCGAGGTAATTTTGTGAATTTGCCCCCCCCCCCTAACGAAAGAAAAAAATCGTTAGCAAGAACTGAACTATCAATAAAAAGTACATAGAACTCCAGACTATGTGAGAGGCAACCAAAACGGATTCCTTTTCTGTCGACTGAGCAGTAGATCGAAGGGGCGATGGAATGCTTTGGATGAGACCAACTTTTTTTTCTTCGGAAAATTAAATGTTTTCATAGAGTTCTGGTTGCATTCGTAAGAGTTCTGTCAAATATCTTTAGAACTTTTCCTCGTCAGACAAGTATTTTCAACGGAACCCTCGAGATAATTTTGTGAAGATGCCCCCCACCCCCCTCCAACGAAAGAAAAAAATCGTGAGTAACAACTGAACAATCAATAAAAAGTACATAGAACTCCAGAATTATGTGAGAGGCAACCAGAAAGGATTTTTATGCGTAGGCTGAGCAGTAGATCGATGGCGCGATGGAATGCTTTAGATGGGACCAAATTTTTTTTTCGGAAAATTGCGTTTTTTCTCAGAATTCTGGTGGCCCCCGCAAGGATTCTGTCGAATATCTTTATAACTTTTCCGCGTCAGACAAATATTTTCATCGGAACACTCGAGATAATTTTCTACAGTTGCCCCCCCCCTAACGAAAGAAAAAAACCGTTAGTACCATTTGAAATTTCAATAAAAAGTACCTGCAAATCCAAAACTATGTGAGAAACAACCAGAACGGATTTTTTTTCTTTCGACTGAGCAGTAGATTGAACGCTTGATTGAATGCTTTAGATGGGACCAAACTTTTTTTTCGGAAAATTGAATTTTTTCTCAGAGTTCTGGTTGCCCCCGCAAGAGTTCTGTCAAATATCTCTACAACTTTTCCTCGTTAGACACATTTTTTCAACGGAACACTCGAGATAATATTGTGAAGTTGCCCCCACCCCCCTAACGAAAGAAAAAAATCGTTAGTACCAACTGAAATTTCAATGAAAAGTACATGGAACTCTAAAACTATGTGAGAGGCAACCAGAACGGATTTTTTTTCCATCGACTGAGCAGTAGATTGATGGCGCGATGGAATGCTTTAGATGAGACCAAATTTTGTTTTGGGAAAATTGAATTTTTTCTCAGAGTTCTGGTTGCCCCCGCATGAGTTCTGTCAAATATCTCTACAACTTTTCCTCGTCAGATAAATATTTTCAACGGAACACTCAAGATAATTTTGTGAAGTTCCCCCACCCCCTAACGAAAGATAAAAAATCGTTAGTAAAAACTAAAGTATCAATAAAACGCACATAGAGCTCCAGAACTAAGTGAGAGGCAACCATAACGGATTTTTTTCCGTCGACTGAGCAGTAGATCGATCGCGCGATGGCATGCTTTAGATGAGACCAATGTTTTTCAGCGGAAAATTGATTTTTTTCTCAGAGTTCTGGTTGACCCCGCAAGAGTTCTGTCAAATATATTTACAAGTATTCCTCGTCAGACAAATATTTTCATCGGAACGCTCGAGATAATTTTGTGAAGTTGCCCCCCCCCCCGACTAACGAAAGAAAAAAATCGTTAGGAACAACTGAACTATCAATAAAAAGTACATAGAGCTCCAGAACTATGTGAGAGGTAACCAGAACGGATTTTTTTGCGTCGACTGAGCACTAGATCGATTGCACGATAACTTTAGATGAGACCAAACTTTTTTTTCAGAAAATTGAATTTTTTCTCAGAGTTCCGGTTGCCGCCGCAAGAGTTCTGTCAAATATCTCTACAACTGTTCCTCGTCAGACAAATATTTTCAACGGAACACTCGAGGTAATTTTGTGAAGTTGCCCCCCCCCCTAACGAAAGAAAAAAATCGTTAGCAAGAACTGAACTATCAATATAAAGTACATAGAACTCCAGACTATGTGAGAGGCAACCAAAACGGATTTCTTTTCTGTCGACTGAGCAGTAGATCGAACGCGCGATGGAATGCTTTGGATGAGACCAACTTTTTTTTCTTCGGAAAATTAAATGTTTTCATAGAGTTCTGGTTGCATTCGTAAGAGTTCTGTCAAATATCTTTAGAACTTTTCCTCGTCAGACACGTATTTTCAACGGAACACTCGAGATAATTTTGTGAAGCTGCCCCCCACCCCCCTCCAACGAAAGAAACAAATCGTGAGTAACCACTGAACAATCAATAAAAAGTACATAGAACTCCAGAATTACGTGAGAGGCAACCAGAAAGTATTTTTATGCGTAGGCTGAGCAGTAGATCGATGGCGCGATGGAATGCTTTAGATGGGACCAAATTTTTTTTTTCGGAAAATTGAGTTTTTTCTCAGAATTCTGGTGGCCCCTGCAAGGATTCTGTCGAATATCTTTATAACTTTTCCGCGTCAGACAAATATTTTCATCGGAACACTCGAGATAATTTTCTAGAGTTGCCCCCCCCCCCAACGAAAGAAAAAAACCGTTAGTACCATTTGAAATTTCAATAAAAAGTACCTGGAAATCCAAAACTATGTGAGAGACAACCAGAACGGATTTTTTTCTTTCGGCTGAGCAGTAGATTGAACGCTTGATTGAATGCTTTAGATGAGACCAAACTTTTTTTTCGGAAAATTGAATTTTTTCTCAGAGTTCTGGTTGCCCCCGCAAGAGTTCTGTCAAATATCTCTACAACTTTTCCTCGTCAGACTAAAGTTTTCAACGGAACACTCGAGGTAATTTTGTGAAGTTGCCCCCCCACCCCTAACGAAAGAAAAAATCGTTAGTCACAACTGAACTATCAATAAAACGTACATAGAACTCCAGAACTATGTGAGAGGCAACCAGAACGGATTATTTTTCCATCGACTGAGCAGTAGATTGATGGCGCGATGGAATGCTTTAAATGGAACCAAATTTTGTTTTCGGAAAATTGAATTTTTTCTCAGAGTTCTGGTTGCCCCCGCATGAGTTCTGTCAAATATCTCTACAACTTTTCCTCGTCAGACTAAAGTTTTCAACGGAACACTCGAGGTAATTTTGTGAAGTTGCCCCCCCCCCCTAACGAAAGAAAAAATCGTTAGTCACAACTGAACTATCAATGAAACGTACATAGAGCTCCATAACTAAGTGAGAGGCAACCAGAACGGGTTTTTTTCCTTCGACTGAGCAGTAGATCGATCGCGCGATGGAATGCTTTAGATGAGACCAATTTTTTTCAGCGGAAAATTGATTTTTTTCTCAGAGTTCTGGTTGACCCCGCAAGAGTTCTGTCAAATATATTTACAAGTTCTCCTCGTCAGACAAATATTTTCAACGGAACGCTCGAGATAATTTTGTGAAGTTGCCCCCCCCCCCCACCTAACGAAAGAAAAAAATCGTTAGCAAGAACTGAACTATCAATAAAAAGTACATAGAACTCCAGACTATGTGAGAGGCAACCAAAACGGATTTCTTTTCTGTCGACTGAGCAGTAGATCGAAGGCGCGATGGAATGCTTTGGATGAGACCAACTTTTTTTTCTTCGGAAAATTAAATGTTTTCATAGAGTTCTGGTTGCATTCGTAAGAGTTCTGTCAAATATCTTTAGAACTTTTCCTCGTCAGACAAGTATTTTCAACGGAACACTCGAGATAATTTTGTGAAGATGCCCCCCACCCCCCTCCAACGAATGAAAAAAATCGTGAGTAACAACTGAACAATCAATAAAAAGTACATAGAACTCCAGAATTATGTGAGAGGCAACCAGAAAGGATTTTTATGCGTAGGCTGAGCAGTAGATCGATGTCGCGATGGAATGCTTTAGATGGGACCAAATTTTTTTTTCGGAAAATTGAGTTTTTTCTCAGAATTCTGGTGGCCCCCGCAAGGATTCTGTCGAATATCTTTATAACTTTTCCGCGTCAGACATATATTTTCATCGGAACACTCCAGATAATTTTCTAGAGTTGCCCCGCCCCCCCTAACGAAAGAAAAAAACCGTTAGTACCATTTGAAATTTCAATAAAAAGTACCTGGAAATCCAAAACTATGTGAGAGACAACCAGAACGGATTTTTTTTCTTTCGACTGAGAAGTAGATTGAACGCTTGATTGAATGCTTTAGATGAGACCAAACTTTTTTTTCGGAAAATTGAATCTTTTCTCAGAGTTCTGGTTGCCCCCGCAAGAGTTCTGTCAAATATCTCTACAACTTTTCCTCGTCAGGCTAAAATTTTCAACGGAACACTCGAGGTAATTTTGTGAAGTTGCCCCCCCCCCCCTAACGAAAGAAAAAATCGTTAGTCGCAACTGAACTATCAATAAAACGTACATAGAACTCCAGAACTATGTGAGAGGCAACCAGAACGGATTATTTTTCCATCGACTGAGCAGTAGATTGATGGCGCGATGGAATGCTTTAGATGAGACCAAATTTTGTTTTCGGAAAATTCAATTTTTTCTCAGAGTTCTGGTAGCCCCCGCATGAGTTCTGTCAAATATCTCTACAACTTTTCCTCGTCAGATAAATATTTTCAACGGAACACTCGAGATAATTTTGTGAAGTTGCCCCACCCCCTAACGAAAGATAAAAAATCGTTAGTAACAACTAAAGTATCAATAAAACGTACATAGAGCTCCAGAACTAAGTGAGAGGCAACCAGAACGGATTTTTTTCCTTCGACTGAGCAGTAGATCGATCGCGCAATGGAATGCTTTAGATGAGACAAATTTTTTTCAGCGGAAAATTGATTTTTTTCTCAGAGTTCTGGTTGACCCCGCAAGAGTTCTGTCAAATATATTTACAAGTGTTCCTCGTCAGACAAATATTTTCAACGGAACGCTCGAGATAATTTTGTGAAGTTGCCCCCCCCCCCACCTAACGAAAGAAAAAAATCGTTAGGAACAACTGAACTATCAATAAAAAGTACATATAGCTGCAGAACTATGTGAGAGGTAACCAGAACGGATTTTTTTGCGTCGACTGAGCACTAGATCGATGGCACGATGGCTTTAGATGAGACCAAACTTTTTTTTCAGAAAATTGAATTTTTTCTCAGAGTTCCGGTTGCCGCCGCAAGAGTTCTGTCAAATATCTCTACAACTTTTCCTCGTCAGACAAATATTTTCAACGGAACACTCGAGGTAATTTTGTGAAGTTGCCCCACCCCCCTAACGAAAGAAAAAAATCGTTAGCAAGAACTGAACTATCAATAAAAAGTACATAGAACTCCAGACTATGTGAGAGGCAACCAAAACGGATTTCTTTTCTGTCGACTGAGCAGTAGATCGAAGGCGCGATGGAATGCTTTGGATGAGACCAACTTTTTTTTCTTCGGAAAATTAAATGTTTTCATAGAGTTCTGGTTGCATTCGTAAGAGTTCTGTCAAATATCTTTAGAACTTTTCCTCGTCAGACAAGTATTTTCAACGGAACACTCGAGATAATTTTGTGAAGATACCCCCCACCCCCCTCCAACGAAAGATAAAAATCGTGAGTAACAACTGAACAGTCAATAAAAAGTACATAGAACTCCAGAATTATGTGAGAGGCAACCAGAAAGGATTTTTATGCGTAGGCTGAGCAGTAGATCGATGGCGCGATGGAATGCTTTAGATGGGACCAAATTTTTTTTTCGGAAAATTGAGTTTTTCTCAGAATTCTGGTGGCCCCCGCAAGGATTCTGTCGAATATCTTTATAACTTTTCCGCGTCAGACAAATATTTTCATCGGAACACTCGAGATAATTTTCTAGAGTTGCCCCCCCCCCCGCCGCTAACGAAAGAAAGAAACCGTTAGTACCATTTGAAACTTCAATAAAAAGTACCTGGAAATCCAAAACTATGTGAGAGACAACCAGAACGGATTTTTTTTCTTTCGACTGAGCAGTAGATTGAACGCTTGATTGAATGCTTTAGATGAGACGAAACTTTTTTTTCGGAAAATTGAATTTTTTCTCAGAGTTCTGGTTGCCCCCGCAAGAGTTCTGTCAAATATCTCTACAACGTTTCCTCGTCAGACTAAAATTTTCAACGGAACACTCGAGGTAATTTTGTGAAGTTGCCCCCCCCCTAACGAAAGAAAAAATCGTTAGTCACAACTGAACTATCAATAAAACGTACATAGAACTCCAGAACTATGTGAGAGGCAACCAGAACGGATTTTTTTCCGTCGACTGAGCAGTAGATTGATGGTGCGATGGAATGCTTTAGATGAGACCAAATTTTTTTTTCGGGAAATTGCATTTTTTCTCAGAGTTCTGGTTGCCCCCGCAAGAGTTCTGTCAAATATCTCTACAACTTTTCCTCGTTAGACACATATTTTCAACGGAACACTCGAGATAATTTTGTGAAATTGCCCCCACCCCCCTAACGAAAGAAAAAAATCGTTGGTACCAACTGAAATTTCAATGAAAAGTACATGGAACTCTAAAACTATGTGAGAGGCAACCAGAACGGATTTTTTTTCCATCGACTGAGCAGTAGATTGATGGCGCGATGGAATGCTTTAGATGAGACCAAATTTTGTTTTCGGAAAATTGAATTTTTTCTCAGAGTTCTGGTTGCCCCCGCATGAGTTCTGTCAAATATCTCTACAACTTTTCCTCGTCAGATAAATATTTTCAACGGAACACTCGAGATAATTTTGTGAAGTTGCCCCACCCCCTAACGAAAGATAAAAAATCGTTAGTAACAACTAAAGTATCAATAAAACGTACATAGAGCTCCAGAACTAAGTGAGAGGCAACCAGAACGGATTTTTTTCCGTCGACTGAGCAGTAGATCGATCGCGCGATGGAATGCTTTAGATGAGACCAATATTTTTTGCAGCGGAAAATTGATTTTTTTCTCAGAGTTCTGGTTGACCCCGCAAGAGTTCTGTCAAATATATTTACAAGTTTTCCTCGTCAGACAAATATTTTCAACGGAACGCTCGAGATAATTTTGTGAAGTTGCCCCCCCCCCACCTAACGAAAGAAAAAAATCGTTAGGAACAACCGAACTATCAATAAAAAGTACATAGAGCTCCAGAACTATGTGAGAGGTAACCAGAACGGATTTTTTTGCGTCTACTGAGCACTAGATCGATGGCACGATGGCTTTAGATGAGACCAAACTTTTTTTTCAGAAAATTGAATTTTTTCTCAGAGTTCCGGTTGCCGCCGCAAGAGTTCTGTCAAATATCTCTACAACTTTTCCTCGTCAGACAAATATTTTCAACGGAACACTCGAGGTAATTTTGTGAAGTTGCCCCCCCCCCCTAGCGAAAGAAAAAAATCGTTAGCAAGAACTGAACTATCAATAAAAAGTACATAGAACTCCAGACTATGTGAGAGGCAACCAAAACGGATTTTTTTTCGTTCGACTGAGCAGTAGATCGAAGGCGCGATGGAATGCTTTGGATGAGACCAACTTTTTTTTCTTCGGAAAATTAAATGTTTTCATAGAGTTCTGGTTGCATTCGTAAGAGTTCTGTCAAATATCTTTAGAACTTTTCCTCGTCAGACAAGTATTTTCAACGGAACACTCGAGATAATTTTGTGAAGATGCCCCCCACCCCCCTCCAACGAAAGAAAAAAATCGTGAGTAACAACTGAACAATCAATAAGAAGTACATAGAACTCCAGAATTATGTGAGAGGCAACCAGAAAGGATTTTTATGCGTAGGCTGAGCAGTAGATCGATGGCGCGATGGAATGCTTTAGATGGGACCAAATTTTTTTTTCGGAAAATTGAGTTTTTTGTCAGAATTCTGGTGGCCCCCGCAAGGATTCTGTCGAATATCTTTATAACTTTTCCGCGTCAGACAAATATTTTCATCGGAACACTCGAGATAATTTTCTAGAGTTGCCCCCCCCCCCCCCAACGAAAGAAAAAAACCGTTAGTACCATTTGAAATTTCAATAAAAAGTACCTGGAAATCCAAAACTATGTGAGAGACAACCAGAACGGATTTTTTTTCTTTCGACTGAGCAGAAGATTGAACGCTTGATTGAATGCTTTAGATGAGACCAAACTTTTTTTTCGGAAAATTGAATCTTTTCTCAGAGTTCTGGTTGCCCCCGCAAGAGTTCTGTCAAATATCTCTACAACTTTTCCTCGTCAGACTAAAATTTTCAACGGAACACTCGAGGTAATTTTGTGAAGTGGCCCCCCCCCCCCTAACGAAAGAAAAAATCGTTAGTCGCAACTGAACTATCAATAAAACGTACATAGAACTCCAGAACTATGTGAGAGGCAACCAGAACGGATTATTTTTCCATCGACTGAGCAGTAGATTGATGGCGCGATGGAATGCTTTAGATGAGACCAAATTTTGTTTTCGGAAAATTCAATTTTTTCTCAGAGTTCTGGTAGCCCCCGCATGAGTTCTGTCAAATATCTCTACAACTTTTCCTCGTCAGATAAATATTTTCAACGGAACACTCGAGATAATTTTGTGAAGTTGCCCCACCCCCTAACGAAAGATAAAAAATCGTTAGTAACAACTAAAGTATCAATAAAACGTACATAGAGCTCCAGAACTAAGTGAGAGGCAACCAGAACGGAATTTTTTCCTTCGACTGAGCAGTAGATCGATCGCGCAATGGAATGCTTTAGATGAGACCAATTTTTTTCAGCGGAAAATTGATTTTTTTCTCAGAGTTCTGGTTGACCCCGCAAGAGTTCTGTCAAATATATTTACAAGTGTTCCTCGTCAGACAAATATTTTCAACGGAACGCTCGAGATAATTTTGTGAAGTTGCCCCCCCCCCACCTAACGAAAGAAAAAAATCGTTAGGAACAACTGAACTATCAATAAAAAGTACATATAGCTGCAGAACTATGTGGGAGGTAACCAGAACGGATTTTTTTGCGTCGACTGAGCACTAGATCGATGGCACGATGGCTTTAGATGAGACCAAACTTTTTTTTCAGAAAATTGAATTTTTTCTCAGAGTTCCGGTTGCCGCCGCAAGAGTTCTGTCAAATATCTCTACAACTTTTCCTCGTCAGACAAATATTTTCAACGGAACACTCGAGGTAATTTTGTGAAGTTGCCCCACCCCCCTAACGAAAGAAAAAAATCGTTAGCAAGAACTGAACTATCAATAAAAAGTACATAGAACTCCAGACTATGTGAGAGGCAACCAAAACGGATTTCTTTTCTGTCGACTGAGCAGTAGATCGAAGGCGCGATGGAATGCTTTGGATGAGACCAACTTTTTTTTCTTCGGAAAATTAAATGTTTTCATAGAGTTCTGGTTGCATTCGTAATAGTTCTGTCAAATATCTTTAGAACTTTTCCTCGTCAGACAAGTATTTTCAACGGAACACTCGAGATAATTTTGTGAAGATGCCCCCCACCCCCCTCCAACGAAAGAAAAAAATCGTGAGTAACAACTGAACAGTCAATAAAAAGTACATAGAACTCCAGAATTATGTGAGAGGCAACCAGAAAGGATTTTTATGCGTAGGCTGAGCAGTAGATCGATGGCGCGATGGAACGCTTTAGATGGGACCAAATTTTTTTTTCGGAAAATTGAGTTTTTCTCAGAATTCTGGTGGCCCCCGCAAGGATTCTGTCGAATATCTTTATAACTTTTCCGCGTCAGACAAATATTTTCATCGGAACACTCGAGATAATTTTCTAGAGTTGCCCCCCCCCCCGCCCCTAACGAAAGAAAAAAACCGTTAGTACCATTTGAAATTTCAATAAAAAGTACCTGGAAATCCAAAACTATGTGAGAGACAACCAGAACGGATTTTTTTTCTTTCGACTGAGCAGTAGATTGACCGCTTGATTGAATGCTTTAGATGAGACGAAACTTTTTTTTCGGAAAATTGAATTTTTTCTCAGAGTTCTGCTTGCCCCCGCAAGAGTTCTGTCAAATATCTCTACAACGTTTCCTCGTCAGACTAAAATTTTCAACGGAACACTCGAGGTAATTTTGTGAAGTTGCCCCCCCCCTAACGAAAGAAAAAATCGTTAGTCACAACTGAACTATCAATAAAACGTACATAGAACTCCAGAACTATGTGAGAGGCAACCAGAACGGATTTTTTTCCGTCGACTGAGCAGTAGATTGATGGTGCGATGGAATGCTTTAGATGAGACCAAATTTTTTTTTCGGGAAATTGCATTTTTTCTCAGAGTTCTGGTTGCCCCCGCAAGAGTTCTGTCAAATATCTCTACAACTTTTCCTCGTTAGACACATATTTTCAACGGAACACTCGAGATAATTTTGTGAAGTTGCCCCCCCCCCTAACGAAAGAAAAAAATCGTTAGTACCAACTGAAATTTCAATGAAAAGTACATGGAACTCTAAAACTATGTGAGAGGCAACCAGAACGGATTTTTTTTCCATCGACTGAGCAGTAGATTGATGGCGCGATGGAATGCTTTAGATGAGACCAAATTTTGTTTTCGGAAAATTGAATTTTTTCTCAGAGTTCTGGTTGCCCCCGCATGAGTTCTGTCAAATATCTCTACAACTTTTCCTCGTCAGATAAATATTTTCAACGGAACACTCGAGATAATTTTGTGAAGTTGCCCCACCCCCTAACGAAAGATAAAAAATCGTTAGTAACAACTAAAGTATCAATAAAACGTACATAGAGCTCCAGAACTAAGTGAGAGGCAACCAGAACGGATTTTTTTCCGTCGACTGAGCAGTAGATCGATCGCGCGATGGAATGCTTTAGATGAGACCAATTTTTTTCAGCGGAAAATTGATTTTTTTCTCAGAGTTCTGGTTGACCCCGCAAGAGTTCTGTCAAATATATTTACAAGTTTTCCTCGTCAGACAAATATTTTCAACGGAACGCTCGAGATAATTTTGTGAAGTTGCCCCCCCCCCCCCCCCCACCTAACGAAAGAAAAAAATCGTTAGGAACAACCGAACTATCAATAAAAAGTACATAGAGCTCCAGAACTATGTGAGAGGTAACCAGAACGGATTTTTTTGCGTCTACTGAGCACTAGATCGATGGCACGATGGCTTTAGATGAGACCAAACTTTTTTTTCAGAAAATTGAGTTTTTTCTCAGAGTTCCGGTTGCCGCCGCAAGAGTTCTGTCAAATATCGCTACAACTTTTCCTCGTCAGACAAATATTTTCAACGGAACACTCGAGGTAATTTTGTGAAGTTGCCCCCCCCCCCCTAGCGAAAGAAAAAAATCGTTAGCAAGAACTGAACTATCAATAAAAAGTACATAGAACTCCAGACTATGTGAGAGGCAACCAAAACGGATTTCTTTTCGTTCGACTGAGCAGTAGATCGAAGGCGCGATGGAATGCTTTGGATGAGACCAACTTTTTTTTCTTCGGAAAATTAAATGTTTTCATAGAGTTCTGGTTGCATTCGTAAGAGTTCTGTCAAATATCTTTAGAACTTTTCCTCGTCAGACAAGTATTTTCAACGGAACACTCGAGATAATTTTGTGAAGATGCCCCCCCACCCCCCTCCGACGAAAGAAAAAAATCGTGAGTAACAACTGAACAATCAATAAAAAGTACATAGAACTCCAGAATTATGTGAGAGGCAACCAGAAAGGATTTTTATGCGTAGGCTGAGCAGTAGATCGATGGCGCGATGGAATGCTTTAGATGGGACCAAATTTTTTTTTCGGAAAATTGAGTTTTTTCTCAGAATTCTGGTGGCCCCCGCAAGGATTCTGTCGAATATCTTTATAACTTTTCCGCGTCAGACAAATATTTTCATCGGAACACTCGATATAATTTTCTAGAGTTGCCCCCCCCCCCCAACGAAAGAAAAAAACCGTTAGTACCATTTGAAATTTCAATAAAAAGTACCTGGAAATCCAAAACTATGTGAGAGACAACCAGAACGGATTTTTTTTCTTTCGACTGAGCAGTAGATTGAACGCTTGATTGAATGCTTTAGATGAGACCAAACTTTCTTTTCGAAAAATTGAATTTTTTCTCAGAGTTCTGGTTGCCCCCGCAAGAGTTCTGTCAAATATCTCTACAACTTTCCCTCGTCAGACTAAAATTTTCGACGGAACACTCGAGGTAATTTTGTGAAGTTGCCCCCCCCCCTAACGAAAGAAAAAATCGTTAGTCACAACTGAACTATCAATAAAACGTACATAGAACTCCAGAACTATGTGAGAGGCAACCAGATCGAATTTTTTCCGTCGACTGAGCAGTAGATTGATGGTGCGATGGAATGCTTCAGATGAGACCAAATTTTTTTTTCGGGAAATTGCATTTTTTCTCACAGTTCTGGTTGCCCCCGCAAGAGTTCTGTCAAATATCTCTAAAACTTTTCCTCGTTATACACATATTTTCAACGGAACACTCGAGATAATTTTGTGGAGTTGCCCCACCCTCTAACGAAAGATAAAAAATCGTTAGTAGCAACTAAAGTATCAATAAAACGTACATAGAGCTCCAGAACTAAGTGAGAGGCAACCAGAACGGATTTTTTTCCGTCGACTGAGCAGTAGATCGATCGCGCGATGGAATGCTTTAGATGAGACCAATTTTTTTCAGCGAAAAATTGATTTTTTCCTCAGAGTTCTGGTTGACCCCGCAAGAGTTCTGTCAAATATATTTACAAGTTTTCCTCGTCAGACAAATATTTTCAACGGAACCCTCGAGATAATTTTGTGAAGTTGCCCCCCCCCCCCCACCTAACGAAAGAAAAAAATCGTTAGGAACAACTGAACTATCAATAAAAAGTACATAGAGCTCCAGAACTATGTGAGAGGTAACCAGAACGGATTTTTTTTCGTCGACTGAGCACTAGATCGATGGCACGATGGCTTTAGATGAGACCAAACTTGTTTTCAGAAAATTGAATTTTTTCTCAGAGTTCCGGTTGCCGCCGCAAGAGTTCTGTCAAATATCTCTGCAACTTTTCCTCGTCAGACAAATATTTTCAACGGAACACTCGAGGTAATTTTGTAAAGTTGCCAACCCCCCTAACGAAAGAAAAAAATCGTTAGCAAGAACTGAACTATCAATAAAAAGTACATAGACCTCCAGACTATGTGAGAGGCTACCAAAACGGATTTCTTTTCTGTCGACTGAGCAGTAGATCGAAGGCGCGATGGAATGCTTTGGATGAGACCAACTTTTTTTTCTTCGGAACATTAAATGTTTTCATAGAGTTCTGGTTGCATTCGTATGAGTTCTGTCAAATATCTTTAGAACTTTTCCTCGTCAGACAAGTATTTTCAACGGAACACTCGAGATAAATTTGTGAAGTGCCCCCCACGCCCCTCCAACGAAAGAAAAAAATCGTGAGTAACAACTGAACAATCAATAAAAAGTACATAGAACTCCAGAATTATGTGAGAGGCAACCAGAAAGGATTTTTATGCGTAGGCTGAGCAGTAGATCGATGGCGCGATGGAATGCTTTAGATAGGACCAAATTTTTTTTTCGGAAAATTGAGTTTTTTCTCAGAATTCTGGTGGCCCCCGCAAGGATTCTGTCGAATATCTTTATAACTTTTCCGCGTCAGACAAATATTTTCATCGGAACACTCGAGATAAATTTCTAGAGTTGCCCCCCCCCCTAACGAAAGAAAAAAACCGTTAGTACCATTTGAAATTTCAATAAAGAGTACCTGGAAATCCAAAACTATGTGAGAGACAACCAGAACGGATTTTTTTTCTTTCGACTGAGCAGTAGATTGAACGCTTGATTGAATGCTTTAGATGAGACCAAACTTTTTTTTCGAAAAATTGAGGTTTTTCTCAGAGTTCTGGTTGCCCCCGCAAGAGTTCTGTCAAATATCTCTACAACTTTTCCTCGTCAGACTAAAATTTTCAACGGAACACTCGAGGTAATTTTGTGAAGTTGCCCCCCCCCCCTAACGAAAGAAAAAATCGTTAGTCACAACTGAACTATCAATAAAACGTACATAGAACTCCAGAAGTATGTGAGAGGCAACCAGAACGGATTTTTGTCCGTCGACTGAGCAGTAGATTGATGGTGCGATAGAATGCTTTAGATGAAACCAAATTTTTTTTTCGGGAAATTGCATTTTTTCTCAGAGTTCTGGTTGCCCCCGCAAGAGTTCTGTCAAATATCTCTACAACTTTTCCTCGTTATACACATATTTTCAACGAAACTCTCGAGATAATTTTGTGAAGTTGCCCCCCCCCCCTATCGAAAGAAAAAAATCGTTAGTACCAACTGAAATTTCAATGAAAAGTACATGGAACTCTAAAACTATGTGAGAGGCAACCAGAACGGATTTTTTTTCCATCGACTGAGCAGTAGATTGATGGCGCGATGGAATGCTTTAGATGAGACCAAATTTTGTTTTCGGAAAATTGAATTTTTTCTCAGAGTTCTGGTTGCCCTCGCATGAGTTCTGTCAAATATCTCTACAACTTTTCCTCGTCAGATAAATATTTTTAACGGAACACTCGAGATAATTTTGTGAAGTTGCCCCACCCCCTAACGAAAGATAAAAAATCGTTAGTAACAACTAAAGTATCAATAAAACGTACATAGAGCTCCAGAACTAAGTGAGAGGCAACCAGAACGGATTTTTTTCCGTCGACTGAGCAGTAGATCGATCGCGCGATGGAATGCTTTAGATGAGACCAATTTTTTTCAGCGGAAAATTGATTTTTTCCTCAGAGTTCTGGTTGACCCCGCAAGAGTTCTGTCAAATATATTTACAAGTTTTCCTCGTCAGACAAATATTTTCAACGGAACCCTCGAGATAATTTTGTGAAGTTGCCCCCCCCCACCTAACGAAAGAAAAAAATCGTTAGGAACAACTGAACTATCAATAAAACGTACATAGAGCTCCAGAACTATGTGAGAGGCTACCAAAACGGATTTCTTTTCTGTCGACTGCGCAGTAGATCGAAGGCGCGATGGAATGCTTTGGATAAGACCAACTTTATTTTCTTCGGAATATTAAATGTTTTCATAGAGTTCTGGTTGCATTCGTAAGAGTTCTGTCAAATATCTTTAGAACTTTTCCTCGTCAGACAAGTATTTTCAACGGAACACTCGAGATAATTTTGTGAAGATGCCCCCCACCCCCCTCCAACGAAAGAAAAAAATCGTGAGTAACAACTGAACAATCAATAAAAAGTACATAGAACTCCAGAATTATGTGAGAGGCAACCAGAAAGGATTTTTATGCGTAGGCTGAGCAGTCGATCGATGGCGCGATGGAATGCTTTAGATGGGACCAAATTTTTTTTTCGGAAAATTGAGTTTTTTCTCAGAATTCTGGTGGTCCCCGCAAGGATTCTGTCGAATATCTTTATAACTTTTCCGCGTCAGACAAATATTTTCATCGGAACACTCGAGATAATTTTCTAGAGTTGCCCCCCCTCCCCGTAACGAAAGAAAAAAACCGTTAGTACCATTTGAAGTTTCAATAAAGAGTACCTGGAAATCCAAAACTATGTGAGAGACAACCAGAACGGATTTTTTTTCTTTCGACTGAGCAGTAGATTGAACGCTTGATTGAATGCTTTAGATGAGACCAAACTTTTTTTTCGGAAAATTGAATTTTTTCTCAGAGTTCTGGTTGCCCCCGCAAGAGTTCTGTCAAATATTTCTACAACTTTTCCTCGTCAGACTAAAATTTTCAACGGAACACTCGAGGTAATTTTGTGAAGTTGCCCCCCGCCCCCCCCTAACGAAAGAAAAAATCGTTAGTCACAACTGAACTATCAATAAAACGTACATAGAACTCCAGAACTATGTGAGAGGGAACCAGAACGGATTTTTTCCCGTCGACTGAGCAGTAGATTGATGGTGCGATGGAATGCTTTAGATGAGACCAAATTTTTTTTTCGCGAAATTGCATTTTTTCTCAGAGTTCTGGTTGCCCCCGAAAGAGATCTGTCAAATATCTCTACAACTTTTCCTCGTTAGACACATATTTTCAACGGAACACTCGAGATAATTTTGTGAAGTTGCCCCCCCCCCCCCTATCGAAAGAAAAAAATCGTTAATACCAACTGAAATTTCAATGAAAAGTACATGGAACTCTAAAACTATGTGAGAGGCAACCAGAACGGATTTTTTTTCCATCGACTGAGCAGTAGATTGATGGCGCGATGGAATGCTTTAGATGAGACCAAATTTTGTTTTCGGAAAATTGAATTTTTTCTCAGAGTTCTGGTTGCCCCCGAATGAGTTCTGTCAAATATCTCTACAACTTTTCCTCGTCAGATAAATATTTTCAACGGAACACTCGAGATAATTTTGTGAAGTTACCCCACCCCCTAACGAAAGATAATAAATCGTTAGTAACAACTAAAGTATCAATAAAACGTACATAGAGCTCCAGAACTAAGTGAGAGGCAACCAGAACGGATTTTTTTCCGTCGACTGAGCAGTAGATCGATCGCGCGATGGAATGCTTTAGATGAGACCAATTTTTTTCAGCGGAAAATTGATTTTTTCCTCAGAGTTCTGGTTGACCCCGCAAGAGTTCTGTCAAATATATTTACAAGTTTTCCTCGTCAGACAAATATTTTCAACGGAACCCTCGAGATAATTTTGTGAAGTTGCCCCCCCCCTCCCTAACGAAAGAAAAAAATCGTTAGGAACAACTGAACTATCAATAAAAAGTACATAGAGCTCCAGAACTATGTGAGAGGTAACCAGAACGGATTTTTTTGCGTCGACTGAGCACTAGATCGATGGCACGATGGCTTTAGATGAGACCAAACTTTTTTTTCAGAAAATTGAATTTTTTCTCAGAGTTCCGGTTGCCGCCGCAAGAGTTCTGTCAAATATCTCTGCAACTTTTCCTCGTCAGACAAATATTTTCAACGGAACACTCGAGGTAATTTTGCGAAGTTGCCCCCCCCCCCCTAACGAAAGAAAAAAATCGTTAGCAAGAACTGAACTATCAATAAAAAGTACATAGACCTCCAGGCTATGTGAGAGGCTACCAAAACGGATTTCTTTTCTGTCGACTGAGCAGTAGATCGAAGGCGCGATGGAATGCTTTGGATGAGACCAACTTTTTTTTCTTCGGAATATTAAATGTTTTCATAGAGTTCTGGTTGCATTCGTAAGAGTTCTGTCAAATATCTTTAGAACTTTTCCTCGTCAGACAAGTATTTTCAACGGAACACTCGAGATAATTTTGTGAAGATGCCCCCCACCCCCCTCGAACGAAAGAACAAAATCGTGAGTAACAACTGAACAATCAATAAAAAGTACATAGAACTCCAGAATTATGTGAGAGGCAACCAGAAAGGATTTTTATGCGTAGGCTGAGCAGTCGATCGATGGCGCGATGGAATGCTTTAGATGGGACCAAATTTTTTTTTCGGAAAATTGAGTTTTTGCTCAGAATTTTGGTGGCCCCCGCAAGGATTCTGTCGAATATCTTTATAACCTTTCCGCGTCAGACAAATATTTTCATCGGAACACTCGAGATAATTTTCTAGAGTTGCCCCCCCCCCCTAAGGAAAGAAAAAAACCGTTAGTACCATTTGAAATTTCATCAAACAGTACCTGGAAATCCAAAACTATGTGAGAGACAACCAGAACGGATTTTTTTTCTTTCACCTGAGCAGTAGATTGAACGCTTGATTGAATGCTTTAGATGAGACCAAACTTTTTTTTCGGAAAATTGAATTTTTTCTCAGAGTTCTGGTTGCCCCCGCAAGAGTTCTGTCAAATATCTCTACAACTTTTCCTCGTCAGACTAAAATTTTCAACGGAACACTGGAGGTAATTTTGTGAAGTTGCCCCCCCCCCCCTAACGAAAGAAAAAATCGTTAGTCACAACTGAACTATCAATAAAACATACATAGAACTCCAGAACTATGTGAGAGGCAACCAGAACGGATTTTTTTCCGTCGACTGAGCAGTAGATTGATGGTGCGATGGAATGCTTTAGATGAGACCAAATTTTTTTTTCGGGAAATTGCATTTTTTCTCAGAGTTCTGGTTGCCCCCGCAAGAGTTCTGTCAAATATCTCTACAACTTTTCTTCGTTATACACATATTTTCAACGGAACACTCGAGATAATTTTGTGAAGTTGCCCCCCCCCCGCCCCTAACGAAAGAAAAAAATCGTTAGTACCAACTGAAATTTCAATGAAAAGTACATGGAACTCTAAAACTATGTGAGAGGCAACCAGAACGGATTTTTTTTCCATCGACTGAGCAGTAGATTGATGGCGCGATGGAATGCTTTAGATGAGACCAAATTTTGTTTACGGAAAATTGAGTTTTTTCTCAGAATTCTGGTGGCCCTCGCAAGGATTCTGTCGAATATCTTGATAACTTTTCCGCGTCAGACAAATATTTTCATCGGAACACTCGAGATAATTTTCTAGAGTTGCCCCCCCCCCCCCCAACGAAAGGAAAAAACCGTAAGTACCATTTGAAATTTCAATATAAAGTACCTGGAAATCCAAAACTATGTGAGAGACAGCCAGAACGGATTTTTTTTTCTTTCGACTGAGCCGTAGATTGAACGCTTGATTGAATGCTTTAGATGAGACCAAACTTTTTTTTCGGAAAATTGAATTTTTTCTCAGAGTTCTGGTTGCCCCCGCAAGAGTTCTGTCAAATATCTCTACAACTTTTCCTCGTCAGACTAAAATTTTCAACGGAACCCTCGAGGTAATTTTGTGAAGTTGCCCCCCCCCCCTAACGAAAGAAAAAATCGGTAGTCACAAATGAACTATCAATAAAACGTACATAGAACTCCAGAACTATGTGAGAGGCAACCAGAACGGATTTTTTTCCGTCGACTGAGCAGTAGATTGATGGTGCGATGGAATGCTTCTGATGAGACCAAATTTTTTTTTCGGGAAATTGCATTTTTTCTCAGAGTTCTGGTTGCCCCCGCAAGAGTTCTGTCAAATATCTCTACAACTTTTCCTCGTTATACACATATTTTCAACGGAACACTCGAGATAATTTTGTGAAGTTGCCCCCCGCCCCCCTAACGAAAGAAAAAAATCGTTAGTACCAACTGAAATTTCAATGAAAAGTACATGGAACTCTAAAACTATGTGAGGGGCAACCAGAACGGATTTTTTTTTCCATCGACTGAGCAGTAGATTGATGGCGCGATGGAATGCTTTAGATGAGACCAAATTTTGTTTGCGGAAAATTGAATTTTTTCTCAGAGTTCTGGTTGCCCCCGCATGAGTTCTGTCAAATATCTCTACAACTTTTCCTCGTCAGATAAATATTTTCAACGGAACACTCGACATAATTTTGTGAAGTTGCCCCACCCCCTAACGAAAGATAAAAAATCGTTAGTAACAACTAAAGTATCAATAAAACGTACATAGAGCTCCAGAACTAAGTGAGAGGCAACCAGAACGGATTTTTTTCCGTCGACTGAGCAGTAGATCGATCGCGCGATGGAATGCTTTAGATGAGACCAACTTTTTTCAGCGGAAAATTGATTTTCTCCTCAGAGTTCTGGTTGACCCCGCAAGAGTTCTGTCAAATATATTTACAAGTTTTCCTCGTCAGACAAATATTTTCAACGGAACCCTCGAGATAATTTTGTGAAGTTGCCCCCCCCCCCCACCTAACGAAAGAAAAAAATCGTTAGGAACAACTGAACTATAAATAAAAAGTACATAGAGCTCCAGAACTATGTGAGAGGTAACCAGAACGGATTTTTTTGCGTCGACTGAGCACTAGATCGATGGCACGATGGCTTTAGATGAGACCAAACTTTTTTTTCAGAAAATTGAATTTTTTCTCAGAGTTCCGGTTGCCGCCGCAAGAGTTCTGTCAAATATCTCTAGAACTTTTCCTCGTCAGACAAATATTTTCAACGGAACACTCGAGGTAATTTTGTGAAGTTGCCCCCCCCGCCCTAACGAAAGAAAAAAATCGTTAGCAAGAACTGAACTATCAATAAAATGTACATAGAACTCCAGATTATGTGAGAGGCAACCAAAACGGATTTCTTTTCTGTCGACTGAGCAGTAGATCGAAGGCGCGATGGAATGCTTTGGATGAGACCAACTTTTTTTTCTTCGGAAAATTAAATGTTTTCATAGAGTTCTGGTTGCATTCGTAAGAGTTCTGTCAAATATCTTTAGAACTTTTCCTCGTCAGACAAGTATTTTCAACGGAACACTCGAGATAATTTTGTGAAGATGCCCCCCACCCCCCTCCAACGAAAGAAAAAAATCGTGAGTAACAACTGAACAATCAATAAAAAGTACATAGAACTCCAGAATTATGTGAGAGGCAACCAGAAAGGATTTTTATGCGTAGGCTGAGCAGTAGATCTATGGCGCGATGGAATGCTTTAGATGGGACCAAATTTTTTTTTCGGAAAATTGAGTTTTTTCTCAGAATTCTGGTGGCCCCCGCAAGGATTCTGTCGAACATCTTTATAACTTTTCCGCGTCAGACAAATATTTTCATCGGAACACTCGAGATAATTTTCTAGAGTTGCCCCCCCCCCCCTAACGAAAGAAAAAAACCGTTAGTACCATTTGAAATTTCATCAAACAGTACCTGGGAATCCAAAACTATGTGAGAGACAACCAGAACGGATTTTTTTTCTTTCACCTGAGCAGTAGATTGAACGCTTGATTGAAAGCTTTAGATGAGACCAAACTTTTTTTTCGGAAAATTGAATTTTTTCTCAGAGTTCTGGTTGCCCCCGCAAGAGTTCTGTCAAATATCTCTACAACTTTTCCTCGTCAGACTAAAATTTTCAACGGAACACTCGAGGTAATTTTGTGAAGTTGCCCCCCCCCCCTATCGAAAGAAAAAATCGTTAGTCACAACTGAACTATCAATAAAACGTACATAGAACTCCAGAACTATGTGAGAGGCAACCAGAACGGATTTTTTTCCGTCGACTGAGCAGTAGATTGATGGTGCGATGGAATGCTTTAGATGAGACCAAATTTTTTTTTCGGGAAATTGCATTTTTTCTCAGAGTTCTGGTTGCCCCCGCGAGAGTTCTGTCAAATATCTCTACAACTTTTCCTCGTTAGACACATATTTTCAACGGAACACACGAGATAATTTTGTGAAGTTGCCCCCCCCCTAACGAAAGAAAAAAATCGTTAGTACCAACTGAAATTTCAATGAAAAGTACATGGAACTCTAAAACTATGTGAGAGGCAACCAGAACGGATTTTTTCCCGTCGACTGAGCAGTAGATTGATGGTGCGATGGAATGCTTTAGATGACACCAAATTTTTTTTTCGGGAAATTGCATTTTTTCTCAGAGTTCTGGTTGCCCCCGAAAGAGTTCTGTCAAATATCTCTACAACTTTTCCTCGTTAGACACATATTTTCAACGGAACACTCGAGATAATTTTGTGAAGTTGCCCCCCCCCCCCCTATCGAAAGAAAAAAATCGTTAATACCAACTGAAATTTCAATGAAAAGTACATGGAACTCTAAAACTATGTGAGAGGCAACCAGAACGGATTTTTTTTCCATCGACTGAGCAGTAGATTGATGGCGCGATGGAATGCTTTAGATGAGACCAAATTTTGTTTTCGGAAAATTGAATTTTTTCTCAGAGTTCTGGTTGCCCCCGAATGAGTTCTGTCAAATATCTCTACAACTTTTCCTCGTCAGATAAATATTTTCAACGGAACACTCGAGATAATTTTGTGAAGTTACCCCACCCCCTAACGAATGATAATAAATCGTTAGTAACAACTAAAGTATCAATAAAACGTACATAGAGCTCCAGAACTAAGTGAGAGGCAACCAGAACGGATTTTTTTCCGTCGACTGAGCAGTAGATCGATCGCGCGATGGAATGCTTTAGATGAGACCAATTTTTTTCAGCGGAAAATTGATTTTTTCCTCAGAGTTCTGGTTGACCCCGCAAGAGTTCTGTCAAATATATTTACAAGTTTTCCTCGTCAGACAAATATTTTCAACGGAACCCTCGAGATAATTTTGTGAAGTTGCCCCCCCCCCCACCTAACGAAAGAAAAAAATCGTTAGGAACAACTGAACTATCAATAAAAAGTACATAGAGCTCCAGAACTATGTGAGAGGTAACCAGAACGGATTTTTTTGCGTCGACTGAGCACTAGATCGATGGCACGATGGCTTTAGATGAGACCAAACTTTTTTTTCAGAAAATTGAATTTTTTCTCAGAGTTCCGGTTGCCGCCGCAAGAGTTCTGTCAAATATCTCTGCAACTTTTCCTCGTCAGACAAATATTTTCAACGGAACACTCGAGGTAATTTTGCGAAGTTGCACCCCCCCCCCTAACGAAAGAAAAAAATCGTTAGCAAGAACTGAACTATCAATATAAAGTACATAGACCTCCAGACTATGTGAGAGGCTACCAAAACGGATTTCTTTTCTGTCGACTGAGCAGTAGATCGAAGGCGCGATGGAATGCTTTGGATGAGACCAACTTTTTTTTCTTCGGAATATTAAATGTTTTCATAGAGTTCTGGTTGCATTCGTAAGAGTTCTGTCAAATATCTTTAGAACTTTTCCTCGTCAGACAAGTATTTTCAACGGAACACTCGAGATAATTTTGTGAAGATGCCCCCCACCCCCCTCGAACGAAAGAACAAAATCGTGAGTAACAACTGAACAATCAATAAAAAGTACATAGAACTCCAGAATTATGTGAGAGGCAACCAGAAAGGATTTTTATGCGTAGGCTGAGCAGTCGATCGATGGCGCGATGGAATGCTTTAGATGGGACCAAATTTTTTTTTCGGAAAATTGAGTTTTTGCTCAGAATTTTGGTGGCCCCCGCAAGGATTCTGTCGAATATCTTTATAACCTTTCCGCGTCAGACAAATATTTTCATCGGAACACTCGAGATAATTTTCTAGAGTTGCCCCCCCCCCCCCCCTAAGGAAAGAAAAAAACCGTTAGTACCATTTGAAATTTCATCAAACAGTACCTGGAAATCCAAAACTATGTGAGAGACAACCAGAACGGATTTTTTTTCTTTCGACTGAGCAGTAGATTGAACGCTTGATTGAATGCTTTAGATGGGACCAAACTTTTTTTTCGGAAAATTGAATTTTTTCTCAGAGTTCTGGTTGCCCCCGCAAGAGTTCTGTCAAATATCTCTACAACTTTTCCTCGTTAGACACATTTTTTCAACGGAACACTCGAGATAATATTGTGAAGTTGCCCCCGCCCCCCTAACGAAAGAAAAAAATCGTTAGTACCAACTGAAATTTCAATGAAAAGTACATGGAACTCTAAAACTATGTGAGAGGCAACCAGAACGGATTTTTTTTCCATCGACTGAGCAGTAGATTGATGGCGCGATGGAATGCTTTAGATGAGACCAAATTTTGTTTTGGGAAAATTGAATTTTTTCTCAGAGTTCTGGTTGCCCCCGCATGAGTTCTGTCAAATATCTCTACAACTTTTCCTCGTCAGATAAATATTTTCAACGGAACACTCGAGATAATTTTGTGAAGTTGCCCCACCCCCTAACGAAAGATAAAAAATCGTTAGTAAAAACTAAAGTATCAATAAAACGCACATAGAGCTCCAGAACTAAGTGAGAGGCAACCATAACGGATTTTTTTCCGTCGACTGAGCAGTAGATCGATCGCGCGATGGCATGCTTTAGATGAGACCAATTTTTTTCAGCGGAAAATTGATTTTTTTCTCAGAGTTCTGGTTGACCCCGCAAGAGTTCTGTCAAATATATTTACAAGTATTCCTCGTCAGACAAATATTTTCATCGGAACGCTCGAGATAATTTTGTGAAGTTGCCCCCCCCCCCCCGACTAACGAAAGAAAAAAATCGTTAGGAACAACTGAACTATCAATAAAAAGTACATAGAGCTCCAGAACTATGTGAGAGGTAACCAGAACGGATTTTTTTGCGTCGACTGAGCACTAGATCGATGGCACGATAACTTTAGATGAGACCAAACTTTTTTTTCAGAAAATTGAATTTTTTCTCAGAGTTCCGGTTGCCGCCGCAAGAGTTCTGTCAAATATCTCTACAACTGTTCCTCGTCAGACAAATATTTTCAACGGAACACTCGAGGTAATTTTGTGAAGTTGCCCCCCCCCCCCCTAACGAAAGAAAAAAATCGTTAGCAAGAACTGAACTATCAATAAAAAGTACATAGAACTCCAGACTATGTGAGAGGCAACCAAAACGGATTCCTTTTCTGTCGACTGAGCAGTAGATCGAAGGCGCGATGGAATGCTTTGGATGAGACCAACTTTTTTTTCTTCGGAAAATTAAATGTTTTCATAGAGTTCTGGTTGCATTCGTAAGAGTTCTGTCAAATATCTTTAGAACTTTTCCTCGTCAGACAAGTATTTTCAACGGAACACTCGACATAATTTTGTGAAGATGCCCCCCACCCCACTCCAACGAAAGAAAAAAATCGTGAGTAACAACTGAACAATCAATAAAAAGTACATAGAACTCCAGAATTATGTGAGAGGCAACCAGAAAGGATTTTTATGCGTAGGCTGAGCAGTAGATCGATGGCGCGATGGAATGCTTTAGATGGGACCAAATTTTTTTTTCGGAAAATTGAGTTTTTTCTCAGAATTCTGGTGGCCCCTGCAAGGATTCTGTCGAATATCTTTATAACTTTTCCGCGTCAGACAAATATTTTCATCGGAACACCCGAGATAATTTTCTAGAGTTGCCCCCCCCCCACCCCGCCCCAACGAAAGAAAAAAACCGTTAGTACCATTTGAAATTTCAATAAAAAGTACCTGGAAATCCAAAACTATGTGAGAGACAACCAGAACGGATTTTTTTTCTTTCGACTGAGCAACAGATTGAACGCTTGATTGAATGCTTTAGATGAGACCAAACTTTTTTTCGGAAAATTGAATTTTTTCTCAGAGTTCTGGTTGCCCCCGCAAGAGTTCTGTCAAATATCTCTACAACTTTTCCTCGTCAGACTAAAATTTTCAACGGAACACTCGAGGTAATTTTGTGAAGTTGCCCCCCCCCCCCTAACGAAAGAAAAAATCGTTAGTCACAACTGAACTATCAATAAAACGTACATAGAACTCCAGAATTATGTGAGAGGCAACCAGAACGGATTATTTTTCCATCGACTGAGCAGTCGATTGATGGCGCGATGGAATGCTTTAAATGAGACCAAATTTTGTTTTCGGAAAATTGAATTTTTTCTCAGAGTTCTGGTTGCCCCCGCATGAGTTCTGTCAAATATCTCTACAACTTTTCCTCGTCAGACTAAAGTTTTCAACGGAACACTCGAGGTAATTTTGTGAAGTTGCCCCCACCCCCCTAACGAAAGATAAAAAATCGTTAGTAACAACTAAAGTATCAATAAAACGTACATAGAGCTCCAGAACTAAGTGAGAGGCAACCAGAACGGATTTTTTTCCGTCGACTGAGCAGTAGATCGATCGCGCGATGGAATGCTTTAGATGAGACCAATTTTTTTCAGCGGAAAATTGATTTTTTTCTCAGAGTTCTGGTTGACCCCGCAAGAGTTCTGTCAAATATATTTACAAGTTTTCCTCGTCAGACAAATATTTTCAACGGAACACTCGAGATAATATTGTGAAGTTGCCCCCGCCCCCCTAACGAAAGAAAAAAATCGTTAGTACCAACTGAAATTTCAATGAAAAGTACATGGAACTCTAAAACTATGTGAGAGGCAACCAGAACGGATTTTTTTTCCATCGACTGAGCAGTAGATTGATGGCGCGATGGAATGCTTTAGATGAGACCAAATTTTGTTTTGGGAAAATTGAATTTTTTCTCAGAGTTCTGGTTGCCCCCGCATGAGTTCTGTCAAATATCTCTACAACTTTTCCTCGTCAGATAAATATTTTCAACGGAACACTCGAGATAATTTTGTGAAGTTGCCCCACCCCCTAACGAAAGATAAAAAATCGTTAGTAAAAACTAAAGTATCAATAAAACGCACATAGAGCTCCAGAACTAAGTGAGAGGCAACCATAACGGATTTTTTTCCGTCGACTGAGCAGTAGATCGATCGCGCGATGGCATGCTTTAGATGAGACCAATGTTTTTCAGCGGAAAATTGATTTTTTTCTCAGAGTTCTGGTTGACCCCGCAAGAGTTCTGTCAAATATATTTACAAGTATTCCTCGTCAGACAAATATTTTCATCGGAACGCTCGAGATAATTTTGTGAAGTTGCCCCCCCCCCCCGACTAACGAAAGAAAAAAATCGTTAGGAACAACTGAACTATCAATAAAAAGTACATAGAGCTCCAGAACTATGTGAGAGGTAACCAGAACGGATTTTTTTGCGTCGACTGAGCACTAGATCGATGGCACGATAACTTTAGATGAGACCAAACTTTTTTTTCAGAAAATTGAATTTTTTCTCAGAGTTCCGGTTGCCGCCGCAAGAGTTCTGTCAAATATCTCTACAACTGTTCCTCGTCAGACAAATATTTTCAACGGAACACTCGAGGTAATTTTGTGAAGTTGCCCCCCCCCCCCATAACGAAAGAAAAAAATCGTTAGCAAGAACTGAACTATCAATAAAAAGTACATAGAACTCCAGACTATGTGAGAGGCAACCAAAACGGATTCCTTTTCTGTCGACTGAGCAGTAGATCGAAGGCGCGATGGAATGCTTTGGATGAGACCAACTTTTTTTTCTTCGGAAAATTAAATGTTTTCATAGAGTTCTGGTTGCATTCGTAAGAGTTCTGTCAAATATCTTTAGAACTTTTCCTCGTCAGACAAGTATTTTCAACGGAACACTCGACATAATTTTGTGAAGATGCCCCCCACCCCACTCCAACGAAAGAAAAAAATCGTGAGTAACAACTGAACAATCAATAAAAAGTACATAGAACTCCAGAATTATGTGAGAGGCAACCAGAAAGGATTTTTATGCGTAGGCTGAGCAGTAGATCGATGGCGCGATGGAATGCTTTAGATGGGACCAAATTTTTTTTTCGGAAAATTGAGTTTTTTCTCAGAATTCTGGTGGCCCCTGCAAGGATTCTGTCGAATATCTTTATAACTTTTCCGCGTCAGACAAATATTTTCATCGGAACACCCGAGATAATTTTCTAGAGTTGCCCCCCCCCCCACCCCGCCCCAACGAAAGAAAAAAACCGTTAGTACCATTTGAAATTTCAATAAAAAGTACCTGGAAATCCAAAACTATGTGAGAGACAACCAGAACGGATTTTTTTTCTTTCGACTGAGCAACAGATTGAACGCTTGATTGAATGCTTTAGATGAGACCAAACTTTTTTTCGGAAAATTGAATTTTTTCTCAGAGTTCTGGTTGCCCCCGCAAGAGTTCTGTCAAATATTTCTACAACTTTTCCTCGTCAGACTAAAATTTTCAACGGAACACTCGAGGTAATTTTGTGAAGTTGCCCCCCCCCCCTAACGAAAGAAAAAATCGTTAGTCACAACTGAACTATCAATAAAACGTACATAGAACTCCAGAATTATGTGAGAGGCAACCAGAACGGATTATTTTTCCATCGACTGAGCAGTCGATTGATGGCGCGATGGAATGCTTTAAATGAGACCAAATTTTGTTTTCGGAAAATTGAATTTTTTCTCAGAGTTCTGGTTGCCCCCGCATGAGTTCTGTCAAATATCTCTACAACTTTTCCTCGTCAGACTAAAGTTTTCAACGGAACACTCGAGGTAATTTTGTGAAGTTGCCCCCCCCCCCCTAACGAAAGATAAAAAATCGTTAGTAACAACTAAAGTATCAATAAAACGTACATAGAGCTCCAGAACTAAGTGAGAGGCAACCAGAACGGATTTTTTTCCGTCGACTGAGCAGTAGATCGATCGCGCGATGGAATGCTTTAGATGAGACCAATTTTTTTCAGCGGAAAATTGATTTTTTTCTCAGAGTTCTGGTTGACCCCGCAAGAGTTCTGTCAAATATATTTACAAGTTTTCCTCGTCAGACAAATATTTTCAACGGAACGCTCGAGATAATTTTGTGAAGTTGCCCCCCCCCCCACCTAACGAAAGAAAAAAATCGTTAGGAACAACCGAACTATCAATAAAAAGTACATAGAGCTCCAGAACTATGTGAGAGGTAACCAGAACGGATTTTTTTGCGTCTACTGAGCACTAGATCGATGGCACGATGGCTTTAGATGAGACCAAACTTTTTTTTCAGAAAATTGAATTTTTTCTCAGAGTTCCGGTTGCCGCCGCAAGAGTTCTGTCAAATATCTCTACAACTTTTCCTCGTCAGACAAATATTTTCAACGGAACACTCGAGGTAATTTTGTGAAGTTGCCCCCCCCCCCCTAACGCAAGAAAAAAATCGTTAGCAAGAACTGAACTATCAATAAAAAGTACATAGAACTCCAGACTATGTGAGAGGCAACCAAAACGGATTTCTTTTCGTTCGACTGAGCAGTAGATCGAAGGCGCGATGGAATGCTTTGGATGAGACCAACTTTTTTTTCTTCGGAAAATTAAATGTTTTCATAGAGTTCTGGTTGCATTCGTAAGAGTTCTGTCAAATATCTTTAGAACTTTTCCTCGTCAGACAAGTATTTTCAACGGAACACTCGAGATAATTTTGTGAAGATGCCCGCCCCCCCCCTCCGACGAAAGAAAAAAATCCTGAGTAACAACTGAACAATCAATAAAAAGTACATAGAACTCCAGAATTATGTGAGAGGCAACCAGAAAGGATTTTTATGCGTAGGCTGAGCAGTAGATCGATGGCGCGATGGAATGCTTTAGATGGGACCAAATTTTTTTTTCGGAAAATTGAGTTTTTTGTCAGAATTCTGGTGGCCCCCGCAAGGATTCTGTCGAATATCTTTATAACTTTTCCGCGTCAGACAAATATTTTCATCGGAACACTCGAGATAATTTTCTAGAGTTGCCCCCCCCCCCAACGAAAGAAAAAAACCGTTAGTACCATTTGAAATTTCAATAAAAAGTACCTGGAAATCCAAAACTATGTGAGAGACAACCAGAACGGATTTTTTTTCTTTCGACTGAGCAGTAGATTGAACGCTTGATTGAATGCTTTAGATGAGACCAAACTTTTTTTTCGGAAAATTGAATCTTTTCTCAGAGTTCTGGTTGCCCCCGCAAGAGTTCTGTCAAATATCTCTACAACTTTTCCTCGTCAGACTAAAATTTTCAACGGAACACTCGAGGTAATTTTGTGAAGTTGCCCCCCCCCCCTAACGAAAGAAAAAATCGTTAGTCACAACTGAACTATCAATAAAACGTACATAGAACTCCAGAATTATGTGAGAGGCAACCAGAACGGATTATTTTTCCATCGACTGAGCAGTCGATTGATGGCGCGATGGAATGCTTTAAATGAGACCAAATTTTGTTTTCGGAAAATTGAATTTTTTCTCAGAGTTCTGGTTGCCCCCGCATGAGTTCTGTCAAATATCTCTACAACTTTTCCTCGTCAGACTAAAGTTTTCAACGGAACACTCGAGGTAATTTTGTGAAGTTGCCCCCCCCCCCTAACGAAAGATAAAAAATCGTTAGTAACAACTAAAGTATCAATAAAACGTACATAGAGCTCCAGAACTAAGTGAGAGGCAACCAGAACGGATTTTTTTCCGTCGACTGAGCAGTAGATCGATCGCGCGATGGAATGCTTTAGATGAGACCAATTTTTTTCAGCGGAAAATTGATTTTTTTCTCAGAGTTCTGGTTGACCCCGCAAGAGTTCTGTCAAATATATTTACAAGTTTTCCTCGTCAGACAAATATTTTCAACGGAACGCTCGAGATAATTTTGTGAAGTTGCCCCCCCCCCACCTAACGAAAGAAAAAAATCGTTAGGAACAACCGAACTATCAATAAAAAGTACATAGAGCTCCAGAACTATGTGAGAGGTAACCAGAACGGATTTTTTTGCGTCTACTGAGCACTAGATCGATGGCACGATGGCTTTAGATGAGACCAAACTTTTTTTTCAGAAAATTGAATTTTTTCTCAGAGTTCCGGTTGCCGCCGCAAGAGTTCTGTCAAATATCTCTACAACTTTTCCTCGTCAGACAAATATTTTCAACGGAACACTCGAGGTAATTTTGTGAAGTTGCCCCCCCCCCCCTAGCGAAAGAAAAAAATCGTTAGCAAGAACTGAACTATCAATAAAAAGTACATAGAACTCCAGACTATGTGAGAGGCAACCAAAACGGATTTCTTTTCGTTCGACTGAGCAGTAGATCGAAGGCGCGATGGAATGCTTTGGATGAGACCAACTTTTTTTTCTTCGGAAAATTAAATGTTTTCATAGAGTTCTGGTTGCATTCGTAAGAGTTCTGTCAAATATCTTTAGAACTTTTCCTCGTCAGACAAGTATTTTCAACGGAACACTCGAGATAATTTTGTGAAGATGCCCCCCACCCCCCTCCGACGAAAGAAAAAAATCGTGAGTAACAACTGAACAATCAATAAAAAGTACATAGAACTCCAGAATTATGTGAGAGGCAACCAGAAAGGATTTTTATGCGTAGGCTGAGCAGTAGATCGATGGCGCGATGGAATGCTTTAGATGGGACCAAATTTTTTTTTCGGAAAATTGAGTTTTTTGTCAGAATTCTGGTGGCCCCCGCAAGGATTCTGTCGAATATCTTTATAACTTTTCCGCGTCAGACAAATATTTTCATCGGAACACTCGATATAATTTTCTAGAGTTGCCCCCCCCCCCCAACGAAAGAAAAAAACCGTTAGTACCATTTGAAATTTCAATAAAAAGTACCTGGAAATCCAAAACTATGTGAGAGACAACCAGAACGGATTTTTTTTCTTTCGACTGAGCAGTAGATTGAACGCTTGATTGAATGCTTTAGATGAGACCAAACTTTTTTTTCGGAAAATTGAATCTTTTCTCAGAGTTCTGGTTGCCCCCGCAAGAGTTCTGTCAAATATCTCTACAACTTTTCCTCGTCAGACTAAAATTTTCAACGGAACACTCGAGGTAATTTTGTGAAGTTGCCCCCCCCCCCCCCCTAACGAAAGAAAAAATCGTTAGTCGCAACTGAACTATCAATAAAACGTACATAGAACTCCAGAACTATGTGAGAGGCAACCAGAACGGATTATTTTTCCATCGACTGAGCAGTATATTGATGGCGCGATGGAATGCTTTAGATGAGACCAAATTTTGTTTTCGGAAAATTCAATTTTTTCTCAGAGTTCTGGTAGCCCCCGCATGAGTTCTGTCAAATATCTCTACAACTTTTCCTCGTCAGATAAATATTTTCAACGGAACACTCGAGATAATTTTGTGAAGTTGCCCCACCCCCTAACGAAAGATAAAAAATCGTTAGTAACAACTAAAGTATCAATAAAACGTACATAGAGCTCCAGAACTAAGTGAGAGGCAACCAGAACGGATTTTTTTCCTTCGACTGAGCAGTAGATCGATCGCGCAATGGAATGCTTTAGATGAGACCAATTTTTTTCAGCGGAAAATTGATTTTTTTCTCAGAGTTCTGGTTGACCCCGCAAGAGTTCTGTCAAATATATTTACAAGTGTTCCTCGTCAGACAAATATTTTCAACGGAACGCTCGAGATAATTTTGTGAAGTTGCCCCCCCCCACCTAACGAAAGAAAAAAATCGTTAGGAACAACTGAACTATCAATAAAAAGTACATATAGCTGCAGAACTATGTGGGAGGTAACCAGAACGGATTTTTTTGCGTCGACTGAGCACTAGATCGATGGCACGATGGCTTTAGATGAGACCAAACTTTTTTTTCAGAAAATTGAATTTTTTCTCAGAGTTCCGGTTGCCGCCGCAAGAGTTCTGTCAAATATCTCTACAACTTTTCCTCGTCAGACAAATATTTTCAACGGAACACTCGAGGTAATTTTGTGAAGTTGCCCCACCCCCCTAACGAAAGAAAAAAATCGTTAGCAAGAACTGAACTATCAATAAAAAGTACATAGAACTCCAGACTATGTGAGAGGCAACCAAAACGGATTTCTTTTCTGTCGACTGAGCAGTAGATCGAAGGCGCGATGGAATGCTTTGGATGAGACCAACTTTTTTTTCTTCGGAAAATTAAATGTTTTCATAGAGTTCTGGTTGCATTCGTAAGAGTTCTGTCAAATATCTTTAGAACTTTTCCTCGTCAGACAAGTATTTTCAACGGAACACTCGAGGTAATTTTGTGAAGTTGCCCCCCCCCTAACGAAAGAAAAAATCGTTAGTCACAACTGAACTATCAATAAAACGTACATAGAACTCCAGAACTATGTGAGAGGCAACCAGAACGGATTTTTTTCCGTCGACTGAGCAGTAGATTGATGGTGCGATGGAATGCTTTAGATGAGACCAAATTTTTTTTTCGGGAAATTGCATTTTTTCTCAGAGTTCTGGTTGCCCCCGCAAGAGTTCTGTCAAATATCTCTACAACTTTTCCTCGTTAGACACATATTTTCAACGGAACACTCGAGATAATTTTGTGAAGTTGCCCCCCCCCCCCTAACGAAAGAACAAAATCGTTAGTACCGACTGAAATTTCAATGAAAAGTACATGGAACTCTAAAACTATGTGAGAGGCAACCAGAACGGATTTTTTTTCCATCGACTGAGCAGTAGATTGATGGCGCGATGGAATGCTTTAGATGAGACCAAATTTTGTTTTCGGAAAATTGAATTTTTTCTCAGAGTTCTGGTTGCCCCCGCATGAGTTCTGTCAAATATCTCTACAACTTTTCCTCGTCAGATAAATATTTTCAACGGAACACTCGAGATAATTTTGTGAAGTTGCCCCACCCCCTAACGAAAGATAAAAAATCGTTAGTAACAACTAAAGTATCAATAAAACGTACATAGAGCTCCAGAACTAAGTGAGAGGCAACCAGAACGGATTTTTTTCCGTCGACTGAGCAGTAGATCGATCGCGCGATGGAATGCTTTAGATGAGACCAATTTTTTTCAGCGGAAAATTGATTTTTTTCTCAGAGTTCTGGTTGACCCCGCAAGAGTTCTGTCAAATATATTTACAAGTTTTCCTCGTCAGACAAATATTTTCAACGGAACGCTCGAGATAATTTTGTGAAGTTGCCCCCCCCCCCCCACCTAACGAAAGAAAAAAATCGTTAGGAACAACCGAACTATCAATAAAAAGTACATAGAGCTCCAGAACTATGTGAGAGGTAACCAGAACGGATTTTTTTGCGTCTACTGAGCACTAGATCGATGGCACGATGGCTTTAGATGAGACCAAACTTTTTTTTCAGAAAATTGAATTTTTTCTCAGAGTTCCGGTTGCCGCCGCAAGAGTTCTGTCAAATATCTCTACAACTTTTCCTCGTCAGACAAATATTTTCAACGGAACACTCGAGGTAATTTTGTGAAGTTGCCCCACCCCCCTAGCGAAAGAAAAAAATCGTTAGCAAGAACTGAACTATCAATAAAAAGTACATAGAACTCCAGACTATGTGAGAGGCAACCAAAACGGATTTCTTTTCGTTCGACTGAGCAGTAGATCGAAGGCGCGATGGAATGCTTTGGATGAGACCAACTTTTTTTTCTTCGGAAAATTAAATGTTTTCATAGAGTTCTGGTTGCATTCGTAAGAGTTCTGTCAAATATCTTTAGAACTTTTCCTCGTCAGACAAGTATTTTCAACGGAACACTCGAGATAATTTTGTGAAGATGCCCCCCACCCCCCTCCGACGAAAGAAAAAAATCGTGAGTAACAACTGAACAATCAATAAAAAGTACATAGAACTCCAGAATTATGTGAGAGGCAACCAGAAAGGATTTTTATGCGTAGGCTGAGCAGTAGATCGATGGCGCGATGGAATGCTTTAGATGGGACCAAATTTTTTTTTCGGAAAATTGAGTTTTTTGTCAGAATTCTGGTGGCCCCCGCAAGGATTCTGTCGAATATCTTTATAACTTTTCCGCGTCAGACAAATATTTTCATCGGAACACTCGAGATAATTTTCTAGAGTTGCCCCCCCCGCCCCAACGAAAGAAAAAAACCGTTAGTACCATTTGAAATTTCAATAAAAAGTACCTGGAAATCCAAAACTATGTGAGAGACAACCAGAACGGATTTTTTTTCTTTCGACTGAGCAGTAGATTGAACGCTTGATTGAATGCTTTAGATGAGACCAAACTTTCTTTTCGAAAAATTGAATTTTTTCTCAGAGTTCTGGTTGCCCCCGCAAGAGTTCTGTCAAATATCTCTACAACTTTCCCTCGTCAGACTAAAATTTTCGACGGAACACTCGAGGTAATTTTGTGAAGTTGCCCCCCCCCCCTAACGAAAGAAAAAATCGTTAGTCACAACTGAACTATCAATAAAACGTACATAGAACTCCAGAACTATGTGAGAGGCAACCAGATCGAATTTTTTCCGTCGACTGAGCAGTAGATTGATGGTGCGATGGAATGCTTCAGATGAGACCAAATTTTTTTTTCGGGAAATTGCATTTTTTCTCAGAGTTCTGGTTGCCCCCGCAAGAGTTCTGTCAAATATCTCTAAAACTTTTCCTCGTTATACACATATTTTCAACGGAACACTCGAGATAATTTTGTGGAGTTGCCCCACCCTCTAACGAAAGATAAAAAATCGTTAGTAGCAACTAAAGTATCAATAAAACGTACATAGAGCTCCAGAACTAAGTGAGAGGCAACCAGAACGGATTTTTTTCCGTCGACTGAGCAGTAGATCGATCGCGCGATGGAATGCTTTAGATGAGACCAATTTTTTTCAGCGAAAAATTGATTTTTTCCTCAGAGTTCTGGTTGACCTCGCAGGAGTTCTGTCAAATATATTTACAAGTTTTCCTCGTCAGACAACTATTTTCAACGGAACCCTCGAGATAATTTTGTGAAGTTGCCCCCCCCCACCTAACGAAAGAAAAAAATCGTTAGGAACAACTGAACTATCAATAAAAAGTACATAGAGCTCCAGAACTATGTGAGAGGTAACCAGAACGGATTTTTTTTCGTCGACTGAGCACTAGATCGATGGCACGATGGCTTTAGATGAGACCAAACTTTTTTTTCAGAAAATTGAATTTTTTCTCAGAGTTCCGGTTGCCGCCGCAAGAGTTCTGTCAAATATCTCTGCAACTTTTCCTCGTCAGACAAATATTTTCAACGGAACACTCGAGGTAATTTTGTGAAGTTGCCAACCCCCCTAACGAAAGAAAAAAATCGT
This sequence comes from Ophion slaviceki, assembly GCA_944452715.1. Lineage (NCBI taxonomy): Eukaryota > Metazoa > Arthropoda > Insecta > Hymenoptera > Ichneumonidae > Ophion > Ophion slaviceki. The sequence goes on from OX101787.1 coordinate 17,134,373, forward strand.
TAGCAAGAACTGAACTATCAATAAAAAGTACATAGACCTCCAGACTATGTGAGAGGCTACCAAAACGGATTTCTTTTCTGTCGACTGAGCAGTAGATCGAAGGCGCGATGGAATGCTTTGGATGAGACCAACTTTTTTTTCTTCGGAACATTAAATGTTTTCATAGAGTTCTGGTTGCATTCGTAAGAGTTCTGTCAAATATCTTTAGAACTTTTCCTCGTCAGACAAGTATTTTCAACGGAACACTCGAGATAAATTTGTGAAGATGCCCCCCACCCCCCTCCAACGAAAGAAAAAAATCGTGAGTAACAACTGAACAATCAATAAAAAGTACATAGGACTCCAGAATTATGTGAGAGGCAACCAGAAAGGATTTTTATGCGTAGGCTGAGCAGTAGATCGATGGCGCGATGGAATGCTTTAGATAGGACCAAATTTTTTTTTCGGAAAATTGAGTTTTTTCTCAGAATTCTGGTGGCCCCCGCAAGGATTCTGTCGAATATCTTTATAACTTTTCCGCGTCAGACAAATATTTTCATCGGAACACTCGAGATAATTTTCTAGAGTTGCCCCCCCCCCCTAACGAAAGAAAAAAACCGTTAGTACCATTTGAAATTTCAATAAAGAGTACCTGGAAATCCAAAACTATGTGAGAGACAACCAGAACGGATTTTTTTTCTTTCGACTGAGCAGTAGATTGAACGCTTGATTGAATGCTTTAGATGAGCCCAAACTTTTTTTTCGAAAAATTCAGTTTTTTCTCAGAGTTCTGGTTGCCCCCGCAAGAGTTCTGTCAAATATCTCTACAACTTTTCCTCGTCAGACTAAAATTTTCAACGGAACACTCGAGGTAATTTTGTGAAGTTGCCCCCCCCCCTAACGAAAGAAAAAATCGTTAGTCACAACTGAACTATCAATAAAACGTACATAGAACTCCAGAAGTATGTGAGAGGCAACCAGAACGGATTTTTGTCCGTCGACTGAGCAGTAGATTGATGGTGCGATAGAATGCTTTAGATGAGACCAAATTTTTTGTTCGGGAAATTGCATTTTTTCTCAGAGTTCTGGTTGCCCCCGCAAGAGTTCTGTCAAATATCTCTACAACTTTTCCTCGTTATACACATATTTTCAACGAAACTCTCGAGATAATTTTGTGAAGTTGCCCCCCCCACCCTATCGAAAGAAAAAAATCGTTAGTACCAACTGAAATTTCAATGAAAAGTACATGGAACTCTAAAACTATGTGAGAGGCAACCAGAACGGATTTTTTTTCCATCGACTGAGCAGTAGATTGATGGCGCGATGGAATGCTTTAGATGAGACCAAATTTTGTTTTCGGAAAATTGAATTTTTTCTCAGAGTTCTGGTTGCCCTCGCAGGAGTTCTGTCAAATATCTCTACAACTTTTCCTCGTCAGATAAATATTTTTAACGGAACACTCGAGATAATTTTGTGAAGTTGCCCCACCCCCTAACGAAAGATAAAAAATCGTTAGTAACAACTAAAGTATCAATAAAACGTACATAGAGCTCCAGAACTAAGTGAGAGGCAACCAGAACGGATTTTTTTCCGTCGACTGAGCAGTAGATCGATCGCGCGATGGAATGCTTTAGATGAGACCAATTTTTTTCAGCGGAAAATTGATTTTTTCCTCAGAGTTCTGGTTGACCCCGCAAGAGTTCTGTCAAATATATTTACAAGTTTTCCTCGTCAGACAAATATTTTCAACGGAACCCTCGAGATAATTTTGTGAAGTTGCCCCCCCCCCCACCTAACGAAAGAAAAAAATCGTTAGGAACAACTGAACTATCAATAAAACGTACATAGAGCTCCAGAACTATGTGAGAGGTAACCAGAACGGATTTTTTTGCGTCGACTGAGCACTAGATCGATGGCACGATGGCTTTAGATGAGACCAAACTTTTTTTTCAGAAAATTGAATTTTTTCTCAGAGTTCCGGTTGCCGCCGCAAGAGTTCTGTCAAATATCTCTGCAACTTTTCCTCGTCAGACAAATATTTTCAACGGAACACTCGAGGTAATTTTGCGAAGTTGCCCCCCCCCCCTAACGAAAGAAAAAAATCGTTAGCAAGAACTGAACTATCAATAAAAAGTACATAGACCTCCAGACTATGTGAGAGGCTACCAAAACGGATTTCTTTTCTGTCGACTGAGCAGTAGATCGAAGGCGCGATGGAATGCTTTGGATGAGACCAACTTTATTTTCTTCGGAATATTAAATGTTTTCATAGAGTTCTGGTTGCATTCGTAAGAGTTCTGTCAAATATCTTTAGAACTTTTCCTCGTCAGACAAGTATTTTCAACGGAACACTCGAGATAATTTTGTGAAGATGCCCCCCACCCCCCTCCAACGAAAGAAAAAAATCGTGAGTAACAACTGAACAATCAATAAAAAGTACATAGAACTCCAGAATTATGTGAGAGGCAACCAGAAAGGATTTTTATGCGTAGGCTGAGCAGTCGATCGATGGCGCGATGGAATGCTTTAGATGGGACCAAATTTTTTTTTCGGAAAATTGAGTTTTTTCTCAGAATTCTGGTGGTCCCCGCAAGGATTCTGTCGAATATCTTTATAACTTTTCCGCGTCAGACAAATATTTTCATCGGAACACTCGAGATAATTTTCTAGAGTTGCCCCCCCCCCCCGTAACGAAAGAAAAAAACCGTTAGTACCATTTGAAGTTTCAATAAAGAGTACCTGGAAATCCAAAACTATGTGAGAGACAACCAGAACGGATTTTTTTTCTTTCGACTGAGCAGTAGATTGAACGCTTGATTGAATGCTTTAGATGAGACCAAACTTTTTTTTCGGAAAATTGAATTTTTTCTCAGAGTTCTGGTTGCCCCCGCAAGAGTTCTGTCAAATATCTCTACAACTTTTCCTCGTCAGACTAAAATTTTCAACGGAACACTCGAGGTAATTTTGTGAAGTTGCCCCCCGCCCCCCCCTAACGAAAGAAAAAATCGTTAGTCACAACTGAACTATCAATAAAACGTACATAGAACTCCAGAACTATGTGAGAGGCAACCAGAACGGATTTTTTCCCGTCGACTGAGCAGTAGATTGATGGTGCGATGGAATGCTTTAGATGAGACCAAATTTTTTTTTCGCGAAATTGCATTTTTTCTCAGCGTTCTGGTTGCCCCCGAAAGAGTTCTGTCAAATATCTCTACAACTTTTCCTCGTTAGACACATATTTTCAACGGAACACTCGAGATAATTTTGTGAAGTTGCCCCCCCCCCCCTATCGAAAGAAAAAAATCGTTAATACCAACTGAAATTTCAATGAAAAGTACATGGAACTCTAAAACTATATGAGAGGCAACCAGAACGGATTTTTTTTCCATCGACTGAGCAGTAGATTGATGGCGCGATGGAATGCTTTAGATGAGACCAAATTTTGTTTTCGGAAAATTGAATTTTTTCTCAGAGTTCTGGTTGCCCCCGAATGAGTTCTGTCAAATATCTCTACAACTTTTCCTCGTCAGATAAATATTTTCAACGGAACACTCGAGATAATTTTGTGAAGTTACCCCACCCCCTAACGAAAGATAATAAATCGTTAGTAACAACTAAAGTATCAATAAAACGTACATAGAGCTCCAGAACTAAGTGAGAGGCAACCAGAACGGATTTTTTTCCGTCGACTGAGCAGTAGATCGATCGCGCGATGGAATGCTTTAGATGAGACCAATTTTTTTCAGCGGAAAATTGATTTTTTCCTCAGAGTTCTGGTTGACCCCGCAAGAGTTCTGTCAAATATATTTACAAGTTTTCCTCGTCAGACAAATATTTTCAACGGAACCCTCGAGATAATTTTGTGAAGTTGCCCCCCCCCCACCTAACGAAAGAAAAAAATCGTTAGGAACAACTGAACTATCAATAAAAAGTACATAGAGCTCCAGAACTATGTGAGAGGTAACCAGAACGGATTTTTTTGCGTCGACTGAGCACTAGATCGATGGCACGATGGCTTTAGATGAGACCAAACTTTTTTTTCAGAAAATTGAATTTTTTCTCAGAGTTCCGGTTGCCGCCGCAAGAGTTCTGTCAAATATCTCTGCAACTTTTCCTCGTCAGACAAATATTTTCAACGGAACACTCGAGGTAATTTTGCGAAGTTGCCCCCCCCCCCCCTAACGAAAGAAAAAAATCGTTAGCAAGAACTAAACTATCAATAAAAAGTACATAGACCTCCAGGCTATGTGAGAGGCTACCAAAACGGATTTCTTTTCTGTCGACTGAGCAGTAGATCGAAGGCGCGATGGAATGCTTTGGATGAGACCAACTTTTTTTTTTTCGGAATATTAAATGTTTTCATAGAGTTCTGGTTGCATTCGTAAGAGTTCAGTCAAATATCTTTAGAACTTTTCCTCGTCAGACAAGTATTTTCAACGGAACACTCGAGATAATTTTGTGAAGATGCCCCCCACCCCCCTCGAACGAAAGAACAAAATCGTGAGTAACAACTGAACAATCAATAAAAAGTACATAGAACTCCAGAATTATGTGAGAGGCAACCAGAAAGGATTTTTATGCGTAGGCTGAGCAGTCGATCGATGGCGCGATGGAATGCTTTAGATGGGACCAAATTTTTTTTTCGGAAAATTGAGTTTTTGCTCAGAATTTTGGTGGCCCCCGCAAGGATTCTGTCGAATATCTTTATAACCTTTCCGCGTCAGACAAATATTTTCATCGGAACACTCGAGATAATTTTCTAGAGTTGCCCCCCCCCCTAAGGAAAGAAAAAAACCGTTAGTACCATTTGAAATTTCATCAAACAGTACCTGGAAATCCAAAACTATGTGAGAGACAACCAGAACGGATTTTTTTTCTTTCACCTGAGCAGTAGATTGAACGCTTGATTGAATGCTTTAGATGAGACCAAACTTTTTTTTCGGAAAATTGAATTTTTTCTCAGAGTTCTGGTTGCCCCCGCAAGAGTTCTGTCAAATATCTCTACAACTTTTCCTCGTCAGACTAAAATTTTCGACGGAACACTGGAGGTAATTTTGTGAAGTTGCCCCCCCCCCCCTAACGAAAGAAAAAATCGTTAGTCACAACTGAACTATCAATAAAACGTACATAGAACTCCAGAACTATGTGAGAGGCAACCAGAACGGATTTTTTTCCGTCGACTGAGCAGTAGATTGATGGTGCGATGGAATGCTTTAGATGAGACCAAATTTTTTTTTCGGGAAATTGCATTTTTTCTCAGAGTTCTGGTTGCCCCCGCAAGAGTTCTGTCAAATATCTCTACAACTTTTCTTCGTTATACACGTATTTTCAACGGAACACTCGAGATAATTTTGTGAAGTTGCCCCCCCCCGCCCCTAACGAAAGAAAAAAATCGTCAGTACCAACTGAAATTTCAATGAAAAGTACATGGAACTCTAAAACTATGTGAGAGGCAACCAGAACGGATTTTTTTTCCATCGACTGAGCAGTAGATTGATGGCGCGATGGAATGCTTTAGATGAGACCAAATTTTGTTTACGGAAAATTGAGTTTTTTCTCAGAATTCTGGTGGCCCCCGCAAGGATTCTGGCGAATATTTTGATAACTTTTCCGCGTCAGACAAATATTTTCATCGGAACACTCGAGATAATTTTCTAGAGTTGCCCCCCCCCCCCAACGAAAGGAAAAAACCGTAAGTACCATTTGAAATTTCAATATAAAGTACCTGGAAATCCAAAACTATGTGAGAGACAGCCAGAACGGATTTTTTTTCTTTCGACTGAGCCGTAGATTGAACGCTTGATTGAATGCTTTAGATGAGACCAAACTTTTTTTTCGGAAAATTGAATTTTTTCTCAGAGTTCTGGTTGCCCCCGCAAGAGTTCTGTCAAATATCTCTACAACTTTTCCTCGTCAGACTAAAATTTTCAACGGAACCCTCGAGGTAATTTTGTGAAGTTGCCCCCCCCCCCTAACGACAGAAAAAATCGGTAGTCACAAATGAACTATCAATAAAACGTACATAGAACTCCAGAACTATGTGAGAGGCAACCAGAACGGATTTTTTTCCGTCGACTGAGCAGTAGATTGATGGTGCGATGGAATGCTTCTGATGAGACCAAATTTTTTTTTCGGGAAATTGCATTTTTTCTCAGAGTTCTGGTTGCCCCCGCAAGAGTTCTGTCAAATATCTCTACAACTTTTCCTCGTTATACACATATTTTCAACGGAACACTCGAGATAATTTTGTGAAGTTGCCCCCCGCCCCCCTAACGAAAGAAAAAAATCGTTAGTACCAACTGAAATTTCAATGAAAAGTACATGGAACTCTAAAACTATGTGAGGGGCAACCAGAACGGATTTTTTTTTCCATCGACTGAGCAGTAGATTGATGGCGCGATGGAATGCTTTAGATGAGACCAAATTTTGTTTGCGGAAAATTGAATTTTTTCTCAGAGTTCTGGTTGCCCCCGCATGAGTTCTGTCAAATATCTCTACAACTTTTCCTCGTCAGATAAATATTTTCAACGGAACACTCGACATAATTTTGTGAAGTTGCCCCACCCCCTAACGAAAGATAAAAAATCGTTAGTAACAACTAAAGTATCAATAAAACGTACATAGAGCTCCAGAACTAAGTGAGACGCAACCAGAACGGATTTTTTTCCGTCGACTGAGCAGTAGATCGATCGCGCGATGGAATGCTTTAGATGAGACCAATTTTTTTCAGCGGAAAATTGATTTTCTCCTCAGAGTTCTGGTTGACCCCGCAAGAGTTCTGTCAAATATATTTACAAGTTTTCCTCGTCAGACAAATATTTTCAACGGAACCCTCGAGATAATTTTGTGAAGTTGCCCCCCCCCCACCTAACGAAAGAAAAAAATCGTTAGGAACAACTGAACTATAAATAAAAAGTACATAGAGCTCCAGAACTATGTGAGAGGTAACCAGAACGGATTTTTTTGCGTCGACTGAGCACTAGATCGATGGCACGATGGCTTTAGATGAGACCAAACTTTTTTTTCAGAAAATTGAATTTTTTCTCAGAGTTCCGGTTGCCGCCGCAAGAGTTCTGTCAAATATCTCTAGAACTTTTCCTCGTCAGACAAATATTTTCAACGGAACACTCGAGGTAATTTTGTGAAGTTGCCCCCCCGCCCTAACGAAAGAAAAAAATCGTTAGCAAGAACTGAACTATCAATAAAAAGTACATAGAACTCCAGACTATGTGAGAGGCAACCAAAACGGATTTTTTTTCTGTCGACTGAGCAGTAGATCGAAGGCGCGATGGAATGCTTTGGATGAGACCAACTTTTTTTTCTTCGGAAAATTAAATGTTTTCATAGAGTTCTGGTTGCATTCGTAAGAGTTCTGTCAAATATCTTTAGAACTTTTCCTCATCAGACAAGTATTTTCAACGGAACACTCGAGATAATTTTGTGAAGATGCCCCCCACCCCCCTCCAACGAAAGAAAAAAATCGTGAGTAACAACTGAACAATCAATAAAAAGTACATAGAACTCCAGAATTATGTGAGAGGCAACCAGAAAGGATTTTTATGCGTAGGCTGAGCAGTAGATCTATGGCGCGATGGAATGCTTTAGATGGGACCAAATTTTTTTTTCGGAAAATTGAGTTTTTTCTCAGAATTCTGGTGGCCCCCGCAAGGATTCTGTCGAACATCTTTATAACTTTTCCGCGTCAGACAAATATTTTCATCGGAACACTCGAGATAATTTTCTAGAGTTGCCCCACCCCCCTAACGAAAGAAAAAAACCGTTAGTACCATTTGAAATTTCATCAAACAGTACCTGGGAATCCAAAACTATGTGAGAGACAACCAGAACGGATTTTTTTTCTTTCACCTGAGCAGTAGATTGAACGCTTGATTGAATGCTTTAGATGAGACCAAACTTTTTTTTCGGAAAATTGAATTTTTTCTCAGAGTTCTGGTTGCCCCCGCAAGAGTTCTGTCAAATATCTCTACAACTTTTCCTCGTCAGACTAAAATTTTCAACGGAACACTCGAGGTAATTTTGTGAAGTTGCCCCCCCCCTCTAACGAAAGAAAAAATCGTTAGTCACAACTGAACTATCAATAAAACGTACATAGAACTCCAGAACTATGTGAGAGGCAACCAGAACGGATTTTTTTCCGTCGACTGAGCAGTAGATTGATGGTGCGATGGAATGCTTTAGATGAGACCAAATTTTTTTTTCGGGAAATTGCATTTTTTCTCAGAGTTCTGGTTGCCCCCGCAAGAGTTCTGTCAAATATCTCTACAACTTTTCCTCGTTATACACATATTTTCAACGGAACACTCGAGATAATTTTGTGAAGTTGCCCCCCCCCCCCCGCCCCTAACGAAAGAAAAAAATCGTTAGTACCAACTGAAATTTCAATGAAAAGTACATGGAACTCTAAAACTATGTGAGAGGCAACCAGAACGGATTTTTTTTCCATCGACTGAGCAGTAGATTGATGGCGCGATGGAATGCTTTAGATGAGACCAAATTTTGTTTTCGGAAAATTGAATTTTTTCTCAGAGTTCTGGTTGCCCCCGCATGAGTTCTGTCAAATATCTCTACAACTTTTCCTCGTCAGATAAATATTTTCAACGGAACACTCGAGATAATTTTGTGAAGTTCCCCACCCCTCTAACGAAAGAAAAAAATCGTTAGTACCATCTGAAATTTCAATAAAAAGTACATGGAAATCCAGAACTATGTGAGAGGCAACCAGAACGGATTTTTTTTCCTTCGACTGACCAGTAGATTGAATGTGCGATGGAATGCTTTAGATGAGACCAAACTTTTTTTTTCGGAAAATTGAATTTTTCTCAGATTTCTGGTTGCCCCCGCAAGAGTTCTGTCAAATATCTCTACAACTTTTCCGCGTCAGACAAATATTTTCAACGGAACACTCGAGGTAATTTTGTAACGTTGCCCCCCCCCCTAACGAAAGAAAAAAATCGTTAGTAACAACTGAACTATCAATAAAACGTACATAGAACTCCTGAACTATGTGAGAGGCAACCAGAACGGATTTTTTTCCGTCGACTGAGCAGTAGATTGATGGCGCGATGGAATGCTTTAGATGAGACCAAATTTTGTTTTCGGAAAATTGAATTTTTTCTCAGAGTTCTGGTTGCCCCCGCATAAGTTCTGTCAAATATCTCTACAACTTTTCCTCGTCAGATAAATATTTTCAACGGAACACTCGAGATAATTTTGTGAAGTTGCCCCACCCCCTAACAAAAGATAAAAAATCGTTATTAACAACTAAAGTATCAATAAAACGTACATAGAGCTCCAGAACTAAGTGAGAGGCAACCAGAACGGATTTTTTTCCGTCGACTGAGCAGTAGATCGATCGCGCGATGGAATGCTTTAGATCAAACCAATTTTTTTCAGCGGAAAATTGATTTTTTCTCAGAGTTCTGGTTGACCCCGCAAGAGTTCTGTCAAATATATTTACAAGTTTTCCTCGTCAGACAAATATTTTCAACGGAACCCTCAAGATAATTTTGTGAAGTTGCCCCCCCCCCCCACCTAACGAAAGAAAAAAATCGTTAGGAACAACTGAACTATCAATAAAAAGTACATAGAGCTCCAGAACTATGTGAGAGGTAACCAGAACGGATTTTTTTGCGTCGACTGAGCACTAGATCGATTGCACGATGGCTTTAGATGAGACCAAACTTTTTTTTCACAAAATTGAATTTTTTCTCAGAGTTCCGGTTGCCGCCGCAAGAGTTCTGTCAAATATCTCTACAACTTTTGCTCGTCAGACAAATATTTTCAACGGAACACTCGAGGTAATTTTGTGAAGTTGCCCCCCCGCCCTAACGAAAGAAAAAAATCGTTAGCAAGAACTGAACTATCAATAAAAAGTACATAGAACTCCAGACTATGTGAGAGGCAACCAAAACGGATTTCTTTTCTGTCGACTGAGCAGTAGATCGAAGGCGCGATGGAATGCTTTGGATGAGACCAACTTTTTTTTCTTCGGAACATTAAATGTTTTCATAGAGTTCTGGTTGCATTCGTAAGAGTTCTGTCAAATATCTTTAGAACTTTTCCTCGTCAGACAAGTATTTTAACGGAACACTCGAGATAAATTTGTGAAGATGCCCCCACCCCCCTCCAACGAACGAAAAAAATCGTGAGTAACAACTGAACAATCAATAAAAAGTACATAGAACTCCAGAATTATGTGAGAGGCAACCAGAAAGGATTTTTATGCGTAGGCTGAGCAGTAGATCGATGGCGGGATGGAATGCTTTAAATGGGACCAAATTTTTTTTTCGGAAAATTGAGTTTTTTCTCAGAATTCTGGTGGCCCCCGCAAGGATTCTGTCGAATATCTTTATAACTTTTCCGCGTCTGACAAATATTTTCATCGGATCACTCGAGATAATTTTCTAGAGTTGCCCCCCCCCTAATGAAAGAAAAAACCGTTAGTACCATTTGAAATTTCAATAAAGAGTACCTGGAAATCCAAAACTATGTGAGAGACAACCAGAACGGATTTTTTTTCTTTCGACTGAGCAGTAGATTGAACGCTTGATTGAATGCTTTAGATGAGACCAAACTTTTTTTTCGAAAAATTGAGGGTTTTCTCAGAGTTCTGGTTGCCCCCGCAAGAGTTCTGTCAAATATCTCTACAACTTTTCCTCGTCAGACTAAAATTTTCAACGGAACACTCGAGGTAATTTTGTGAAGTTGCCCCCCCGCCCTAACGAAAGAAAAAATCGTTAGTCACAACTGAACTATCAATAAAACGTACATAGAACTCGAGAAGTATGTGAGAGGCAACCAGAACGGATTTTTGTCCGTCGACTGAGCAGTAGATTGATGGTGCGATGGAATGCTTTAGATGAGACCAAATTTTTTTTTCGGGAAATTGCATTTTTTCTCAGAGTTCTGGTTGCCCCCGCAAGAGTTCTGTCAAATATCTCTACAACTTTTCCTCGTTATACACATATTTTCAACGAAACACTCGAGATAATTTTGCGAAGTTGCCCCCCCCCCCCGCCCCTGACGAAAGAAAAAAATCGTTAGTACCAACTGAAATTTCAATGAAAAGTACATGGAACTCTAAAACTATGTGAGACGCAACCAGAACGGATTTTTTTTCCATCGACTGAGCAGTAGATTGATGGCGCGATGGAATGCTTTAGATGAGACCAAATTTTGTTTTCGGAAAATTGAATTTTTTCTCAGAGGTCTGGTTGCCCCCGCATGAGTTCTGTCAAATATCTCTACAACTTTTCCTCGTCAGATAAATATTTTCAACGGAACACTCGAGATAATTATGTGAAGTTGCCCCACCCCCTAACGAAAGATAAAAAATCGTTAGTAACAACTAAAGTATCAATAAAACGTACATAGAGCTCCAGAACTAAGTGAGAGGCAACCAGAACGGATTTTTTTCCGTCGACTGAGCAGTAGATCGATCGCGCGATGGAATGCTTTAGATGAGACCAATTTTTTTCAGCGGAAAATTGATTTTTTCCTCAGAGTTCTGGTTGACCCCGCAAGAGTTCTGTCAAATATATTTACAAGTTTTCCTCGTCAGACAAATATTTTCAACGGAACCGTCGAGATAATTTTGTGAAGTTGCCCCCCCCCCCCCCCCCCCCTAACGAAAGAAAAAAATCGTTAGGAACAACTGAACTATCAATAAAAAGTACATAGAGCTCCAGAACTATGTGAGAGGTAACCAAAACGGATTTTTTTACGTCGACTGAGCACTAGATCGATGGCACGATGGCTTTAGTTGAGACCAAACTTTTTTTTCAGAAAATTGAATTTTTTCTCAGAGTTCCGGTTGCCGCCGCAAGAGTTCTGTCAAATATCTCTACAACTTTTCCTCGTCAGACAAATATTTTCAACGGAACACTCGAGGTAATTTTGTGAAGTTGCCCCCCCCCTAACGAAAGAAAAAAATCGTTAGCAAGAACTGAACTATCAATGAAAAGTACATAGACCTCCAGACTATGTGAGAGGCTACCAAAACGGATTTCTTTTCTGTCGACTGAGCAGTAGATCGAAGGCGCGATGGAATGCTTTGGATGAGACCAACTTTTTTTTCTTCGGAATATTAAATTTTTTCATAGAGTTCTGGTTGCATTCGTAAGAGTTCTGTCAAATATCTTTAGAACTTTTCCTCGTCAGACAAGTATTTTCAACGGAACACTCGAGATAATTTTGTGAAGATGCCCCCCGCCCCCCTCCAACGAAAGAAAAAAATCGTGAGTAACAACTGAACAATCAATAAAAAGTACATAGAACTCCAGAATTATGTGAGAGGCAACCAGAAAGGATTTTTATGCGCAGGCTGAGCAGTCGATCGATGGCGCGATGGAATGCTTTAGATGGGACCAAATTTTTTTTTCGGAAAATTGAGTTTTTTCTCAGAATTCTGGTGGCCCCCGCAAGGATTCTGTCGAATATCTTTATAACTTTTCCGCGTCAGACAAATATTTTCATCGGAACACTCGAGATAATTTTCTAGAGTTGCCCCCCCCCCCCCGTAACGAAAGAAAAAAACCGTTAGTACCATTTGAAATTACAATAAAGAGTACCTGGAAATCCAAAACTATGTGAGAGACAACCAGAACGGATTTTTTTCTTTCGACTGAGCAGTAGATTGAACGCTTGATTGAATGCTTTAGATGAGACCAAACTTTTTTTTCGGAAAATTGAATTTTTTCTCAGAGTTCTGGTTGCCCCCGCAAGAGTTCTGTCAAATATCTCAACAACTTTTCCTCGTCAGACTAAAATTTTCAACGGAACACTCGAGGTAATTTTGTGAAGTTGCCCCCCCCCCCCCTAACGAAAGAAAAAATCGTTAGTCACAACTGAACTATCAATAAAACGTACATAGAACTCCAGAACTATGTGAGAGGCAACCAGAACGGATTTTTTTCCGTCGACTGAGCAGTAGATTGATGGTACGATGGAATGCTTTAGATGAGACCCAATTTTTTTTTCGCGAAATTGCATTTTTTCTCAGAGTTCTGGTTGCCCCCGCAAGAGTTCTGTCAAATATCTCTACAACTTTTCCTCGTTAGACACATATTTTCAACGGAACACTCGAGAAAATTTTGTGAAGTTGCCCCCCCCCCCTAACGAAAGAAAAAAATCGTTAGTGCCAACTGAAATTTTAATGAAAAGTACATGGAACTCTAAAACTATGTGAGAGGCAACCAGAACGGATTTTTTTTCCATCGACTGAGCAGTAGATTGATGGCGCGATGGAATGCTTTAGATGAGACCAAATTTTGTTTTCGGAAAATTGAATTTTTTCTCAGAGTTCTGGTTGCCCCCGCATGAGTTCTGTCAAATATCTCTACAACTTTTCCTCGTCAGATAAATATTTACAACGGAACACTCGAGATAATTTTGTGAAGTTGCCCCACCCCCTAACGAAAGATAATAAATCGTTAGTAACAACTACAGTATCAATAAAAAGTACATAGAGCTCCAGAACTATGTGAGAGGTAACCAGAACGGATTTTTTTGCGTCGACTGAGCACTAGATCGATGGCACGATGGCTTTAGATGAGACCAAACTTTTTTTTCAGAAAATTGATTTTTTTCTCTGAGTTCCGGTTGCCGCCGCAACAGTTCTGTCAAATATCTCTAGAACTTCTCCTCGTCGGACAAATACTTTCAACGGAACACTCGAGGTAATTTTGTGAAGTTGCCCCCCCCCCCCTAACGAAAGAAAAAAATCGTTAGCAAGGACTGAACTATCAATAAAAAGTACATAGAACTCAAGACTATGTGAGAGGCAACCAAAACGGATTTCTTTTCTGTCGACTGAGCAGTAGATCGAAGGCGCGATGGAATGCTTTGGATGAGACCAACTTTTTTTTCTTCGGAAAATTAAATGCTTTCATAGAGTTCTGGTTGCATTCGTAAGAGTTCTGTCAAATATCTTTAGAACTTTTCCTCGTCAGACAAGTATTTTCAACGGAACACTCGAGATAATTTTCTGAAGATGCCCCCCACCCCCTCCAACGAAAGAAAAAAATCGTGAGTAACAACTGAACAATCAATAAAAAGTACATAGAACTCCAGAATTATGTGAGAGGCAACCAGAAAGGATTTTTATGCGTAGGCTGAGCAGTAAATCGATGGCGCGATGGAATGCTTTAGATGGGACCAAATTTTTTTTTCGGAAAATTGAGTTTTTTCTCAGAATTCTGGTGGCCCCCGCAAGGATTCTGTCGAATATCTTTATAACTTTTCCGCGTCAGACAAATATTTTCATCGGAACACTCGAGATAATTTTCTAGAGTTGCCCCCCCGCCCAACGAAAGAAAAAAACCGTTAGTACCATTTGAAATTTCAATATAAAGTACCTGGAAATCCAAAACTATGTGAGAGACAACCAGAACGGATTTTTTTTCTTTCGACTGAGCAGGAGATTGAACGCTTGATTGAATGCTTTAGATGAGACCAAACTTTTTTTTCGGAAAATTGAATTTTTTCTCAGAGTTCTGGTTGCCCCCGCAAGAGTTCTGTCAAATATGTCTACAACTTTTCCTCGTCAGACTAAAATTTTCAACGGAACACTCGAGGTAATTTTGTGAAGTTGCCCCCGCCCCTAACGAAAGAAAAAATCGTTAGTCACAACTGAACTATCAATAAAACGTACATAGAACTCCAGAACTATGTGAGAGGCAACCAGAACGGATTTTTTTCCGTCGACTGAGCAGTACATTGATGGTGCGATGGAATGCTTTAGATGAGACCAAATTTTTTTTTCGGGAAATTGCATTTTTTCTCAGAGTTCTGGTTGCCCCCGCAAGAGTTCTGTCAAATATCTCTACAACTTTTCCTCGTTAGACACATATTTTCAACGGAACACACGAGATAATTTTGTGAAGTTGCCCCCCCCCCCTAACGAAAGAAAAAAATCGTTAGTACCAACTGAAATTTCAATGAAAAGTACATGGAACTCTAAAACTATGTGAGAGGCAACCAGAACGGATTTTTTTTCCATCGACTGAGCAGTAGATTGATGGCGCGATGGAATGCTTTAGATGAGACCAAATTTTGTTTCCGGAAAATTGAATTTTTTCTCAGAGTTCTGGTTGCTCCCGCATGAGTTCTGTCAAATATCTCTACAACTTTTCCTCGTCAGATAAATATTTTGAACGGAACACTCGAGATAATTTTGTGAAGTTCCCCACCCCTCTAACGAAAGAAAAAAATCGTTAGTACCATCTGAAATTTCAATAAAAAGTACATGGAAATCCAGAACTATGTGAGAGGCAACCAGAACGGATTTTTTTCCGTCGACTGAGCAGTAGATTGATGGCGCGATGGAATGCTTTAGATGAGACCAAATTTTGTTTTCGAAAAATTGAATTTTTTCTCAGAGTTCTGGTTGCCCCCGCATGAGTTTTGTCAAATATCTCTACAACTTTTCCTCGTCAGATAAATATTTTCAACGGAACACTCGAGATAATTTTGTGAAGTTGCCCCACCCCCTAACAAAAGATAAAAAATCGTTAGTAACAACTAAAGTATCAATAAAACGTACATAGAGCTCCAGAACTAAGTGAGAGGCAACCAGAACGGATTTTTTTCCGTCGACTGAGCAGTAGATCGATCGCGCGATGGAATGCTTTAGATGAAACCAATTTTTTTCAGCGGAAAATTGATTTTTTTCTCAGAGTTCTGGTTGACCCCGCAAGAGTTCTGTCAAATATATTTACAAGTTTTCCTCGTCAGACAAATATTTTCAACGGAACGCTCAAGATAATTTTGTGAAGTTGCCCCCCCCCCCAGCCCTACCTAACGAAAGAAAAAAATCGTTAGGAACAACTGAACTATCAATAAAAAGTACATAGAGCTCCAGAACTATGTGAGACGTAATCAGAACGGATTTTTTTGCGTCGACTGAGCACTAGATCGATGGCACGATGGCTTTAGATGAGACCAAACTTTTTTTTCAGAAAATTGAATTTTTTCTCAGAGTTCCGGTTGCCGCCGCAAGAGTTCTGTCAAATATCTCTACAACTTTTCCTCGTCAGACAAATATTTTCAACGGAACACTCGAGGTAATTTTGTGAAGTTGCCCCCCCGCCCTAACGAAAGAAAAAAATCGTTAGCAAGAACTGAACTATCAATAAAAAGTACATAGAACTCCAGACTATGTGAGAGGCAACCAAAACGGATTTCTTTTCTGTCGACTGAGCAGTAGATCGAAGGCGCGATGGAATGCTTTGGTTGAGACCAACTTTGTTTTCTCCGGAAAATTAAATGTTTTCATAGAGTTCTGGTTGCATTCGTAAGAGTTCTGTCAAATATCTTTAGAACTTTTCTTCGTCAGACAAGTATTTTCAACGGAACACTCGAGATAATTTTGTGAAGATGCCCCCCACCCCTCTCCAACGAAAGAAAAAAATCGCGAGTCACAACTGAACAATCAATAAAAAGTACATAGAACGACAGAATTATGTGAGAGGCAACCAGAAAGGATTGTTATGCGTAGGCTGAGCAGTAGATCGATGGCGCGATGCAATGCTTTAGATGGGACCAAATTTTTTTTTCGGAAAATTGAGTTTTTTCTCAGAATTGTGGTGGCCCCCGCAAGGATTCTGTCGAACATCTTTATAACTTTTCCGCGTCAGACAAATATTTTCATCGGAACACTCGAGATAATTTTCTAGAGTTGCCCCCCCCCCCCCTAACGAAAGAAAAAAACCGTTAGTACCATTTGAAATTTCAATGAAAATTACCTGGAAATCCAAAACTATGTGAGAGACAACCAGAACGGATTTTTTTTCTTTCGACCGAGCAGTAGATTGAACGCTTGATTGAATGCTTTAGATGAGACCAAACTTTTTTTTCGGAAAATTGAATTTTTTCTCAGAGTTCTGGTTGCCCCCGCAAGAGTTCTGTCAAATATCTCTACAACTTTTCCTCGTCAGACTAAAATTTTGAACGGAACACTCGAGGTAATTTTGTGAAGTTGCCCCCACCCCCCTAACGAAAGAAAAAATCGTTAGTCACAACTGAACTATCAATAAAACGTACATAGAACTCCATAACTATGTGAGAGGCAACCAGAACGGATTTTTTTGCGTCGACTGAGCAGTAGATTGATGGTGCGATGGAATGCTTTAGATGGGACCAAATTTTTTTTTCGGGAAATTGCATTTTTTCTCAGAGTTCTGGTTGCCCCCGCAAGAGTTCTGTTAAATATCTCTACAACTTTTCCTCGTTATACACATATTTTCAACGGAACACTCGAGATAATTTTGTGAAGTTGCCCACCCCCCCTAACGAAAGAAAAAAATCGTTAGTACAACTGAAATTTCAATGAAAAGTACATGGAACTCTAAAACTATGTGAGAGGCAACCAGAACGGATTTTTTTTCCATCGACTGAGCAGTCGATTGATGGCGCGATGGAATGCTTTAGATGAGACCAAATTTTGTTTTCGGAAAATTGAATTTTTTCTCAGAGTTCTGGTTGCCCCCGCATGAGTTCTGTCAAATATCTCTACAACTTTTCCTCGTCAGATAAATATTTTCAACGGAACACTCGAGATAATTTTGTGAAGTTGCCCCATCCCCTAACGAAAGATAAAAAATCGTTAGTAACAACTAAAGTATCAATAAAACGTACATAGAGCTCCAGAACTAAGTGAGAGGCAACCAGAACGGATTTTTTTCCGTCGACTGAGCAGTAGATCGATCGCGCGATGGAATGCTTTAGATGAGACCAATTTTTTTCAGCGGGAAATTGATTTTTTCCTCAGAGTTCTGGTTGAACCCGCAAGAGTTCTGTCAAATATATTTACAAGTTTTCCTCGTCAGACCAATATTTTCAACGGAACCCTCGAGATAATTTTGTGAAGTTGCCCCCCCCCCACCTAACGAAAGAAAAAAATCGTTAGGAATAACTGAACTATCAATAAAAAGTACATAGAGCTCCAGAACTATCTGAGAGGTAACCAGAACGGATTTTTTTGCGTCGACTGAGTACTAGATCGATGGCACGATGGCTTTAGATGAGACCAAACTTTTTTTTCAGAAAATTGAATCTTTTCTCAGAGTTCCGGTTGCCGCCGCAAGAGTTCTGTCAAATATCTCTGCAACTTTTCGTCGTCAGACAAATATTTTCAACGTAACACTCGAGGTAATTTTGTGAAGTTGCCCCGCCCCCTAACGAAAGAAAAAAATCGTTAGCAAGAACTGAACTATCAATAAAAAGTACATAGAACTCCAGACTATGTGAGAGGCTACCAAAACGGATTTCTTTTCTGTCGACTGAGCAGTAGATCGAAGGCGCGATGGAATGCTTTGGATGAGACCAACTTTTTTTTCTTCGGAACATTAAATGTTTTCATAGAGTTCTGGTTCCATTCGTAAGAGTTCTGTCAAATATCTTTAGAACTTTTCCTCGTCAGACAAGTATTTTCAACGGAACACTCGAGATAATTTTGTGAAGATGCCCCCCACCCCCCTCCAACGAAAGAAAAAAATCGTGAGTAACAACTGAACAATCAATAAAAAGTACATAGAACTCCAGAATTATGTGAGAGGCAACCAGAAAGGATTTTTATGCGTAGGCTGAGCAGTAGATCGATGGCGCGATGGAATGCTTTAGATGGGACCAAATTTTTTTTTCGGAAAATTGAGTTTTTTCTCAGAATTCTGGTGGCCCCCGCAAGGATTCTGTCGAATATCTTTATAACTTTTCCGCGTCAGACAAATATTTTCATCAGAACACGAGAAATAATTTTCTAGAGTTGCCCCCCCCCCCAACGAAAGAAAAAAACCGTTAGTACCATTTGAAATTTCAATAAAAAGTACCTGGAAATCCAAAACTATGTGAGAGACAACCAGAACGGATTTTTTTTCTTTCGACTGAACAGTAGATTGAACGCTTGATTGAATGCTTTAGATGAGACCAAACTTTTTTTTCGGAAAATTGAATTTTTTCTCAGAGTTCTGGTTGCCCCAGCAAGAGTTCTGTCAAATATCTCTACAACTTTTCCTCGTCAGACTGAAATTTTCAACGGAACACTCGAGGTAATTTTGTGAAGTTGCCCCCCCCCCTAACGAAAGAAAAAATCGTTAGTCACAACTGAACTATCAATAAAACGTACATAGAACTCCAGAACTATGTGAGAGGCAACCAGAACGGATTTTTTTTCCGTCGACTGAGCAGTAGATTGATGGTGCGATGGAATGCTTTAGATGAGACCAAATTTTTTTTTCGGGAAATTGCATTTTTTCTCAGAGTTCTGGTTGCCCCCGCAAGAGTTCTGTCAAATATCTCTACAACTTTTCCTCGTTAGACACATATTTTCAACGGAACACTCGAGATAATATTGTGAAGTTGCCCCCCCCCCTAACGAAAGAAAAAAATCGTTAGTACAAACTGAAATTTCAATGAAAAGTACATGGAACTCTAAAACTATGTGAGAGGCAACCAGAACGGATTTTTTTTCCATCGACTGAGCAGTAGATTGATGGCGCGATGGAATGCTTTAGATGAGACCAAATTTTGTTTTCGGAAAATTGAATTTTTTCTCAGAGTTCTGGTTGCCCCCGCATGAGTTCTGTCAAATATCTATACAACTTTTCCTCGTCAGATAAATATTTTCAACGGAACACTCGAGATAATTTTGTGAAGTTGCCCCACCCCCTAACGAAAGATACAAAATCGTTAGTAACAACTAAAGTATCAATAAAACGCACATAGAGCTCCAGAACTAAGTGAGAGGCAACCAGAACGGATTTTTTTCCGTCGACTGAGCACTAGATCGATGGCACGATGGCTTTAGATGAAACCAAACTTTTTTTTCAGAAAATTAAATTTTTTCTCAGAGTTCCGGTTGCCGCCGCAAGAGTTCTGTCAAATATCTCTACAACTTTTCCTCGTCAGACAAATATTTTCAACGGAACACTCGAGGTAATTTTGTGAAGTTGCCCCCCCCCCCTAACGAAAGAAAAAAATCGTTAGCAAGAACTGAACTATCAATAAAAAGTACATA
The DNA here is from genome assembly GCA_944452715.1 of Ophion slaviceki. Taxonomy (NCBI): domain Eukaryota; kingdom Metazoa; phylum Arthropoda; class Insecta; order Hymenoptera; family Ichneumonidae; genus Ophion; species Ophion slaviceki. The sequence goes on from OX101787.1 coordinate 17,154,384, forward strand.
GAACTCCAGACTATGTGAGAGGCAACCAAAACGGATTTCTTTTCTGTCGACTGAGCAGTAGATCGAAGGCGCGATGGAATGCTTTGGATGAGACCAACTTTTTTTTCTTCGGAAAATTAAATGTTTTCATAGAGTTCTGGTTGCATTCGTAAGAGTTCTGTCAAATTTCTTTAGAACTTTTCCTCGTCAGACAAGTATTTTCAACGGAACACTCGAGATAATTTTGTGAAGCTGCCCCCCACCCCCCTCCAACGAAAGAAAAAAATCGTGAGTAACAACTGAACAATCAATAAAAAGTACATAGAACTCCAGAATTACGTGAGAGGCAACCAGAAAGGATTTTTATGCGTAGGCTGAGCAGTAGATCGATGGCGCGATGGAATGCTTTAGATGGGACCAAATTTTTTTTTCGGAAAATTGAGTTTTTTCTCAGAATTCTGGTGGCCCCTGCAAGGATTCTGTCGAATATCTTTATAACTTTTCCGCGTCAGACAAATATTTTCATCGGAACACTCGAGATAATTTTCTAGAGTTGCCCCCCCCCCCCAACGAGAGAAAAAAACCGTTAGTACCATTTGAAATTTCAATAAAAAGTACCTGGAAATCCAAAACTATGTGAGAGACAACCAGAACGGATTTTTTTTCTTTCGACTGAGCAGTAGATTGAACGCTTGATTGAATTCTTTAGATGAGACCAAACTTTTTTTTCGGAAAATTGAATTTTTTCTCAGAGTTCTGGTTGCCCCCGCAAGAGTTCTGTCAAATATCTCTACAACTTTTCCTCGTCAGACTAAAATTTTCAACGGAACACTCGAGGTAATTTTGTGAAGTTGCCCCCCCCCCCCTAACGAAAGAAAAAATCGTTAGTCACAACTGAACTATCAATAAAACGTACATAGAACTCCAGAACTATGTGAGAGGCAACCAGAACGGATTATTTTTCCATCGACTGAGCAGTAGATTGATGGCGCGATGGAATGCTTTAGATGAGACCAAATTTTGTTTTCGGAAAATTGAATTTTTTCTCAGAGTTCTGGTTGCCCCCGCATGAGTTCTGTCAAATATCTATACAACTTTTCCTCGTCAGATAAATATTTTCAACGGAACACTCGAGATAATTTTGTGAAGTAGCCCCACCCCCTAACGAAAGATAAAAAATCGTTAGTAACAACTAAAGTATCAATAAAACGCACATAGAGCTCCAGAACTAAGTGAGAGGCAACCAGAACGGATTTTTTTCCGTCGACTGAGCAGTAGATCGATCGCGCGATGGAATGCTTTAGATGAGACCAATTATTTTCAGCGGAAAATTGATTTTTTTCTCAGAGTTCTGGTTGACCCCGCAAGAGTTCTGTCAAATATATTTACAAGTTTTCCTCGTCAGACAAATATTTTCAACGGAACGCTCGAGATAATTTTGTGAAGTTGCCCCCCCCCCACCTAACCAAAAAAAAAAAATCGTTAGGAACAACTGAACTATCAATAAAAAGTACATACAGCTGCAGAACTATGTGAGAGGTAACCAGAACGGATTTTATTGCGTCGACTGAGCACTAGATCGATGGCACGATGGCTTTAGATGAGACCAAACTTTTTTTTCAGGAAATTGAATTTTTTCTCAGAGTTCCGGTTGCCGCCGCAAGAGTTCTGTCAAATATCTCTACAACTTTTCCTCGTCAGACAAATATTTTCACCGGAACACTCGAGGTAATTTTGTGAAGTTGCCCCCCCCCCCTAACGAAAGAAAAAAATCGTTAGCAAGAACTGAACTATCAATAAAAAGTACATAGAACTCCAGACTATGTGAGAGGCATCCAAAACGGATTTCTTTTCTGTCGACTGAGCAGTAGATCGATGGCGCGATGGAATGCTTTGGATGAGACCAACTTTTTTTTCTTCGGAAAATTAAATGTTTTCATAGAGTTCTGGTTGCATTCGTAAGAGTTCTGTCAAATATCTTTAGAACTTTTCCTCGTCAGACAAGTATTTTCAACGGAACACTCGAGATAATTTTGTGAAGATGCCCCCCACCCCCCCTCCAACGAAAGAAAAAAAATCGTGAGTAACAACTGAACAATCAATAAAAAGTACATAGAACTCCAGAATTATGTGAGAGGCAACCAGAAAGGATTTTTATGCGTAGGCTGAGCAGTAGATCGATGGCGCGATGGAATGCTTTAGATGGGACCAAATTTTTTGTTCGGAAAAATTGAGTTTTTCTCAGAATTCTGGTGGCCCCGCAAGGATTCTGTCGAATATCTTTATAACTTTTCCGCGTCAGACAAATATTTTCATCGGAACACTCGAGATAATTTTCTAGAGTTGCCCCCCCCACCCCTAACGAAAGAAAAAAACCGTTAGTACCATTTGAAATTTCAATAAAAAGTACCTGGAAATCCAAAACTATGTGAGAGACAACCAGAACGGATTTTTTTTCTTTCGACTGAGCAGTAGATTGAACGCTTGATTGAATGCTTTAGATGAGACAGAAACTTTTTTTTCGGAAAATTGAATTTTTTTTCCAGAGTTCTGGTTGCCCCCGCAAGAGTTCTGTCAAATATCTCTACAACGTTTCCTCGTCAGACTAAAATTTTCAACGGAACACTCGAGGTAATTTTGTGAAGTTGCCCCCCCCCCCTAACGAAAGAAAAAATCGTTAGTCACAACTGAACTATCAATAAAACGTACATAGAACTCCAGAACTATGTGAGAGGCAACCAGAACGGATTTTTTTCCGTCGACTGAGCAGTAGAATGATGGTGCGATGGAATGCTTTAGATGAGACCAAATTTTTTTTTCGGGAAATTGCATTTTTTCTCAGAGTTCTGGTTGCCCCCGCAAGAGTTCTGTCAAATATCTCTACAACTTTTCCTCGTTAGACACATATTTTCAACGGAACACTCGAGATAATTTTGTGAAGTTGCCCCCCCCCCTAACGAAAGAAAAAAATCGTTAGTACCAACTGAAATTTCAATGAAAAGTACATGGAACTCTAAAACTATGTGAGAGGCAACCAGAACGGATTTTTTTCCATCGACTGAGCAGTAGATTGATGGCGCGATGGAATGCTTTAGATGAGACCAAATTTTGTTTTCGGAAAATTGAATTTTTTCTCAGAGTTCTGGTTGCCCCCGCATGAGTTCTGTCAAATATCTCTACAACTTTTCCTCGTCAGATAAATATTTTCAACGGAACACTCGAGATAATTTTGTGAAGTTGCCCCACCCCCTAACGAAAGATAAAAAATCGTTAGTAACAACTAAAGTATCAATAAAACGTACATAGAGCTCCAGAACTAAGTGAGAGGCAACCAGAACGGATTTTTTTCCGTCGACTGAGCAGTAGATCGATCGCGCGATGGAATGCTTTAGATGAGACCAATTTTTTTCAGCGGAAAATTGATTTTTTTCTCAGAGTTCTGGTTGACCCCGCAAGAGTTCTGTCAAATATATTTACAAGTTTTCCTCGTCAGACAAATATTTTCAACGGAACGCTCGAGATAATTTTGTGAAGTTGCCCCCCCCCCACCTAACGAAAGAAAAAAATCGTTAGGAACAACCGAACTATCAATAAAAAGTACATAGAGCTCCAGAACTATGTGAGAGGTAACCAGAACGGATTTTTTTGCGTCTACTGAGCACTAGATCGATGGCACGATGGCTTTAGATGAGACCAAACTTTTTTTTCAGAAAATTGAATTTTTTCTCAGAGTTCCGGTTGCCGCCGCAAGAGTTCTGTCAAATATCTCTGCAACTTTTCCTCGTCAGACAAATATTTTCAACGGAACACTCGAGGTAATTTTGCGAAGTTACCCCCCCCCTAACGAAAGAAAAAAATCGTTAGCAAGAACTGAACTATCAATAAAAAGTACATAGACCTCCAGACTATGTGAGAGGCTACCAAAACGGATTTCTTTTCTGTCGACTGAGCAGTAGATCGAAGGCGCGATGGAATGCTTTGGATGAGACCAACTTTATTTTCTTCGGAATATTAAATGTTTTCATAGAGTTCTGGTTGCATTCGTAAGAGTTCTGTCAAATATCTTTAGAACTTTTCCTCGTCAGACAAGTATTTTCAACGGAACACTCGAGATAATTTTGTGAAGATGCCCCCCACCCCCCTCCAACGAAAGAAAAAAATCGTGAGTAACACCTGAACAATCAATAAAAAGTACATAGAACTCCAGAATTATGTGAGAGGCAACCAGAAAGGATTTTTATGCGTAGGCTGAGCAGTCGATCGATGGCGCGATGGAATGCTTTAGATGGGACCAAATTTTTTTTTCGGAAAATTGAGTTTTTTCTCAGAATTCTGGTGGTCCCCGCAAGGATTCTGTCGAATATCTTTATAACTTTTCCGCGTCAGACAAATATTTTCATCGGAACACTCGAGATAATTTTCTAGAGTTGCCCCCCCCCCCCCCCCCGTAACGAAAGAAAAAAACCGTTAGTACCATTTGAAGTTTCAATAAAGAGTACCTGGAAATCCAAAACTATGTGAGAGACAACCAGAACGGATTTTTTTTCTTTCGACTGAGCAGTAGATTGAACGCTTGATTGAATGCTTTAGATGAGACCAAACTTTTTTTTCGGAAAATTGAATTTTTTCTCAGAGTTCTGGTTGCCCCCGCAAGAGTTCTGTCAAATATCTCTACAACTTTTCCTCGTCAGACTAAAATTTTCAACGGAACACTCGAGGTAATTTTGTGAAGTTGCCCCCCGCCCCCCCCTAACGAAAGAAAAAATCGTTAGTCACAACTGAACTATCAATAAAACGTACATAGAACTCCAGAACTATGTGAGAGGCAACCAGAACGGATTTTTTCCCGTCGACTGAGCAGTAGATTGATGGTGCGATGGAATGCTTTAGATGAGACCAAATTTTTTTTTCGCGAAATTGCATTTTTTCTCAGAGTTCTGGTTGCCCCCGAAAGAGTTCTGTCAAATATCTCTACAACTTTTCCTCGTTAGACACATATTTTCAACGGAACACTCGAGATAATTTTGTGAAGTTGCCCCCCCCCCCTATCGAAAGAAAAAAATCGTTAATACCAACTGAAATTTCAATGAAAAGTACATGGAACTCTAAAACTATGTGAGAGGCAACCAGAACGGATTTTTTTTCCATCGACTGAGCAGTAGATTGATGGCGCGATGGAATGCTTTAGATGAGACCAAATTTTGTTTTCGGAAAATTGAATTTTTTCTCAGAGTTCTGGTTGCCCCCGAATGAGTTCTGTCAAATATCTCTACAACTTTTCCTCGTCGGATAAATATTTTCAACGGAACACTCGAGATAATTTTGTGAAGTTACCCCACCCCCTAACGAAAGATAATAAATCGTTAGTAACAACTAAAGTATCAATAAAACGTACATAGAGCTCCAGAACTAAGTGAGAGGCAACCAGAACGGATTTTTTTCCGTCGACTGAGCAGTAGATCGATCGCGCGATGGAATGCTTTAGATGAGACCAATTTTTTTCAGCGGAAAATTGATTTTTTCCTCAGAGTTCTGGTTGACCCCGCAAGAGTTCTGTCAAATATATTTACAAGTTTTCCTCGTCAGACAAATATTTTCAACGGAACCCTCGAGATAATTTTGTGAAGTTGCCCCCCCCCCCACCTAACGAAAGAAAAAAATCGTTAGGAACAACTGAACTATCAATAAAAAGTACATAGAGCTCCAGAACTATGTGAGAGGTAACCAGAACGGATTTTTTTGCGTCGACTGAGCACTAGATCGATGGCACGATGGCTTTAGATGAGACCAAACTTTTTTTTCAGAAAATTGAATTTTTTCTCAGAGTTCCGGTTGCCGCCGCAAGAGTTCTGTCAAATATCTCTGCAACTTTTCCTCGTCAGACAAATATTTTCAACGGAACACTCGAGGTAATTTTGCGAAGTTGCCCCGCCCCCCTAACGAAAGAAAAAAATCGTTAGCAAGAACTGAACTATCAATAAAAAGTACATAGACCTCCAGGCTATGTGAGAGGCTACCAAAACGGATTTCTTTTCTGTCGACTGAGCAGTAGATCGAAGGCGCGATGGAATGCTTTGGATGAGACCAACTTTTTTTTCTTCGGAATATTAAATGTTTTCATAGAGTTCTGGTTGCATTCGTAAGAGTTCTGTCAAATATCTTTAGAACTTTTCCTCGTCAGACAAGTATTTTCAACGGAACACTCGAGATAATTTTGTGAAGATGCCCCCCACCCCCCTCCAACGAAAGAAAAAAATCGTGAGTAACAACTGAACAATCAATAAAAAGTACATAGAACTCCAGAATTATGTGAGAGGCAACCAGAAAGGATTTTTATGCGTAGGCTGAGCAGTAGATCGATGGCGCGATGGAATGCTTTAGATGGGACCAAATTTTTTTTTCGGAAAATTGAGTTTTTTCTCAGAATTCTGGTGGCCCCCGCAAGGATTCTGTCGAATATCTTTATAACTTTTCCGCGTCAGACAAATATTTTCATCAGAACACGAGAAATAATTTTCTAGAGTTGCCCCCCCCCCCCAACGAAAGAAAAAAACCGTTAGTACCATTTGAAATTTCAATAAAAAGTACCTGGAAATCCAAAACTATGTGAGAGACAACCAGAACGGATTTTTTTTCTTTCGACTGAACAGTAGATTGAACGCTTGATTGAATGCTTTAGATGAGACCAAACTTTTTTTTCGGAAAATTGAATTTTTTCTCAGAGTTCTGGTTGCCCCAGCAAGAGTTCTGTCAAATATCTCTACAACTTTTCCTCGTCAGACTGAAATTTTCAACGGAACACTCGAGGTAATTTTGTGAAGTTGCCCCCCCCCCTAACGAAAGAAAAAATCGTTAGTCACAACTGAACTATCAATAAAACGTACATAGAACTCCAGAACTATGTGAGAGGCAACCAGAACGGATTTTTTTTCCGTCGACTGAGCAGTAGATTGATGGTGCGATGGAATGCTTTAGATGAGACCAAATTTTTTTTTCGGGAAATTGCATTTTTTCTCAGAGTTCTGGTTGCCCCCGCAAGAGTTCTGTCAAATATCTCTACAACTTTTCCTCGTTAGACACATATTTTCAACGGAACACTCGAGATAATATTGTGAAGTTGCCCCCCCCCCTAACGAAAGAAAAAAATCGTTAGTACAAACTGAAATTTCAATGAAAAGTACATGGAACTCTAAAACTATGTGAGAGGCAACCAGAACGGATTTTTTTTCCATCGACTGAGCAGTAGATTGATGGCGCGATGGAATGCTTTAGATGAGACCAAATTTTGTTTTCGGAAAATTGAATTTTTTCTCAGAGTTCTGGTTGCCCCCGCATGAGTTCTGTCAAATATCTATACAACTTTTCCTCGTCAGATAAATATTTTCAACGGAACACTCGAGATAATTTTGTGAAGTTGCCCCACCCCCTAACGAAAGATACAAAATCGTTAGTAACAACTAAAGTATCAATAAAACGCACATAGAGCTCCAGAACTAAGTGAGAGGCAACCAGAACGGATTTTTTTCCGTCGACTGAGCACTAGATCGATGGCACGATGGCTTTAGATGAAACCAAACTTTTTTTTCAGAAAATTAAATTTTTTCTCAGAGTTCCGGTTGCCGCCGCAAGAGTTCTGTCAAATATCTCTACAACTTTTCCTCGTCAGACAAATATTTTCAACGGAACACTCGAGGTAATTTTGTGAAGTTGCCCCCCCCCCCCTAACGAAAGAAAAAAATCGTTAGCAAGAACTGAACTATCAATAAAAAGTACATAGAACTCCAGACTATGTGAGAGGCAACCATAACGGATTTCTTTTCTGTCGACTGAGCAGTAGATCGAAGGCGCGATGGAATGCTTTGGATGAGACCAACTTTTTTTTCTTCGGAAAATTAAATGTTTTCATAGAGTTCTGGTTGCATTCGTAAGAGTTCTGTCAAATTTCTTTAGAACTTTTCCTCGTCAGACAAGTATTTTCAACGGAACACTCGAGATAATTTTGTGAAGCTGCCCCCCACCCCCCTCCAACGAAAGAAAAAAATCGTGAGTAACAACTGAACAATCAATAAAAAGTACATAGAACTCCAGAATTACGTGAGAGGCAACCAGAAAGGATTTTTATGCGTAGGCTGAGCAGTAGATCGATGGCGCGATGGAATGCTTTAGATGGGACCAAATTTTTTTTTCGGAAAATTGAGTTTTTTCTCAGAATTCTGGTGGCCCCTGCAAGGATTCTGTCGAATATCTTTATAACTTTTCCGCGTCAGACAAATATTTTCATCGGAACACTCGAGATAATTTTCTAGAGTTGCCCCCCCCCCCCCAACGAGAGAAAAAAACCGTTAGTACCATTTGAAATTTCAATAAAAAGTACCTGGAAATCCAAAACTATGTGAGAGACAACCAGAACGGATTTTTTTTCTTTCGACTGAGCAGTAGATTGAACGCTTGATTGAATGCTTTAGATGAGACCAAACTTTTTTTTCGGAAAATTGAATTTTTTCTCAGAGTTCTGGTTGCCCCCGCAAGAGTTCTGTCAAATATCTCTACAACTTTTCCTCGTCAGACTAAAATTTTCAACGGAACACTCGAGGTAATTTTGTGAAGTTGCCCCCCCCCCCTAACGAAAGAAAAAATCGTTAGTCACAACTGAACTATCAATAAAACGTACATAGAACTCCAGAACTATGTGAGAGGCAACCAGAACGGATTATTTTTCCATCGACTGAGCAGTAGATTGATGGCGCGATGGAATGCTTTAGATGAGACCAAATTTTGTTTTCGGAAAATTGAATTTTTTCTCAGAGTTCTGGTTGCCCCCGCATGAGTTCTGTCAAATATCTATACAACTTTTCCTCGTCAGATAAATATTTTCAACGGAACACTCGAGATAATTTTGTGAAGTAGCCCCACCCCCTAACGAAAGATAAAAAATCGTTAGTAACAACTAAAGTATCAATAAAACGCACATAGAGCTCCAGAACTAAGTGAGAGGCAACCAGAACGGATTTTTTTCCGTCGACTGAGCAGTAGATCGATCGCGCGATGGAATGCTTTAGATGAGACCAATTATTTTCAGCGGAAAATTGATTTTTTTCTCAGAGTTCTGGTTGACCCCGCAAGAGTTCTGTCAAATATATTTACAAGTTTTCCTCGTCAGACAAATATTTTCAACGGAACGCTCGAGATAATTTTGTGAAGTTGCCCCCCCCCCCACCTAACGAAAAAAAAAAATCGTTAGGAACAACTGAACTATCAATAAAAAGTACATACAGCTGCAGAACTATGTGAGAGGTAACCAGAACGGATTTTATTGCGTCGACTGAGCACTAGATCGATGGCACGATGGCTTTAGATGAGACCAAACTTTTTTTTCAGGAAATTGAATTTTTTCTCAGAGTTCCGGTTGCCGCCGCAAGAGTTCTGTCAAATATCTCTACAACTTTTCCTCGTCAGACAAATATTTTCACCGGAACACTCGAGGTAATTTTGTGAAGTTGCCCCCCCCCCTAACGAAAGAAAAAAATCGTTAGCAAGAACTGAACTATCAATAAAAAGTACATAGAACTCCAGACTATGTGAGAGGCATCCAAAACGGATTTCTTTTCTGTCGACTGAGCAGTAGATCGATGGCGCGATGGAATGCTTTGGATGAGACCAACTTTTTTTTCTTCGGAAAATTAAATGTTTTCATAGAGTTCTGGTTGCATTCGTAAGAGTTCTGTCAAATATCTTTAGAACTTTTCCTCGTCAGACAAGTATTTTCAACGGAACACTCGAGATAATTTTGTGAAGATGCCCCCCACCCCCCTCCAACGAAAGAAAAAAATCGTGAGTAACAACTGAACAGTCAATAAAAAGTACATAGAACTCCAGAATTATGTGAGAGGCAACCAGAAAGGATTTTTATGCGTAGGCTGAGCAGTAGATCGATGGCGCGATGGAATGCTTTAGATGGGACCAAATTTTTTGTTCGGAAAATTGAGTTTTTCTCAGAATTCTGGTGGCCCCCGCAAGGATTCTGTCGAATATCTTTATAACTTTTCCGCGTCAGACAAATATTTTCATCGGAACACTCGAGATAATTTTCTAGAGTTGCCCCCCCCACCCCTAACGAAAGAAAAAAACCGTTAGTACCATTTGAAATTTCAATAAAAAGTACCTGGAAATCCAAAACTATGTGAGAGACAACCAGAACGGATTTTTTTTCTTTCGACTGAGCAGTAGATTGAACGCTTGATTGAATGCTTTAGATGAGACGAAACTTTTTTTTCGGAAAATTGAATTTTTTTCCAGAGTTCTGGTTGCCCCCGCAAGAGTTCTGTCAAATATCTCTACAACGTTTCCTCGTCAGACTAAAATTTTCAACGGAACACTCGAGGTAATTTTGTGAAGTTGCCCCCCCCCCCTAACGAAAGAAAAAATCGTTAGTCACAACTGAACTATCAATAAAACGTACATAGAACTCCAGAACTATGTGAGAGGCAACCAGAACGGATTTTTTTCCGTCGACTGAGCAGTAGAATGATGGTGCGATGGAATGCTTTAGATGAGACCAAATTTTTTTTTCGGGAAATTGCATTTTTTCTCAGAGTTCTGGTTGCCCCCGCAAGAGTTCTGTCAAATATCTCTACAACTTTTCCTCGTTAGACACATATTTTCAACGGAACACTCGAGATAATTTTGTGAAGTTGCCCCCCCCCCCCCTAACGAAAGAAAAAAATCGTTAGTACCAACTGAAATTTCAATGAAAAGTACATGGAACTCTAAAACTATGTGAGAGGCAACCAGAACGGATTTTTTTCCATCGACTGAGCAGTAGATTGATGGCGCGATGGAATGCTTTAGATGAGACCAAATTTTGTTTTCGGAAAATTGAATTTTTTCTCAGAGTTCTGGTTGCCCCCGCATGAGTTCTGTCAAATATCTCTACAACTTTTCCTCGTCAGATAAATATTTTCAACGGAACACTCGAGATAATTTTGTGAAGTTGCCCCACCCCCTAACGAAAGATAAAAAATCGTTAGTAACAACTAAAGTATCAATAAAACGTACATAGAGCTCCAGAACTAAGTGAGAGGCAACCAGAACGGATTTTTTTCCGTCGACTGAGCAGTAGATCGATCGCGCGATGGAATGCTTTAGATGAGACCAATTTTTTTCAGCGGAAAATTGATTTTTTTCTCAGAGTTCTGGTTGACCCCGCAAGAGTTCTGTCAAATATATTTACAAGTTTTCCTCGTCAGACAAATATTTTCAACGGAACGCTCGAGATAATTTTGTGAAGTTGCCCCCCCCCCACCTAACGAAAGAAAAAAATCGTTAGGAACAACCGACCTATCAATAAAAAGTACATAGAGCTCCAGAACTATGTGAGAGGTAACCAGAACGGATTTTTTTGCGTCTACTGAGCACTAGATCGATGGCACGATGGCTTTAGATGAGACCAAACTTTTTTTTCAGAAAATTGAATTTTTTCTCAGAGTTCCGGTTGCCGCCGCAAGAGTTCTGTCAAATATCTCTGCAACTTTTCCTCGTCAGACAAATATTTTCAACGGAACACTCGAGGTAATTTTGCGAAGTTACCCCCCCCCTAACGAAAGAAAAAAATCGTTAGCAAGAACTGAACTATCAATAAAAAGTACATAGACCTCCAGACTATGTGAGAGGCTACCAAAACGGATTTCTTTTCTGTCGACTGAGCAGTAGATCGAAGGCGCGATGGAATGCTTTGGATGAGACCAACTTTATTTTCTTCGGAATATTAAATGTTTTCATAGAGTTCTGGTTGCATTCGTAAGAGTTCTGTCAAATATCTTTAGAACTTTTCCTCGTCAGACAAGTATTTTCAACGGAACACTCGAGATAATTTTGTGAAGATGCCCCCCACCCCCCTCCAACGAAAGAAAAAAATCGTGAGTAACACCTGAACAATCAATAAAAAGTACATAGAACTCCAGAATTATGTGAGAGGCAACCAGAAAGGATTTTTATGCGTAGGCTGAGCAGTCGATCGATGGCGCGATGGAATGCTTTAGATGGGACCAAATTTTTTTTTCGGAAAATTGAGTTTTTTCTCAGAATTCTGGTGGTCCCCGCAAGGATTCTGTCGAATATCTTTATAACTTTTCCGCGTCAGACAAATATTTTCATCGGAACACTCGAGATAATTTTCTAGAGTTGCCCCCCCCCCCCCCCCCCGTAACGAAAGAAAAAAACCGTTAGTACCATTTGAAGTTTCAATAAAGAGTACCTGGAAATCCAAAACTATGTGAGAGACAACCAGAACGGATTTTTTTTCTTTCGACTGAGCAGTAGATTGAACGCTTGATTGAATGCTTTAGATGAGACCAAACTTTTTTTTCGGAAAATTGAATTTTTTCTCAGAGTTCTGGTTGCCCCCGCAAGAGTTCTGTCAAATATCTCTACAACTTTTCCTCGTCAGACTAAAATTTTCAACGGAACACTCGAGGTAATTTTGTGAAGTTGCCCCCCGCCCCCCCCTAACGAAAGAAAAAATCGTTAGTCACAACTGAACTATCAATAAAACGTACATAGAACTCCAGAACTATGTGAGAGGCAACCAGAACGGATTTTTTCCCGTCGACTGAGCAGTAGATTGATGGTGCGATGGAATGCTTTAGATGAGACCAAATTTTTTTTTCGCGAAATTGCATTTTTTCTCAGAGTTCTGGTTGCCCCCGAAAGAGTTCTGTCAAATATCTCTACAACTTTTCCTCGTTAGACACATATTTTCAACGGAACACTCGAGATAATTTTGTGAAGTTGCCCCCCCCCCCTATCGAAAGAAAAAAATCGTTAATACCAACTGAAATTTCAATGAAAAGTACATGGAACTCTAAAACTATGTGAGAGGCAACCAGAACGGATTTTTTTTCCATCGACTGAGCAGTAGATTGATGGCGCGATGGAATGCTTTAGATGAGACCAAATTTTGTTTTCGGAAAATTGAATTTTTTCTCAGAGTTCTGGTTGCCCCCGAATGAGTTCTGTCAAATATCTCTACAACTTTTCCTCGTCGGATAAATATTTTCAACGGAACACTCGAGATAATTTTGTGAAGTTACCCCACCCCCTAACGAAAGATAATAAATCGTTAGTAACAACTAAAGTATCAATAAAACGTACATAGAGCTCCAGAACTAAGTGAGAGGCAACCAGAACGGATTTTTTTCCGTCGACTGAGCAGTAGATCGATCGCGCGATGGAATGCTTTAGATGAGACCAATTTTTTTCAGCGGAAAATTGATTTTTTCCTCAGAGTTCTGGTTGACCCCGCAAGAGTTCTGTCAAATATATTTACAAGTTTTCCTCGTCAGACAAATATTTTCAACGGAACCCTCGAGATAATTTTGTGAAGTTGCCCCCCCCCCCACCTAACGAAAGAAAAAAATCGTTAGGAACAACTGAACTATCAATAAAAAGTACATAGAGCTCCAGAACTATGTGAGAGGTAACCAGAACGGATTTTTTTGCGTCGACTGAGCACTAGATCGATGGCACGATGGCTTTAGATGAGACCAAACTTTTTTTTCAGAAAATTGAATTTTTTCTCAGAGTTCCGGTTGCCGCCGCAAGAGTTCTGTCAAATATCTCTGCAACTTTTCCTCGTCAGACAAATATTTTCAACGGAACACTCGAGGTAATTTTGCGAAGTTGCCCCGCCCCCCTAACGAAAGAAAAAAATCGTTAGCAAGAACTGAACTATCAATAAAAAGTACATAGACCTCCAGGCTATGTGAGAGGCTACCAAAACGGATTTCTTTTCTGTCGACTGAGCAGTAGATCGAAGGCGCGATGGAATGCTTTGGATGAGACCAACTTTTTTTTCTTCGGAATATTAAATGTTTTCATAGAGTTCTGGTTGCATTCGTAAGAGTTCTGTCAAATATCTTTAGAACTTTTCCTCGTCAGACAAGTATTTTCAACGGAACACTCGAGATAATTTTGTGAAGATGCCCCCCACCCCCCTCGAACGAAAGAATAAAATCGTGAGTAACAACTGAACAATCAATAAAAAGTACATAGAACTCCAGAATTATGTGAGAGGCAACCAGAAAGGATTTTTATGCGTAGGCTGAGCAGTCGATCGATGGCGCGATGGAATGCTTTAGATGGGACCAAATTTTTTTTTCGGAAAATTGAGTTTTTGCTCAGAATTTTGGTGGCCCCCGCAAGGATTCTGTCGAATATCTTTATAACCTTTCCGCGTCAGACAAATATTTTCATCGGAACACTCGAGATAATTTTCTAGAGTTGCCCCCCCCCCCCTAAGGAAAGAAAAAAACCGTTAGTACCATTTGAAATTTCATCAAACAGTACCTGGAAATCCAAAACTATGTGAGAGACAACCAGAACGGATTTTTTTTCTTTCACCTGAGCAGTAGATTGAACGCTTGATTGAATGCTTTAGATGAGACCAAACTTTTTTTTCGGAAAATTGAATTTTTTCTCAGAGTTCTGGTTGCCCCCGCAAGAGTTCTGTCAAATATCTCTACAACTTTTCCTCGTCAGACTAAAATTTTTAACGGAACACTGGAGGTAATTTTGTGAAGTTGCCCCCCCCCCCTAACGAGAGAAAAAATCGTTAGTCACAACTGAACTATCAATAAAACGTACATAGAACTCCAGAACTATGTGAGAGGCAACCAGAACGGATTTTTTTCCGTCGACTGAGCAGTAGATTGATGGTGCGATGGAATGCTTTAGATGAGACCAAATTTTTTTTTCGGGAAATTGCATTTTTTCTCAGAGTTCTGGTTGCCCCCGCAAGAGTTCTGTCAAATATCTCTACAACTTTTCTTCGTTATACACATATTTTCAACGGAACACTCGAGATAATTTTGTGAAGTTGCCCCACCCCCCGCCCCTAACGAAAGAAAAAAATCGTTAGTACCAACTGAAATTTCAATGAAAAGTACATGGAACTCTAAAACTATGTGAGAGGCAACCAGAACGGATTTTTTTTCCATCGACTGAGCAGTAGATTGATGGCGCGATGGAATGCTTTAGATGAGACCAAATTTTGTTTACGGAAAATTGAGTTTTTTCTCAGAATTCTGGTGGCCCCCGCAAGGATTCTGTCGAATATCTTGATAACTTTTCCGCGTCAGACAAATATTTTCATCGGAACACTCGAGATAATTTTCTAGAGTTGCCCCCCCCCCCCCCCAACGAAAGGAAAAAACCGTAAGTACCATTTGAAATTTCAATATAAAGTACCTGGAAATCCAAAACTATGTGAGAGACAGCAAGAACGGATTTTTTTTCTTTCGACTGAGCCGTAGATTGAACGCTTGATTGAATGCTTTAGATGAGACCAAACTTTTTTTTCGGAAAATTGAATTTTTTCTCAGAGTTCTGGTTGCCCCCGCAAGAGTTCTGTCAAATATCTCTACAACTTTTCCTCGTCAGACTAAAATTTTCAACGGAACCCTCGAGGTAATTTTGTGAAGTTGCCCCCCCCCCCCCCCTAACGAAAGAAAAAATCGGTAGTCACAAATGAACTATCAATAAAACGTACATAGAACTCCAGAACTATGTGAGAGGCAACCAGAACGGATTTTTTTCCGTCGACTGAGCAGTAGATTGATGGTGCGATGGAATGCTTCTGATGAGACCAAATTTTTTTTTCGGGAAATTGCATTTTTTCTCAGAGTTCTGGTTGCCCCCGCAAGAGTTCTGTCAAATATCTCTACAACTTTTCCTCGTTATACACATATTTTCAACGGAACACTCGAGATAATTTTGTGAAGTTGCCCCCCGCCCCCCTAACGAAAGAAAAAAATCGTTAGTACCAACTGAAATTTCAATGAAAAGTACATGGAACTCTAAAACTATGTGAGGGGCAACCAGAACGGATTTTTTTTTCCATCGACTGAGCAGTAGATTGATGGCGCGATGGAATGCTTTAGATGAGACCAAGTTTTGTTTGCGGAAAATTGAATTTTTTCTCAGAGTTCTGGTTGCCCCCGCATGAGTTCTGTCAAATATCTCTACAACTTTTCCTCGTCAGATAAATATTTTCAACGGAACACTCGACATAATTTTGTGAAGTTGCCCCACCCCCTAACGAAAGATAAAAAATCGTTAGTAACAACTAAAGTATCAATAAAACGTACATAGAGCTCCAGAACTAAGTGAGAGGCAACCAGAACGGATTTTTTTCCGTCGACTGAGCAGTAGATCGATCGCGCGATGGAATGCTTTAGATGAGACCAATTTTTTTCAGCGGAAAATTGATTTTCTCCTCAGAGTTCTGGTTGACCCCGCAAGAGTTCTGTCAAATATATTTACAAGTTTTCCTCGTCAGACAAATATTTTCAACGGAACCCTCGAGATAATTTTGTGAAGTTGCCCCCCCCCCCACCTAACGAAAGAAAAAAATCGTTAGGAACAACTGAACTATAAATAAAAAGTACATAGAACTCCAGAACTATGTGAGAGGTAACCAGAACGGATTTTTTTGCGTCGACTGAGCACTAGATCGATGGCACGATGGCTTTAGATGAGACCAAACTTTTTTTTCAGAAAATTGAATTTTTTCTCAGAGTTCCGGTAGCCGCCGCAAGAGTTCTGTCAAATATCTCTAGAACTTTTCCTCGTCAGACAAATATTTTCAACGGAACACTCGAGGTAATTTTGTGAAGTTGCCCCCCCGCCCTAACGAAAGAAAAAAATCGTTAGCAAGAACTGAACTATCAATAAAATGTACATAGAACTCCAGACTATGTGAGAGGCAACCAAAACGGATTTCTTTTCTGTCGACTGAGCAGTAGATCGAAGGCGCGATGGAATGCTTTGGATGAGACCAACTTTTTTTTCTTCGGAAAATTAAATGTTTTCATAGAGTTCTGGTTGCATTCGTAAGAGTTCTGTCAAATATCTTTAGAACTTTTCCTCGTCAGACAAGTATTTTCAACGGAACACTCGAGATAATTTTGTGAAGATGCCCCCCACCCCCCTCCAACGAAAGAAAAAAATCGTGAGTAACAACTGAACAATCAATAAAAAGTACATAGAACTCCAGAATTATGTGAGAGGCAACCAGAAAGGATTTTTATGCGTAGGCTGAGCAGTCGATCGATGGCGCGATGGAATGCTTTAGATGGGACCAAATTTTTTTTTCGGAAAATTGAGTTTTTGCTCAGAATTTTGGTGGCCCCCGCAAGGATTCTGTCGAATATCTTTATAACCTTTCCGCGTCAGACAAATATTTTCATCGGAACACTCGAGATAATTTTCTAGAGTTGCCCCCCCCCCCTAAGGAAAGAAAAAAACCGTTAGTACCATTTGAAATTTCATCAAACAGTACCTGGAAATCCAAAACTATGTGAGAGACAACCAGAACGGATTTTTTTTCTTTCACCTGAGCAGTAGATTGAACGCTTGATTGAATGCTTTAAATGAGACCAAACTTTTTTTTCGGAAAATTGAATTTTTTCTCAGAGTTCTGGTTGCCCCCGCAAGAGTTCTGTCAAATATCTCTACAACTTTTCCTCGTCAGACTAAAATTTTCAACGGAACACTGGAGGTAATTTTGTGAAGTTGCCCCCCCCCCCTAACGAAAGAAAAAATCGTTAGTCACAACTGAACTATCAATAAAACGTACATAGAACTCCAGAACTATGTGAGAGGCAACCAGAACGGATTTTTTTCCGTCGACTGAGCAGTAGATTGATGGTGCGATGGAATGCTTTAGATGAGACCAAATTTTTTTTTCGGGAAATTGCATTTTTTCTCAGAGTTCTGGTTGCCCCCGCAAGAGTTCTGTCAAATATCTCTACAACTTTTCCTCGTTATACACATATTTTCAACGGAACACTCGAGATAATTTTGTGAAGTTGCCCCCCCCCCCGCCCCTAACGAAAGAAAAAAATCGTTAGTACCAACTGAAATTTCAATGAAAAGTACATGGAACTCTAAAACTATGTGAGAGGCAACCAGAACGGATTTTTTTTCCATCGACTGAGCAGTAGATTGATGGCGCGATGGAATGCTTTAGATGAGACCAAATTTTGTTTTCGGAAAATTGAATTTTTTCTCAGAGTTCTGGTTGCCCCCGCATGAGTTCTGTCAAATATCTCTACAACTTTTCCTCGTCAGATAAATATTTTCAACGGAACACTCGAGATAATTTTGTGAAGTTCCCCACCCCTCTAACGAAAGAAAAAAATCGTTAGTACCATCTGAAATTTCAATAAAAAGTACATGGAAATCCAGAACTATGTGAGAGGCAACCAGAACGGATTTTTTTTCCTTCGACTGAGCAGTAGATTGAATGTGCGATGGAATGCTTTAGATGAGACCAAACTTTTTTTTTCGGAAAATTGAATTTTTCTCAGATTTCTGGTTGCCCCCGCAAGAGTTCTGTCAAATATCTCTACAACTTTTCCGCGTCAGACAAATATTTTCAACGGAACACTCGAGGTAATTTTGTAACGTTGCCCCCCCCCCTAACGAAAGAAAAAAATCGTTAGTAACAACTGAACTATCAATAAAACGTACATAGAACTCCTGAACTATGTGAGAGGCAACCAGAACGGATTTTTTTCCGTCGACTAAGCAGTAGATTGATGGCGCGATGGAATGCTTTAGATGAGACCAAATTTTGTTTTCGGAAAATTGAATTTTTTCTCAGAGTTCTGGTTGCCCCCGCATGAGTTCTGTCAAATATCTCTACAACTTTTCCTCGTCAGATAAATATTTTCAACGGAACACTCGAGATAATTTTGTGAAGTTGCCCCACCCCCTAACAAAAGATAAAAAATCGTTATTAACAACTAAAGTATCAATAAAACGTACATAGAGCTCCAGAACTAAGTGAGAGGCAACCAGAACGGATTTTTTTCCGTCGACTGAGCAGTAGATCGATCGCGCGATGGAATGCTTTAGATCAAACCAATTTTTTTCAGCGGAAAATTGATTTTTTTCTCAGAGTTCTGGTTGACCCCGCAAGAGTTCTGTCAAATATATTTACAAGTTTTCCTCGTCAGACAAATATTTTCAACGGAACCCTCAAGATAATTTTGTGAAGTTGCCCCCCCCCCCCCCACCTAACGAAAGAAAAAAATCGTTAGGAACAACTGAACTATCAATAAAAAGTACATAGAGCTCCAGAACTATGTGAGAGGTAACCAGAACGGATTTTTTTGCGTCGACTGAGCACTAGATCGATTGCACGATGGCTTTAGATGAGACCAAACTTTTTTTTCACAAAATTGAATTTTTTCTCAGAGTTCCGGTTGCCGCCGCAAGAGTTCTGTCAAATATCTCTACAACTTTTCCTCGTCAGACAAATATTTTCAACGGAACACTCGAGGTAATTTTGTGAAGTTGCCACCCCCCCCTAACGAAAGAAAAAAATCGTTAGCAAGAACTGAACTATCAATAAAAAGTACATAGAACTCCAGACTATGTGAGAGGCAACCAAAACGGATTTCTTTTCTGTCGACTGAGCAGTAGATCGAAGGCGCGATGGAATGCTTTGGATGAGACCAACTTTTTTTTCTTCGGAACATTAAATGTTTTCATAGAGTTCTGGTTGCATTCGTAAGAGTTCTGTCAAATATCTTTAGAACTTTTCCTCGTCAGACAAGTATTTTCAACGGAACACTCGAGATAAATTTGTGAAGATGCCCCCACCCCCCTCCAACGAACGAAAAAAATCGTGAGTAACAACTGAACAATCAATAAAAAGTACATAGAACTCCAGAATTATGTGAGAGGCAACCAGAAAGGATTTTTATGCGTAGGCTGAGCAGTAGATCGATGGCGCGATGGAATGCTTTAAATGGGACCAAATTTTCTTTTCGGAAAATTGAGTTTTTTCTCAGAATTCTGGTGGCCCCCGCAAGGATTCTGTCGAATATCTTTATAACTTTTCCGCGTCAGACAAATATTTTCATCGGAACACTCGAGATAATTTTCTAGAGTTGCCCCCGCCCCTAATGAAAGAAAAAACCGTTAGTACCATTTGAAATTTCAATAAAGAGTACCTGGAAATCCAAAACTATGTGAGAGACAACCAGAACGGATTTTTTTCTTTCGACTGAGCAGTAGATTGAACGCTTGATTGAATGCTTTAGATGAGACCAAACTTTTTTTTCGAAAAATTGAGGGTTTTCTCAGAGTTCTGGTTGCCCCCGCAAGAGTTCTGTCAAATATCTCTACAACTTTTCCTCGTCAGACTAAAATTTTCAACGGAACACTCGAGGTAATTTTGTGAAGTTGCCCCCCCGCCCTAACGAAAGAAAAAATCGTTAGTCACAACTGAACTATCAATAAAACGTACATAGAACTCCAGAAGTATGTGAGAGGCAACCAGAACGGATTTTTGTCCGTCGACTGAGCAGTAGATTGATGGTGCGATGGAATGCTTTAGATGAGACCAAATTTTTTTTTCGGGAAATTGCATTTTTTCTCAGAGTTCTGGTTGCCCCCGCAAGAGTTCTGTCAAATATCTCTACAACTTTTCCTCGTTATACACATATTTTCAACGAAACACTCGAGATAATTTTGCGAAGTTGCCCCCCCCCCCCCCGCCCCTGACGAAAGAAAAAAATCGTTAGTACCAACTGAAATTTCAATGAAAAGTACATGGAACTCTAAAACTATGTGAGACGCAACCAGAACGGATTTTTTTTCCATCGACTGAGCAGTAGATTGATGGCGCGATGGAATGCTTTAGATGAGACCAAATTTTGTTTTCGGAAAATTGAATTTTTTCTCAGAGGTCTGGTTGCCCCCGCATGAGTTCTGTCAAATATCTCTACAACTTTTCCTCGTCAGATAAATATTTTCAACGGAACACTCGAGATAATTTTGTGAAGTTGCCCCACCCCCTAACGAAAGATAAAAAATCGTTAGTAACAACTAAAGTATCAATAAAACGTACATAGAGCTCCAGAACTAAGTGAGAGGCAACCAGAACGGATTTTTTTCCGTCGACTGAGCAGTAGATCGATCGCGCGATGGAATGCTTTAGATGAGACCAATTTTTTTCAGCGGAAAATTGATTTTTTCCTCAGAGTTCTGGTTGACCCCGCAAGAGTTCTGTCAAATATATTTACAAGTTTTCCTCGTCAGACAAATATTTTCAACGGAACCCTCGAGATAATTTTGTGAAGTTGCCCCCCCCCCCCCCACCTAACGAAAGAAAAAAATCGTTAGGAACAACTGAACTATCAATAAAAAGTACATAGAGCTCCAGAACTATGTGAGAGGTAACCAGAACGGATTTTTTTACGTCGACTGAGCACTAGATCGATGGCACGATGGCTTTAGATGAGACCAAACTTTTTTTTCAGAAAATTGAATTTTTTCTCAGAGTTCCGGTTGCCGCCGCAAGAGTTCTGTCAAATATCTCTACAACTTTTCCTCGTCAGACAAATATTTTCAACGGAACACTCGAGGTAATTTTGTGAAGTTGCCCCCCCCCTAACGAAAGAAAAAAATCGTTAGCAAGAACTGAACTATCAATGAAAAGTACATAGACCTCCAGACTATGTGAGAGGCTACCAAAACGGATTTCTTTTCTGTCGACTGAGCAGTAGATCGAAGGCGCGATGGAATGCTTTGGATGAGACCAACTTTTTTTTCTTCGGAATATTAAATGTTTTCATAGAGTTCTGGTTGCATTCGTAAGAGTTCTGTCAAATATCTTTAGAACTTTTCCTCGTCAGACAAGTATTTTCAACGGAACACTCGAGATAATTTTGTGAAGATGCCCCCCACCCCCCTCCAACGAAAGAAAAAAATCGTGAGTAACAACTGAACAATCAATAAAAAGTACATAGAACTCCAGAATTATGTGAGAGGCAACCAGAAAGGATTTTTATGCGCAGGCTGAGCAGTCGATCGATGGCGCGATGGAATGCTTTAGATGGGACCAAATTTTTTTTTCGGAAAATTGAGTTTTTTCTCAGAATTCTGGTGGCCCCCGCAAGGATTCTGTCGAATATCTTTATAACTTTTCCGCGTCAGACAAATATTTTCATCGGAACACTCGAGATAATTTTCTAGAGTTGCCCCCCCCCCGTAACGAAAGAAAAAAACCGTTAGTACCATTTGAAATTTCAATAAAGAGTACCTGGAAATCCAAAGCTATGTGAGAGACAACCAGAACGGATTTTTTTCTTTCGACTGAGCAGTAGATTGACCGCTTGATTGAATGCTTTAGATGAGACCAAACTTTTTTTTCGGAAAATTGAATTTTTTCTCAGAGTTCTGGTTGCCCCCGCAAGAGTTCTGTCAAATATCTCAACAACTTTTCCTCGTCAGACTAAAATTTTCAACGGAACACTCGAGGTAATTTTGTGAAGTTGCCCCCCCCCCTAACGAAAGAAAATATCGTTAGTCACAACTGAACTATCAATAAAACGTACATAGAACTCCAGAACTATGTGAGAGGCAACCAGAACGGATTTTTTTCCGTCGACTGAGCAGTAGATTGATGGTACGATGGAATGCTTTAGATGAGACCAAATTTTTTTTTCGCGAAATTGCATTTTTTCTCAGAGTTCTGGTTGCCCCCGCAAGAGTTCTGTCAAATATCTCTACAACTTTTCCTCGTTAGACACATATTTTCAACGGAACACTCGAGATAATTTTGTGAAGTTGCCCCCCCCCCCTAACGAAAGAAAAAAATCGTTAGTACCAACTGAAATTTCAATGAAAAGTACATGGAACTCTAAAACTATGTGAGAGGCAACCAGAACGGATTTTTTTTCCATCGACTGAGCAGTAGATTGATGGCGCGATGGAATGCTTTAGATGAGACCAAATTTTGTTTTCGGAAAATTGAATTTTTTCTCAGAGTTCTGGTTGCCCCCGCATGAGTTCTGTCAAATATCTCTACAACTTTTCCTCGTCAGATAAATATTTTCAACGGAACACTCGAGATAATTTTGTGAAGTTGCCCCACCCCCTAACGAAAGATAATAAATCGTTAGTAACAACTACAGTATCAATAAAAAGTACATAGAGCTCCAGAACTATGTGAGAGGTAACCAGAACGGATTTTTTTGCGTCCACTGAGCACTAGATCGATGGCACGATGGCTTTAGATGAGACCAAACTTTTTTTTCAGAAAATTGATTTTTTTCTCTGAGTTCCGGTTGCCGCCGCAACAGTTCTGTCAAATATCTCTAGAACTTTTCCTCGTCGGACAAATATTTTCAACGGAACACTCGAGGTAATTTTGTGAAGTTGCCCCCCCCCCCCCTAACGAAAGAAAAAAATCGTTAGCAAGGACTGAACTATCAATAAAAAGTACATAGAACTCCAGACTATGTGAGAGGCAACCAAAACGGATTTCTTTTCTGTCGACTGAGCAGTAGATCGAATGCGCGATGGAATGCTTTGGATGAGACCAACTTTTTTTTCTTCGGAAATTTAAATGCTTTCATAGAGTTCTGGTTGCATTCGTAAGAGTTCTGTCAAATATCTTTAGAACTTTTCCTCGTCAGACAAGTATTTTCAACGGAACACTCGAGATAATTTTGTGAAGATGCCCCCCACCCCCTCCAACGAAAGAAAAAAATCGTGAGTAACAACTGAACAATCAATAAAAAGTACATAGAACTCCAGAATTATGTGAGAGGCAACCAGAAAGGATTTTTATGCGTAGGCTGAGCAGTAAATCGATGGCGCGATGGAATGCTTTAGATGGGACCAAATTTTTTTTTCGGAAAATTGAGTTTTTTCTCAGAATTCTGGTGGCCCCCGCAAGGATTCTGTCGAATATCTTTATAACTTTTCCGCGTCAGACAAATATTTTCATCGGAACACTCGAGATAATTTTCTAGAGTTGCCCCCCCTCCCAACGAAAGAAAAAAACCGTTAGTACCATTTGAAATTTCAATATAAAGTACCTGGAAATCCAAAACTATGTGAGAGACAACCAGAACGGATTTTTTTTCTTTCGACTGAGCAGGAGATTGAACGCTTGATTGAATGCTTTAGATGAGACCAAACTTTTTTTTCGGAAAATTGAATTTTTTCTCAGAGTTCTGGTTGCCCCCGCAAGAGTTCTGTCAAATATGTCTTGAACTTTTCCTCGTCAGAGTAAAATTTTCAACGGAACACTCGAGGTAATTTTGTGAAGTTGCCCCCCCCCCTAACGAAAGAAAAAATCGTTAGTCACAACTGAACTATCAATAAAACGTACATAGAACTCCAGAACTATGTGAGAGGCAACCAGAACGGATTTTTTTCCGTCGACTGAGCAGTAGATTGATGGTGCGATGGAATGCTTTAGATGAGACCAAATTTTTTTTTCGGGAAATTGCATTTTTTCTCAGAGTTCTGGTTGCCCCCGCAAGAGTTCTGTCAAATATCTCTACAACTTTTCCTCGTTAGACACATATTTTCAACGGAACACACGAGATAATTTTGTGAAGTTGCCCCCCCCCTAACGAAAGAAAAAAATCGTTAGTACCAACTGAAATTTCAATGAAAAGTACATGGAACTCTAAAACTATGTGAGAGGCAACCAGAACGGATTTTTTCCCGTCGACTGAGCAGTAGATTGATGGTGCGATGGAATGCTTTAGATGAGACCAAATTTTTTTTTCGGGTAATTGCATTTTTTCTCAGAGTTCTGGTTGCCCCCGAAAGAGTTCTGTCAAATATCTCTACAACTTTTCCTCGTTAGACACATATTTTCAACGGAACACTCGAGATAATTTTGTGAAGTTGCCCCCCCCCCCCTATCGAAAGAAAAAAATCGTTAATACCAACTGAAATTTCAATGAAAAGTACATGGAACTCTAAAACTATGTGAGAGGCAACCAGAACGGATTTTTTTTCCATCGACTGAGCAGTAGATTGATGGCGCGATGGAATGCTTTAGATGAGACCAAATTTTGTTTTCGGAAACTTGAATTTTTTCTCAGAGTTCTGGTTGCCCCCGAATGAGTTCTGTCAAATATCTCTACAACTTTTCCTCGTCAGATAAATATTTTCAACGGAACACTCGAGATAATTTTGTGAAGTTACCCCACCCCCTAACGAAAGATAATAAATCGTTAGTAACAACTAAAGTATCAATAAAACGTACATAGAGCTCCAGAAGTAAGTGAGAGGCAACCAGAACGGATTTTTTTCCGTCGACTGAGCAGTAGATCGACCGCGCGATGGAATGCTTTAGATGAGACCAATTTTTTTCAGCGGAAAATTGATTTTTTCCTCAGAGTTCTGGTTGACCCCGCAAGAGTTCTGTCAAATATATTTACAAGTTTTCCTCGTCAGACAAATATTTTCAACGGAACCCTCGAGATAATTTTGTGAAGTTGCCCCCCCCCCACCTAACGAAAGAAAAAAATCGTTAGGAACAACTGAACTATCAATAAAAAGTACATAGAGCTCCAGAACTATGTGAGAGGTAACCAGAACGGATTTTTTTGCGTCGACTGAGCACTAGATCGATGGCACGATGGCTTTAGATGAGACCAAACTTTTTTTTCAGAAAATTGAATTTTTTCTCAGAGTTCCGGTTGCCGCCGCAAGAGTTCTGTCAAATATCTCTGCAACTTTTCCTCGTCAGACAAATATTTTCAACGGAACACTCGAGGTAATTTTGCGAAGTTGCCCCCCCCCCCCTAACGAAAGAAAAAAATCGTTAGCAAGAACTGAACTATCAATAAAAAGTACATAGACCTCCAGGCTATGTGAGAGGCTACCAAAACGGATTTCTTTTCTGTCGACTGAGCAGTAGATCGAAGGCGCGATGGAATGCTTTGGATGAGACCAACTTTTTTTTCTTCGGAATATTAAATGTTTTCATAGAGTTCTGGTTGCATTCGTAAGAGTTCTGTCAAATATCTTTACAACTTTTCCTCGTCAGACAAGTATTTTCAACGGAACACTCGAGATAATTTTGTGAAGATGCCCCCCACCCCCCTCGAACGAAAGAACAAAATCGTGGGTAACAACTGAACAATCAATAAAAAGTACATAGAACTCCAGAATTCTGTGAGAGGCAACCAGAAAGGATTTTTATGCGTAGGCTGAGCAGTCGATCGATGGCGCGATGGAATGCTTTAGATGGGACCAAATTTTTTTTTCGGAAAATTGAGTTTTTGCTCAGAATTTTGGTGGCCCCCGCAAGGATTCTGTCGAATATCTTTATAACCTTTCCGCGTCAGACAAATATTTTCATCGGAACACTCGAGATAATTTTCTAGAGTTGCCCCCCCCCCTAAGGAAAGAAAAAAACCGTTAGTACCATTTGAAATTTCATCAAACAGTACCTGGAAATCCAAAACTATGTGAGAGACAACCAGAACGGATTTTTTTTCTTTCACCTGAGCAGTAGATTGAACGCTTGATTGAATGCTTTAGATGAGACCAAACTTTTTTTTCGGAAAATTGAATTTTTTCTCAGAGTTCTGGTTGCCCCCGCAAGAGTTCTGTCAAATATCTCTACAACTTTTCCTCGTCAGACTAAAATTTTCAACGGAACACTGGAGGTAATTTTGTGAAGTTGCCCCCCCCCCGCCCCTAACGAAAGAAAAAATCGTTAGTCACAACTGAACTATCAATAAAACGTACATAGAACTCCAGAACTATGTGAGAGGCAACCAGAACGGATTTTTTTCCGTCGACTGAGCAGTAGATTGATGGTGCGATGGAATGCTTTAGATGAGACCAAATTTTTTTTTCGGGAAATTGCATTTTTTCTCAGAGTTCTGGTTGCCCCCGCAAGAGTTCTGTCAAATATCTCTACAACTTTTCTTCGTTATACACATATTTTCAACGGAACACTCGAGATAATTTTGTGAAGTTGCCCCCCCCCCCCCCCGCCCCTAACGAAAGAAAAAAATCGTTAGTACCAACTGAAATTTCAATGAAAAGTCCATGGAACTCTAAAACTATGTGAGAGGCAACCAGAACGGATTTTTTTTCCATCGACTGAGCAGTAGATTGATGGCGCGATGGAATGCTTTAGATGAGACCAAATTTTGTTTACGGAAAATTGAGTTTTTTCTCAGAATTCTGGTGGCCCCCGCAAGGATTCTGTCGAATATCTTGATAACTTTTCCGCGTCAGACAAATATTTTCATCGGAACACTCGAGATAATTTTCTAGAGTTGCCCCCCCCCCCCAACGAAAGGAAAAAACCGTAAGTACCATTTGAAATTTCAATATAAAGTACCTGGAAATCCAAAACTATGTGAGAGACAGCCAGAACGGATTTTTTTTCTTTCGACTGAGCCGTAGATTGAACGCTTGATTGAATGCTTTAGATGAGACCAAACTTTTTTTTCGGAAAATTGAATTTTTTCTCAGAGTTCTGGTTGCCCCCGCAAGAGTTCTGTCAAATATCTCTACAACTTTTCCTCGTCAGACTAAAATTTTCAACGGAACCCTCGAGGTAATTTTGTGAAGTTGCCCCCCCCCTAACGAAAGAAAAAATCGGTAGTCACAAATGAACTATCAATAAAACGTACATAGAACTCCAGAACTATGTGAGAGGAAACCAGAACGGATTTTTTTCCGTCGACTGAGCAGTAGATTGATGGTGCGATGGAATGCTTTAGATGAGACCAAATTTTTTTTTCGGGAAATTGCATTTTTTCTCAGAGTTCTGGTTGCCCCCGCAAGAGTTCTGTCAAATATCTCTACAACTTTTCCTCGTTATACACATATTTTCAACGGAACACTCGAGATAATTTTGTGAAGTTGCCCCCCGCCCCCCTAACGAAAGAAAAAAATCGTTAGTACCAACTGAAATTTCAATGAAAAGTACATGGAACTCTAAAACTATGTGAGGGGCAACCAGAACGGATTTTTTTTTCCATCGACTGAGCAGTAGATTGATGGCGCGATGGAATGCTTTAGATGAGACCAAATTTTGTTTGCGGAAAATTGAATTTTTTCTCAGAGTTCTGGTTGCCCCCGCATGAGTTCTGTCAAATATCTCTACAACTTTTCCTCGTCAGATAAATATTTTCAACGGAACACTCGACATGATTTTGTGAAGTTGCCCCACCCCCTAACGAAAGATAAAAAATCGTTAGTAACAACTAAAGTATCAATAAAACGTACATAGAGCTCCAGAACTAAGTGAGAGGCAACCAGAACGGATTTTTTTCCGTCGACTGAGCAGTAGATCGATCGCGCGATGGAATGCTTTAGATGAGACCAATTTTTTTCAGCGGAAAATTGATTTTCTCCTCAGAGTTCTGGTTGACCCCGCAAGAGTTCTGTCAAATATATTTTAAAGTTTTCCTCGTCAGACAAATATTTTCAACGGAACCCTCGAGATAATTTTGTGAAGTTGCCCCCCCCCCCCCACCTAACGAAAGAAAAAAATCGTTAGGAACAACTGAACTATAAATAAAAAGTACATAGAGCTCCAGAACTATGTGAGAGGTAACCAGAACGGATTTTTTTGCGTCGACTGAGCACTAGATCGATGGCACGATGGCTTTAGATGAGACCAAACTTTTTTTTCAGAAAATTGAATTTTTTCTCAGAGTTCCGGTTGCCGCCGCAAGAGTTCTGTCAAATATCTCTAGAACTTTTCCTCGTCAGACAAATATTTTCAACGGAACACTCGAGGTAATTTTGTGAAGTTGCCCCCCCGCCCTAACGAAAGAAAAAAATCGTTAGCAAGAACTGAACTATCAATAAAAAGTACATAGAACTCCAGACTATGTGAGAGGCAACCAAAACGGATTTCTTTTCTGTCGACTGAGCAGTAGATCGAAGGCGCGATGGAATGCTTTGGATGAGACCAACTTTTTTTTCTTCGGAAAATTAAATGTTTTCATAGAGTTCTGGTTGCATTCGTAAGAGTTCTGTCAAATATCTTTAGAACTTTTCCTCATCAGACAAGTATTTTCAACGGAACACTCGAGATAATTTTGTGAAGATGCCCCACACCCCCCTCCAACGAAAGAAAAAAATCGTGAGTAACAACTGAACAATCAATAAAAAGTACATAGAACTCCAGAATTATGTGAGAGGCAACCAGAAAGGATTTTTATGCGTAGGCTGAGCAGTAGATCTATGGCGCGATGGAATGCTTTAGATGGGACCAAATTTTTTTTTCGGAAAATTGAGTTTTTTCTCAGAATTCTGGTGGCCCCCGCAAGGATTCTGTCGAACATCTTTATAACTTTTCCGCGTCAGACAAATATTTTCATCGGAACACTCGAGATAATTTTCTAGAGTTGCCCCCCCCCCTAACGAAAGAAAAAAACCGTTAGTACCATTTGAAATTTCATCAAACAGTACCTGGGAATCCAAAACTATGTGAGAGACAACCAGAACGGATTTTTTTTCTTTCACCTGAGCAGTAGATTGAACGCTTGATTGAATGCTTTAGATGAGACCAAACTTTTTTTTCGGAAAATTGAATTTTTTCTCAGAGTTCTGGTTGCCCCCGCAAGAGTTCTGTCAAATATCTCTAGAACTTTTCCTCGTCAGACTAAAATTTTCAACGGAACACTCGAGGTAATTTTGTGAAGTTGCCCCCCCCCCCCTCTAACGAATGAAAAAATCGTTAGTCACAACTGAACTATCAATAACACGTACATAGAACTCCAGAAGTATGTGAGAGGCAACCAGAACGGATTTTTGTCCGTCGACTGAGCAGTAGATTGATGGTGCGATGGCATGCTTTAGATGAGACCAAATTTTTTTTTCGGGAAATTGCATTTTTTCTCAGAGTTCTGGTTGCCCCCGCAGGAGTTCTGTCAAATATCTCTACAACTTTTCCTCGTTATACACATATTTTCAACGAAACACTCGAGATAATTTTGCGAAGTTGCCCCCCCCCCCCCCGCCCCTGACGAAAGAAAAAAATCGTTAGTACCAACTGAAATTTCAATGAAAAGTACATGGAACTCTAAAACTATGTGAGACGCAACCAGAACGGATTTTTTTTCCATCGACTGAGCAGTAGATTGATGGCGCGATGGAATGCTTTAGATGAGACCAAATTTTGTTTTCGGAAAATTGAATTTTTTCTCAGAGGTCTGGTTGCCCCCGCATGAGTTCTGTCAAATATCTCTACAACTTTTCCTCGTCAGATAAATATTTTCAACGGAACACTCGAGATAATTATGTGAAGTTGCCCCACCCCCTAACGAAAGATAAAAAATCGTTAGTAACAACTAAAGTATCAATAAAACGTACATAGAGCTCCAGAACTAAGTGAGAGGCAACCAGAACGGATTTTTTTCCGTCGACTGAGCAGTAGATCGATCGCGCGCTGGAATGCTTTAGATGAGACCAATTTTTTTCAGCGGAAAATTGATTTTTTCCTCAGAGTTCTGGTTGACCCCGCAAGAGTTCTGTCAAATATATTTACAAGTTTTCCTCGTCAGACAAATATTTTCAACGGAACCCTCGAGATAATTTTGTGAAGTTGCCCCCCCCCCCCCACCTACCGAAAGAAAAAAATCGTTAGGAACAACTGAACTATCAATAAAAAGTACATAGAGCTCCAGAACTATGTGAGAGGTAACCAAAACGGATTTTTTTACGTCGACTGAGCACTAGATCGATGGCACGATGGCTTTAGATGAGACCAAACTTTTTTTTCAGAAAATTGAATTTTTTCTCAGAGTTCCGGTTGCCGCCGCAAGAGTTCTGTCAAATATCTCTACAACTTTTCCTCGTCAGACAAATATTTTCAACGGAACACTCGAGGTAATTTTGTGAAGTTGCCCCCCCCCCCTAACGAAAGAAAAAAATCGTTAGCAAGAACTGAACTATCAATGAAAAGTACATAGACCTCCAGACTATGTGAGAGGCTACCAAAACGGATTTCTTTTCTGTCGACTGAGCAGTAGATCGAAGGCGCGATGGAATGCTTTGGATGAGACCAACTTTTTTTTCTTCGGAATATTAAATGTTTTCATAGAGTTCTGGTTGCATTCGTAAGAGTTCTGTCAAATATCTTTAGGACTTTTCCTCGTCAGACAAGTATTTTCAACGGAACACTCGAGATAATTTTGTGAAGATGCCCCCCACCCCCCTCCGACGAAAGAAAAAAATCGTGAGTAACAACTGAACAATCAATAAAAAGTACATAGAACTCCAGAATTATGTGAGAGGCAACCAGAAAGGATTTTTATGCGTAGGCTGAGCAGTAAATCGATGGCGCGATGGAATGCTTTAGATGGGACCAAATTTTTTTTTCGGAAAATTGAGTTTTTTCTCAGAATTCTGGTGGCCCCCGCAAGGATTCTGTCGAATATCTTTATAACTTTTCCGCGTCAGACAAATATTTTCATCGGAACACTCGAGATAATTTTCGAGAGTTGCCCCCCCCCCCCTCCCCCCATAACGAAAGAAAAAAACCGTTAGTACCATTTGAAATTTCAATAAAGAGTACCTGGAAATCCAAAACTATGTGAGAGACAACCAGAACGGATTTTTTTCTTTCGACTGAGCAGTAGATTGAACGCTTGATTGAATGCTTTAGATGAGACCAAACTTTTTTTTCGGAAAATTGAATTTTTTCTCAGAGTTCTGGTTGCCCCCGCAAGAGTTCTGTCAAATATCTCAACAACTTTTCCTCGTCAGACTAAAATTTTCAACGGAACACTCGAGGTAATTTTGTGAAGTTGCCCCCCCCCCCCCCTAACGAAAGAAAAAATCGTTAGTCACAACTGAACTATCAATAAAACGTACATAGAACTCCAGAACTATGTGAGAGGCAACCAGAACGGATTTTTTTCCGTCGACTGAGCAGTAGATTGATGGTACGATGGAATGCTTTAGATGAGACCAAATTTTTTTTTCGCGAAATTGCATTTTTTCTCAGAGTTCTGGTTGCCCCCGCAAGAGTTCTGTCAAATATCTCTACAACTTTTCCTCGTTAGACACATATTTTCAACGGAACACTCGAGAAAATTTTGTGAAGTTGCCCCCCCCCCCTAACGAAAGAAAAAAATCGTTAGTACCAACTGAAATTTCAATGAAAGGTACATGGAACTCTAAAACTATGTGAGAGGCAACCAGAACGGATTTTTTTTCCATCGACTGAGCAGTAGATTGATGGCGCGATGGAATGCTTTAGATGAGACCAAATTTTGTTTTCGGAAAATTGAATTTTTTCTCAGAGTTCTGGTTGCCCCCGCATGAGTTCTGTCAAATATCTCTACAACTTTTCCTCGTCAGATAAATATTTACAACGGAACACTCGAGATAATTTTGTGAAGTTGCCCCACCCCCTAACGAAAGATAATAAATCGTTAGTAACAACTACAGTATCAATAAAAAGTACATAGAGCTCCAGAACTATGTGAGAGGTAACCAGAACGGATTTTTTTGCGTCGACTGAGCACTAGATCGATGGCACGATGGCTTTAGATGAGACCAAACTTTTTTTTCAGAAAATTGATTTTTTTCTCTGAGTTCCGGTTGCCGCCGCAACAGTTCTGTCAAATATCTCTAGAACTTTTCCTCGTCGGACAAATATTTTCAACGGAACACTCGAGGTAATTTTGTGAAGTTGCCCCCCCCCCTAACGAAAGAAAAAAATCGTTAGCAAGGACTGAACTATCAATAAAAAGTACATAGAACTCCAGACTATGTGAGAGGCAACCAAAACGGATTTCTTTTCTGTCGACTGAGCAGTAGATCGAAGGCGCGATGGAATGCTTTGGATGAGACCAACTTTTTTTTCTTCGGAAAATTAAATGCTTTCATAGAGTTCTGGTTGCATTCGTAAGAGTTCTGTCAAATATCTTTAGAACTTTTCCTCGTCAGACAAGTATTTTCAACGGAACACTCGAGATAATTTTGTGAAGATGCCCCCCACCCCCTCCAACGAAAGAAAAAAATCGTGAGTAACAACTGAACAATCAATAAAAAGTACATAGAACTCCAGAATTATGTGAGAGGCAACCAGAAAGGATTTTTATGCGTAGGCTGAGCAGTAAATCGATGGCGCGATGGAATGCTTTAGATGGGACCAAATTTTTTTTTCGGAAAATTGAGTTTTTTCTCAGAATTCTGGTGGCCCCCGCAAGGATTCTGTCGAATATCTTTATAACTTTTCCGCGTCAGACAAATATTTTCATCGGAACACTCGAGATAATTTTCTAGAGTTGCCCCCCCGCCCAACGAAAGAAAAAAACCGTTAGTACCATTTGAAATTTCAATATAAAGTACCTGGAAATCCAAAACTATGTGAGAGACAACCAGAACGGATTTTTTTTCTTTCGACTGAGCAGGAGATTGAACGCTTGATTGAATGCTTTAGATGAGACCAAACTTTTTTTTCGGAAAATTGAATTTTTTCTCAGAGTTCTGGTTGCCCCCGCAAGAGTTCTGTCAAATATGTCTACAACTTTTCCTCGTCAGACTAAAATTTTCAACGGAACACTCGAGGTAATTTTGTGAAGTTGCCCCCCCCCCTAACGAAAGAAAAAATCGTTAGTCACAACTGAACTATCAATAAAACGTACATAGAACTCCAGAACTATGTGAGAGGCAACCAGAACGGATTTTTTTCCGTCGACTGAGCAGTAGATTGATGGTGCGATGGAATGCTTTAGATGAGACCAAATTTTTTTTTCGGGAAATTGCATTTTTTCTCAAAGTTCAGGTTGCCCCCGCAAGAGTTCTGTCAAATATCTCTACAACTTTTCCTCGTTAGACACATATTTTCAACGGAACACACGAGATAATTTTGTGAAGTTGCCCCCCCCCCCCTAACGAAAGAAAAAAATCGTTAGTACCAACTGAAATTTCAATGAAAAGTACATGGAACTCTAAAACTATGTGAGAGGCAACCAGAACGGATTTTTTTTCCATCGACTGAGCAGTAGATTGATGGCGCGATGGAATGCTTTAGATGAGACCAAATTTTGTTTCCGGAAAATTGAATTTTTTCTCAGAGTTCTGGTTGCTCCCGCATGAGTTCTGTCAAATATCTCTACAACTTTTCCTCGTCAGATAAATATTTTGAACGGAACACTCGAGATAATTTTGTGAAGTTCCCCACCCCTCTAACGAAAGAAAAAAATCGTTAGTACCATCTGAAATTTCAATAAAAAGTACATGGAAATCCAGAACTATGTGAGAGGCAACCAGAACGGATTTTTTTCCGTCGACTGAGCAGTAGATTGATGGCGCGATGGAATGCTTTAGATGAGACCAAATTTTGTTTTCGAAAAATTGAATTTTTTCTCAGAGTTCTGGTTGCCCCCGCATGAGTTCTGTCAAATATCTCTACAACTTTTCCTCGTCAGATAAATATTTTCAACGGAACACTCGAGATAATTTTGTGAAGTTGCCCCACCCCCTAACAAAAGATAAAAAATCGTTAGTAACAACTAAAGTATCAATAAAACGTACATAGAGCTCCAGAACTAAGTGAGAGGCAACCAGAACGGATTTTTTTCCGTCGACTGAGCAGTAGATCGATCGCGCGATAGAATGCTTTAGATGAAACCAATTTTTTTCAGCGGAAAATTGATTTTTTTCTCAGAGTTCTGGTTGACCCCGCAAGAGTTCTGTCAAATATATTTACAAGTTTTCCTCGTCAGACAAATATTTTCAACGGAACGCTCAAGATAATTTTGTGAAGTTGCCCCCCGCCCCGCCACTTAACGAAAGAAAAAAATCGTTAGGAACAACTGAACTATCAATAAAAAGTACATAGAGCTCCAGAACTATGTGAAACGTAATCAGAACGGATTTTTTTGCGTCGAATGAGCACTAGATCGATGGCACGATGGCTTTAGATGAGACCAAACTTTTTTTTCAGAAAATTGAATTTTTTCTCAGAGTTCCGGTTGCCGCCGCAAGAGTTCTGTCAAATATCTCTGCAACTTTTCGTCGTCAGACAAATATTTTCAACGGAACACTCGAGGTAATTTTGTGAAGTTGCCCCGCCCCCTAACGAAAGAAAAAAATCGTTAGCAAGAACTGAACTATCAATAAAAAGTACATAGAACTCCAGACTATGTGAGAGGCTACCAAAACGGATTTCTTTTCTGTCGACTGAGCAGTAGATCGAAGGCGCGATGGAATGCTTTGGATGAGACCAACTTTTTTTTCTTCGGAACTTTAAATGTTTTCATAGAGTTCTGGTTCCATTCGTAAGAGTTCTGTCAAATATCTTTAGAACTTTTCCTCGTCAGACAAGTATTTTCAACGGAACACTCGAGATAATTTTGTGAAGATGCCCCCCACCCCCCTCCAACGAAAGAAAAAAATCGTGAGTAACAACTGAACAATCAATAAAAAGTACATAGAACTCCAGAATTATGTGAGAGGCAACCAGAAAGGATTTTTATGCGTAAGCTGAGCAGTAGATCGATGGCGCGATGGAATGCTTTAGATGGGACCAAATTTTTTTTTCAGAAAATTGAGTTTTTTCTCAGAATTCTGGTAGCCGCCGCAAAGATTTTGTCGAATATCTTTATAACTTTTCCGCGTCAGACAAATATTTTCATCGGAACACTCGAGATAATTTTCTAGAGTTGCCCCCCCCCCCCCTAACGAAAGAAAAAAACCGTTAGCACCATTTGAAATTTCAATAAAAAGTACCTGGAAATCCAAAACTATGTGAGAGACAACCAGAACGGATTTTTTTTCTTTCGACTGAGCAGCAGATTGAACGCTTGATCGAATGCTTTAGATGAGACCAAACTTTTTTTTCGGAAAATTGAATTTTTTCTCAGAGTTCTGGTTGCCCCCGCAAGAGTTCTGTCAAATATCTCTACAACTTTTCCTCGTCAGACTAAAATTTTCAACGGAACACTCGAGGTAATTTTGTGAAGTTGCCCCCCCCCCCCTAACGAAAGAAAAAATCGTTAGTCACAACTGAAGAATCAATAAAACGTACATAGAACTCCAGAACTATGTGAGAGGCAACCAGAACGGATTTTTTTCCGTCGACTGAGCAGTAGATTGATGGTGCGATGGAATGCTTTAGATGAGACCAAATTTTTTTTTCGGGAAATTGCATTTTTTCTCAGAGTTCTGGTTGCCCCCGCATGAGTTCTGTCAAATAACTCTACAACTTTTCCTCGTCAGATAAATATTTTACACGGAACACTCGAGATAATTTTGTGAAGTTGCCCCACCCCCTAACGAAAGATAAAAAATCGTTAGTAACAACTAAAGTATCAATAAAGCGTACATAGAGCTCCAGAACTAAGTGAGAGGCAACCAGAACGGATTTTTTTCCGTTGACTGAGCAGTAGATCGATCGCGCGATGGAATGCTTTAGATGAGACCAATTTTTTTCAGCGGAAAATTGATTTTTTTCTCAGAGTTCTGGTTGACCCCGCAAGAGTTCTGTCAAATATATTTACAAATTTTCCTCGTCAGACAAATATTTTCAACGGAACGCTCGAGATAATTTTGTGAAGTTGCCCCCCCCCCACCTAACGAAAGAAAAAAATCGTTAGGAACAACTGAACTATCAATAAAAAGTACATAGAGCTCCAGAACTATGTGAGAGGTAACCAGAACGGATTTTTTTGCGTCGACTGAGCACTAGATCGATTGCACGATGGCTTTAGATGAGACCAAACTTTTTTTTCAGAAAATTGAATTTTTTCTCAGAGTTCCGGTTGCCGCCGCAAGAGTTCTGTCAAATATCTCTACAACTTTTCCTCGTCAGACAAATATTTTCAACGGAACACTCGAGGTAATTTTGTGAAGTTTCCCCCCCCCCTAACGAAAGAAAAAAATCGTTAGCAAGAACTGAACTATCAATAAAAAGTACATAGAACTCCAGACTATGTGAGAGGCAACCAAAACGGATTTCTTTTCTGTCGACTGAGCAGTAGATCGAAGGCGCGATGGAATGCTTTGGATGAGACCAACTTTTTTTTCTTCGGAAAATTAAATGTTTTCATAGAGTTCTGGTTGCATTCGTAAGAGTTCTGTCAAATATCTTTAGAACTTTTCCTCGTCAGACAAGTATTTTCAACGGAACACTCGAGATAATTTTGTGAAGATGCCCCCCACCCCCATCCAACGAAAGAAAAAAATCGTGAGTAACAACTGAACAATCAATAAAAAGTACATAGAACTCTAGAATTATGTGAGAGGCAACCAGAAAGGATTTTTATGCGTAGGCTGAGCAGTAGATCGATGGCGCGATGGAATGCTTTAGATGGGACCAAATTTTTTTTCTCGGAAAATTGAGTTTTCTCTCAGAATTCTGGTGGCCCCGGCAAGGATTCTGTCGAATATCTTTATAACTTTTCCGCGTCAGACAAACATTTTCATCGGAACACTCGAGATAATTTTCTAGAGTTGCCCCCCCCCCCCGAACGAAAGAAAAAAACCGTTGGTACCATTTGAAATTTCAATAAAAAGTACCTGGAAATCCAAAACTATGTGAGAGTCAACCAGAACGGATTTTTTTTCTTTCGACTGAGCAGTAGATTGAACGCTTGATTGAATGCTTTAGATGAGACCAAATTTTTTTTTCGGAAAATTGAATTTTTTCTCAGAGTTCTGGTTGCCCCCGCAAGAGTTCTGTCAAATATCTCTACAACTTTTCCTCGTCAGACTAAAATTTTCAACGGAACACTCGAGGTAATTTTGTGAAGTTGCCCCCCCCCCCCCTAACGAAAGAAAAAATCGTTAGTCACAACTGAACTATCAATAAAACGTACATAGAACTCCAGAACTATGTGAGAGGCAACCAGAACGGATTTTTTTCCGTCGACTGAGCAGTAGATTGATGGTGCGATGGAATGCTTTAGATGAGACCAAATTTTTTTTTCGGGAAATTGCATTTTTTCTCAGAGTTCTGGTTGCCCCCGCAAGAGTTCTGTCAAATATCTCTACAACTTTTCCTCGTTATACACATATTTTCAACAGAACACTCGAGATAATTTTGTGAAGTTGCCCCCCGCCCCCCTAACGAAAGAAAAAAATCGTTAGTACCAACTGAAATTTCAATGAAAAGTACATGGAACTCTAAAACTATGTGAGGGGCAACCAGAACGGATTTTTTTTTCCATCGACTGAGCAGTAGATTGATGGCGCGATGGAATGCTTTAGATGAGACCAAATTTTGTTTTCGGAAAATTGAATTTTTTCTCAGAGTTCTGGTTGCCCCCGCATGAGTTCTGTCTAATATCTCTACAACTTTTCCTCGTCAGATAAATATTTTCAACGGAACACTCGAGATAATTTTGTGAAGTTGCCCCACCCCCTAACGAAAGATAAAAAATCGTTCGTAACTACTAAAGTATCAATAAAACGTACATAGAGCTCCAGAACTAAGTGAGAGGCAATCAGAACGGATTTTTTTCCGTCGACTGAGCAGTAGATCGATCGCGCGATGGAATGCTTTAGATGAGACCAATTTTTTTCAGCGGAAAATTGATTTTTTTCTCAGAGTTCTGGTTGACCCCGCAAGAGTTCTGTCAAATATATTTACAAGTTTTCCTCGTCAGACAAATATTTTCAACGGAACCCTCGAGATAATTTTGTGAAGTTGCCCCCCCCCCCGCCTAACGAAAGAAAAAAATCGTTAGGAACAACTGAACTATCAATAAAAAGTACATAGAGCTCCAGAACTATGTGAGAGGTAACCAGAACGGATTTTTTTGCGTCGACTGAGCACTAGATCGATGGCACGATGGCTTTAGATGAGACCAAACTTTTTTTTCAGAAAATTGAATTTTTTCTCAGAGTTCCGGTTGCCGCCGCAAGAGTTCTGTCAAATATCTCTAAAACTTTTCCTCGTCAGACAAATATTTTCAACGGAACACTCGAGGTAATTTTGTGAAGTTGCCCCCCCCCCCTATCGAAAGAAAAAAATCGTTAGCAAGAACTGAACTATCAATAAAAAGTACATAGAACTCCAGACTATGTGAGAGGCAACCAAAACGGATTTCTTTTCTGTCGACTGAGCAGTAGATCGAAGGCGCGATGGAATTCTTTGGATGAGACCAACTTTTTTTTCTTCGGAAAATTAAATGTTTTGATAGAGTTGTGGTTGCATTCGTAAGAGTTCTGTCAAATATCTTTAGAACTTTTCCTCGTCAGACAAGTACTTTCAACGGAACACTCGAGATAATTTTGTGAAGATGCCCCCCACCCCCCTCCGACGAAAGAAAAAAATCGTGAGTAACAACTGAACAATCAATAAAAAGTACATAGAACTCCAGAATTATGTGAGAGGCAACCAGAAAGGATTTTTATGCGTAGGCTGAGCACTAGATCGATGGCGCGATGGAATGCTTTAGATGGGACCAAATTTTTTTTTCGGAAAATTGAGTTTTTTCTCAGAATTCTGGTGGCCCCCGCAAGGATTCTGTCGAATATCTTTATAACTTTTCCGCGTCAGACAAATATTATCATCGGAACACTCGAGATAATTTTCTAGAGTTGCCCCCCCCCCCCCTAACGAAAGAAAAAAAACGTTAGTACCATTTGAAATTTCAATAATCAGTACCTGGAAATCCAAAACTATGTGAGAGACAACCAGAACGGATTTTTTTTCTTTCGACTGAGCAGTAGATTGAACGCTTGATTGAATGCTTTAGATGAGACCAAACTTTTTTTTCGGAAAATTGAATTTTTTCTCAGACTTCTGGTTGCCCCCGCAACAGTTCTGCCAAATATCTCTACAACTTTTCCTCGTCAGACTAAAAGTTTCAACGGAACACTCGAGGTAATTTTGTGAAGTTGCCCCCCCCCCCCTAACGAAAGAAAAAATCGTTAGTCACAACTGAACTATCAATAAAACGTACATAGAACTCCAGAACTATGTGAGAGGCAACCAGAACGGATTTTTTTCCGTCGACTGAGCAGTAGATTGATGGTGCGATGGAATGCTTTAGATGAGACCAATTTTTTTTCGGGAAATTGCATTTTTTCTCAGAGTTCTGGTTGCCCCCGCAGAAGTTCTGTCAAATATCTCTACAACTTTTCCTCGTTATACACATATTTTCAACGGAACACTCGAGATAATTTTGTGAAGTTGCCCCCCCCCCTAACGAAAGAAAAAAATCGTTAGTACCAACTGAAATTTCAATGAAAAGTACATGGAACTCTAAAACTATGTGAGAGGCAACCAGAACGGATTTTTTTTCCATCGACTGAGCAGTAGATTGATGGCGCGATGGAATGCTTTAGTTGAGACCAAATTTTGTTTTCGGAAAATTGAATTTTTTCTCAGAGTTCTGGTTGCCCCCGCATGAGTTCTGTCAAATATCTCTACAACTTTTCCTCGTCAGATGAATATTTTCAACGGAAGACTCGAGATAATTTTGTGAAGTTGCCCCACCCCCTAACGAAAGATAATAAATCGTTAGTAACAACTAACGTATCAATAAAACGTACATAGAGCTCCAGAACTTCGTGAGAGGCAACCAGAACGGATTTTTTTCCGTCGACTGAGCAGTAGATCGATCGCGCGATGGAATGCTTTAGATGAGACCAATTTTTTTCAGCGGAAAATTGATTTTTTCTCAGAGTTCTGGTTGACCCCGCAAGAGTTCTGTCAAATATATTTACAAGTTTTCCTCGTCAGACAAATATTTTCAACGGAACGCTCGAGATAATTTTGTGAAGTTGCCCCCCCCCCCCCCACCTAACGAAAGGAAAAATTCGTTAGGAACAACTGAACTATCAATAAAAAGTACATAGAGCTCCAGAACTATTTGAGAGGTAACCAGAACGGATTTTTTTGCGTCGACTGAGCTCTAGATGGCACGATGGCTTTAGATGAGACCAAACTTTTTTTTTCAGAAAATTGAATTTTTTCTCAGAGTTCCGGTTGCCGCCGCAAGATTTCTGTCAAATATCTCTAGAACTTTTCCTCGTCAGACAAATATTTTCAACGGAACACTCGAGGCAATTTTGTGAAGTTGCCCCACCCCCCTAACGAAAGAAAAAAATCGTTAGCAAGAACTGAACTATCAATAAAAAGTACATAGAACTCCAGACTATGTGAGAGGCAACCAAAACGGATTTCTTTTCTGTCGACTGAGCAGTAGATCGAAGGCGCGATGGAATGCTTTGGATGAGACCAACTTTTTTTTCTTCGGAAAATTAAATGTTTTCATAGAGTTCTGGTTGCATTCGTAAGAGTTCTGTCAAATATCTTTAGAACTTTTCCTCGTCAGACAAGTATTTTCAACGGAACACTCGAGATAATTTTGTGAAGATGCCCCCCACCCCCATCCAACGAAAGAAAAAAATCGTGAGTAACAACTGAACAATCAATAAAAAGTACATAGAACTCTAGAATTATGTGAGAGGCAACCAGAAAGGATTTTTATGCGTAGGCTGAGCAGTAGATCGATCGCGCGATGGAATGCTTTAGATGGGACCAAATTTTTTTTCTCGGAACATTGAGTTTTTTCTCAGAATTCTGGTGGCCCCGGCAAGGATTCTGTCGAATATCTTTATAACTTTTCCGCGTCAGACAAATATTTTCATCGGAACACTCGAGATAATTTTCTAGAGTTGCGCCCCCCCCCCAACGAAAGAAAAAAACCGTTGGTACCATTTGAAATTTCAATAAAAAGTACCTGGAAATCCAAAACTATGTGAGAGACAACCAGAACGGATTTTTTTTCTTTCGACTGAGCAGTAGATTGAACGCTTGATTGAATGCTTTAGATGAGACCAAACTTTTTTTTCGGAAAATTTAATTTTTTCTCAGAGTTCTGGTTGCCCCCGCAAGAGTTCTGTCAAACATCTCTACAACTTTTCCTCGTCAGACTAATATTTTCAACGGAACACTCGAGGTAATTTTGTGAAGTTGCCTCCCCCCCCTAACGAAAGAAAAAATCGTTAGTCACAACTGAACTATCAATAAAACGTACATAGAACTCCAGAACTATGTGAGAGGCAACCAGAACGGAATTTTTTCCGTCGACTGAGCAGTAGATTGATGGTGCGATGGAATGCTTTAGATGAGACCAAATTTTTTTTTCGGGAAATTGCATTTTTTCTCAGAGTTCTGGTTGCCCCCGCAAGAGTTCTGTCAAATATCTCTACAACTTTTCCTCGTTAGACACATATTTTCAACGGAACACTCGAGATAATTTTGTGAAGTTGCCCCCACCCCCCTAACGAAAGAAAAAAATCGTTAGTACCAACTGAAATTTCAATAGCAAGTACATGGAACTCTAAAACTATGTGAGAGGCAACCAGAACGGATTTTTTTTCCATCGACTGAGCAGTAGATTGATGGCGCGATGGAATGCTTTAGATGAGACCAAATTTTGTTTTCGGAAAATTGAATTTTTTCTCAGAGTTCTGGTTGCCCCCGCATGAGTTCTGTCAAATATCTCTACAACTTTTTCTCGTCAGATAAATATTTTCAACGGAACACTCGAGATAATTTTGTGAAGATGCCCCACCCCCTAACGAAAGATAATAAATCGTTAGTAACAACTAAAGTATCAATAAAACGTACATAGAGCTCCAGAACTAAGTGAGAGGCAACCAGAACGGATTTTTTTCCGTCGACTGAGCAGTAGATCGATCGCGCGATGGAATGCTTTAGATGAGACCAATTTTTTTCTGCGGAAAATTGATTTTTTTCTCAGAGTTCTGGTTG
Organism: Ophion slaviceki; assembly: GCA_944452715.1. Taxonomy (NCBI): domain Eukaryota; kingdom Metazoa; phylum Arthropoda; class Insecta; order Hymenoptera; family Ichneumonidae; genus Ophion; species Ophion slaviceki. The sequence goes on from OX101787.1 coordinate 17,196,904, forward strand.
ACCCCGCAAGAGTTCTGTCAAATATATTTACAAGTTTTCCTCGTCAGACAAATATTTTCAACGGAACGTTCGAGATAATTTTGTGAAGTTGCCCCCCCCCCCACCTAACGAAAGAAAAAAATCGTTAGGAACAACTGAACTATCAATAAAAAGTACATAGAGCTCCAGAACTATGTGAGAGGTAACCAGAACGGATTTTTTTGCGTCGACTGAGCACTAGATCGATGGCACGATGGCTTTAGATGAGACCAAACTTTTTTTTCAGAAAATTGAATTTTTTCTCAGAGTTCCGGTTGCCGCCGCAAGAGTTCTGTAAAATATCTCTACAACTTTTCCTCGTCAGACAAATATTTTCAACGGAACACTCGAGGTAATTTTGTGAAGTTGCCCCCCCCCCCCCTAACGAAAGAAAAAAATCGTTAGCAAGAACTGAACTATCAATAAAAAGTACATAGAACTCCAGACTATGTGAGAGGCAACCAAAACGGATTTCTTTTCTGTCGACTGAGCAGTAGATCGAAGGCGCGATGGAATGCTTTGGATGAGACCAACTTTTTTTCTTCGGAAAATTAAATGTTTTCAGGGAGTTCTGGTTGCATTCGTAAGAGTTCTGTCAAATATCTTTAGAACTTTTCCTCGTCAGACAAGTATTTTCAACGGAACACTCGAGATAATTTTGTGAAGATGCCCCCCACCCCCCCTCCAACGAAAGAAAAAAATCGTGAGTAACAACTGAACAATCAATAAAAAGTACATAGAACTCCAGAATTATGTGAGAGGCAACCAGAAAGGATTTTTATGCGTAGGCTGAGCAGTAAATCGATTGCGCGATGGAATGCTTTAGATGGGACCAAATTTTTTTTTTCGGAAAATTGAGTTTTTTCTCAGAATTCTGGTGGCCCCCGCAAGGATTCTGTCGAATATCTTTATAACTTTTCCGGGTCAGACAAATATTTTCATCGGAACACTCGGGATAATTTTACAGAGTTGCCCCCCCCCCCCCAACGAAAGAAAAAAACCGTTAGTACCATTTGAAATTTCAATAAAAAGTACCTGGAAATCCAAAACTATGTGAGGGACAACCAGAACGGATTTTTTTTCTTTCGACTGAGCAGTAGATTGAACGCTTGATTGAATGCTTTAGATGAGACCAAACTTTTTTTTCGGAAAATTGAATTTTTTCTCAGAGTTCTGGTTGCCCCCGCAAGAGTTCTGTCAAATATCTCTAGAACTTTTCCTCGTCAGACTAAAATTTTCAACGGAACACTCGAGGTAATTTTGTGAAGTTGCCCCCGCCCCCCTAACGAAAGAAAAAATCGTTAGTCACAACTGAACTATCAATACAACGTACATAGAACTCCAGAACTATGTGAGAGGCAACCAGAACGGATTTTTTTCCGTCGACTGAGCAGTAGATTGATGGTGCGATGGAATGCTTTAGATGAGACCAAATTTTTTTTTCGGGAAATTGCATTTTTTCTCAGAGTTCTGGTTGCCCCCGCAAGAGTTCTGTCAAATATCTCTACAACTTTTCCTCATCAGACAAATATTTTCAACGGAACACTCGAGATAATTTTGTGAAGTTGCCCCACCCCCCTAACGAAAGAAAAAAATCGTAAGTACCAACTGAAATTTCAATGAAAAGTACATGGACCTCTAAAACTATGTGAGAGGCAACCAGAACGGATTTTTTTTCCATCGACTGAGCAGTAGATTGATGGCGCGATGGAATGCTTTAGATGAGACCAAATTTTGTTTTCGGAAAATTGAATTTTTTCTCAGAATTCTGGTTGCCCCGCATGAGTTCTGTCAAATATCTCTACAACTTTTCCTCGTCAGATAAATATTTTCAACGGAACACTCGAGATAATTTTGTGAAGTTGCCCCACCCCCTAACGAAAGATAAAAAATCGTTAGTAACAACTAAAGTATCAATAAAACGTACATAGAGCTCCAGAACTAAGTGAGAGGCAACCAGAACGGATGTTTTCCGTCGACTGAGCAGTAGATCGATCGCGCAATGGAATGCTTTAGATGAGACCAATTTTTTTCTGCGGAAAATTTGATTTTTTTCTCAGAGTTCTGGTTGACCCCGCAAGAGTTCTGTCAAATATATTTACAAGTTTTACTCGTCAGACCAATATTTTCAACGGAACGCTCGAGACAATTTTGTGAAGTTGCCCCCCCCCCCACCTAACGAAAGAAAAAAAATCGTTAGGAACAACTGAACTATCAATAAAAAGTACATAGAGCTCCAGAACTATGTGAGAGGTAACCAGAACGGATTTTTTTGCGTCGACTGAGCACTAGATCGATGGCACGATGGCTTTAGATGATACCAAACTTTTTTTTCAGAAAATTGAATTTTTTCTCAGAGTTCCGGTTGCCGCCGCAAGAGTTCTGTCAAATATCTCTACAACTTTTCCTCGTCAGACAAATATTTTCAACGGAACACTCGAGGTAATTTTGTGAAGTTGCCCCCCCCCCCCCCCCTAACGAAAGAAAAAAATCGTTAACAAGAACTGAACTATCAATAAAAAGTACATAGAACTCCAGACTATGTGAGAGGCAACCAAAACGGATTTCTTTTCTGTCGACTGAGCAGTAGATCGAAGGCGCGATGGAATGCTTTGGATGAGACCAACTTTTTTTCTTCGGAAAATTAAATGTTTTCATAGAGTTCTGGTTGCATTCGTAAGAGTTCTGTCAAATATCTTTAGAACTTTTCCTCGTCAGACAAGTATTTTCAACGGAACACTCGAGATAATTTTGTGAAGATGCCCCCCACCCCCCCCAACGAAAGAAAAAAATCGTGAGTAACAACTGAACAATCAATAAAAAGTACATAGAACTCCAGAATTATGTGAGAGGCAACCAGAAAGGATTTTTATGCGTAGGCTGAGCAGTAGATCGATGGCGCGATGGAATGCGTTAGATGGGACCAAATTTTTTTTTCGGAAAATTGAGTTTTTTCTCAGAATTCTGGTGGCCCCCGCAAGGATTCTGTCGAATATCTTTATAACTTTTCCGCGTCAGACAAATATTTTCATCGGAACACTCGAGATAATTTTCTAGAGTTGCCCCACCCCCCCCCCCCCCCCCCCCCCCCAACGAAAGAAAAAAACCGTTAGTACCAGTTGAAATTTCAATAAAAAAGTACCTGGAAATCCAAAACTATGTGAGAGACAACCAGAACGGATTTTTTTCCTTTCGACTGAGCAGTAGATTGAACGCTTGATTGAATGCTTTAGATGAGACCAAACTTTTTTTTCGGAAAATTGAATTTTTTCTCAGAATTCTGGTTGCCCCCGCAACAGTTCTGTCAAATATCTCTACAACTTTTCCTCGTCAGACTAAAAGTTTCAACGGAACACTCGAGGTAATTTTGTGAAGTTGCCCCCCCCCCCCTAACGAAAGAAAAAATCGTTAGTCACAACTGAACTATCAATAAAACGTACATAGAACTCCAGAACTATGTGAGAGGCAACCAGAACGGATTTTTTTCCGTCGACTGAGCAGTAGATTGATGGTGCGATGGAATGCTTTAGATGAGACCAATTTTTTTTTTCGGGAAATTGCATTTTTTCTCAGAGTTCTGGTTGCCCCCGCAGAAGTTCTGTCAAATATCTCTAGAACTTTTCCTCGTTATACACATATTTTCAACGGAACACTCGAGATAATTTTGTGAAGTTGCCCTCCCCCCCCTAACGAAAGAAAAAAATCGTTAGTACCAACTCAAATTTCAATGAAAAGTACATGGAACTTTAAAACTATGTGAGAGGCAACCAGAACGGATTTTTTTTCCATCGACTGAGCAGTAGATTGATGGCGCGATGGAATGCTTTAGATGAGACCAAATTTTGTTTTCGGAAAATTGAATTTTTTCTCAGAGTTCTGGTTGCCCCCGCATGAGTTCTGTCAAATATCTCTAAAACTTTTCCTCGTCAGATAAATATTTTCAACGGAACACTCGAGATAATTTTGTGAAGTTGCCCCCCCCCCCCCTAACGAAAGATAAAAAATCGTTAGTAACAACTAAAGTATCAATAAAACGTACATAGAGCTCCAGAACTAAGTGAGAGGCAACCAGAACGGATTTTTTTCCGTCGACTGAGCAGTAGATCGATCGCGCGATGGAATGCTTTAGATGAGACCAATTTTTTTCAGCGGAAAATTGATTTTTTCCTCAGAGTTCTGGTTGACCCCGCAAGAGTTCTGTCAAATATATTTACAAGTTTTCCTCGTCAGACCAATATTTTCAACGGAACCCTCGAGATAATTTTGTGAAGTTGCCCCCCCCCCCCAACCCCACCTAACGAAAGAAAAAAATCGTTAGGAATAACTGAACTATCAATAAAAAGTACATAGAGCTCCAGAACTATGTGAGAGGTAACCAAAACGGATTTTTTTGCGTCGACTGAGTACTAGATCGATGGCACGATGGCTTTAGATGAGACCAAACTTTTTTTTCAGAAAATTGAATTTTTTCTCAGAGTTCCGGTTGCCGCCGCAAGAGTTCTGTCAAATATCTCTGCAACTTTTCCTCGTCAGACAAATATTTTCAACGGAACACTCGAGGTAATTTTGTGAAGTTGCCCCCCCCCCTCCCTAACGAAAGAAAAAAATCGTTAGCAAGTACTGAACTATCAATAAAAAGTACATAGAACTCCAGACTATGTGAGAGGCTACCAAAACGGATTTCTTTTCTGTCGACTGAGCAGTAGGTCGAAGACGCGATGGAATGCTTTGGATGAGACCAACTTTTTTTTCTTCGGAACATTAAATGTTTTCATAGAGTTCTGGTTGCATTCGTAAGAGTTCTGTCAAATATCTTTAGAACTTTTCCCCGTCAGACAAGTATTTTCAACGGAACACTCGAGATAATTTTGTGAAGATGCCCCCCACCCCCCTCCAACGAAAGAAAAAAATCGTGAGTAACAACTGAACAATCAATAAAAAGTACATAGAACTCCAGAATTATGTGAGAGGCAACCAGAAAGGATTTTTATGCGTAGGTTGAGCACTAGATCGATGGCGCGATGGAATGCTTTAGATGGGACCAAATTTTTTTTTCGGAAAATTGAGTTTTTTCTCAGAATTCTGGGGGCCCCCGCAAGGATTCTGTCGAATATCTTTATAACTTTTCCGCGTCAGACAAATATTATCATCGGAACACTCGAGATAATTTTCTAGAGTTGCTTCCCCCACCTAACGAAAGAAAAAAAACGTTAGTACCATTTGAAATTTCAATAAACAGTACCTGGAAATCCAAAACTATGTGAGAGACGACCAGAACGGATTTTTTTTCTTTCGACTGAGCAGTAGATTGAACGCTTGATTGAATGCTTTAGATGAGACCAAACTTTTTTTTCGGAAAATTGAATTTTTTCTCAGAGTTCTGGTTGCCCCCGCAAGAGTTCTGTCAAATATCTCTACAACTTTTCCTCGTCAGACTAATATTTTCAACGGAACACTCGAGGTAATTTTGTGAAGTTGCCCCCCCCCCCCCTAACGAAAGAAAAAATCGTTAGTCACAACTGAACTATCAATAAAACGTACATAGAACTCCAGATCTATGTGAGAGGCAACCAGAACGGATTTTTTTCCGTCGACTGAGCAGTAGATTGATAGTGCGATGGAATGCTTTAGATGAGACCAAATTTTTTTTTCGGGAAATTGCATTTTTTCTCAGAGTTCTGGTTGCCCCCGCAAGAGTTCTGTCAAATATCTCTACAACTTTTCCTCGTTAGACACATATTTTCAACGGAACACTCGAGATAATTTTGTGAAGTTGCCACCACCCCCCTAACGAAAGAAAAAAATCGTTAGTACCAACTGAAATTTCAATGAAAAGTACATGGAACTCTAAAACTATGTGAGAGGCAACCAGAACGGATTTTTTTTCCATCGACTGAGCAGTAGATTGATGGCGCGATGGAATGCTTTAGATGAGACCAAATTTTGTTGTCGGAAAATTCAATTTTTTCTCAGAGTTCTGGTTGCCCCCGCATGAGTTCTGTCAAATATCTCTACAACTTTTTCTCGTCAGATAAATATTTTCAACGGAACACTCGAGATAATTTTGTGAAGTTGCCCCACCCCCTAACGAAAGATAATAAATCGTTAGTAACAACTAAAGTATCAATAAAACGTACATAGAGCTCCAGAACTAAGTGAGAGGCAACCAGAACGGATTTTTTTCCGTCGACTGAGCAGTAGATCGATCGCGCGATGGAATGCTTTAGATGAGACCAATTTTTTTCTGCGGAAAATTGATTTTTTCTCAGAGTTCTGGTTGACCCCGCAAGAGTTCTGTCAAATATATTTACAAGTTTTCCTCGTCAGACAAATATTTTCAACGGAACGCTCGAGATAATTTTGTGAAGTTGCCCCCCCCCCCCCCCACCTAACGAAAGAAAAAAATCGTTAGGAACAACTGAACTATCAATAAAAAGTACATAGAGCTCCAGAACTATGTGAGAGGTAACCAGAACGGATTTTTTTGCGTCGACTGAGCACTAGATCGATGGCACGATGGCTTTAGATGATACCAAACTTTTTTTTCAGAAAATTGAATTTTTTCTCAGAGTTCCGGTTGCCGCCGCAAGAGTTCTGTCAAATATCTCTACAACTTTTCCTCGTCAGACAAATATTTTCAACGGAACACTCGAGGTAATTTTGTGAAGTTGCCCCCCCCCCCCCCCTAACGAAAGAAAAAAATCGTTAGCAAGAACTGAACTATCAATAAAAAGTCCATAGAACTCCAGACTATGTGAGAGGCAACCAAAACGGATTTCTTTTCTGTCGACTGAGCAGTAGATCGAAGGCGCGATGGAATGCTTTGGATGAGACCAACTTTTTTTTCTTCGGAAAATTAAATGTTTTCATAGAGTTCTGGTTGCATTCGTAAGAGTTCTGTCAAATATCTTTAGAACTTTTCCTCGTCAGACAAGTATTTTCAACGGAACACTCGAGATAATTTTGTGAACATGCCCCCCACCCCCCTCCAACGAAAGAAAAAAATCGTGAGTAACAACTGAACAATCAATAAAAAGTACATAGAACTCCAGAATTATGTGAGAGGCAACCAGAAAGGATTTTTATGCGTAGGCTGAGCAGTAGATCGATGGCGCGATGGAATGCGTTAGATGGGACCAAATTTTTTTTTCGGAAAATTGAGTTTTTTCTCAGAATTCTGGTGGCCCCCGCAAGGATTCTGTCGAATATCTTTATAACTTTTCCGCGTCAGACAAATATTTTCAGCGGAACACTCGAGATAATTTTCTAGAGTTGCCCCCCCCACCCCCCCAACGAAAGAAAAAAACCGTTAGTACCATTTGAAATTTCAATAAAAAGTACCTGGAAATCCAAAACTATGTGAGAGACAACCAGAACGGATTTTTTTCCTTTCGACTGAGCAGTAGATTGAACGCTTGATTGAATGCTTTAGATGAGACCAAACTTTTTTTTCGGAAAATTGAACTTTTTCTCAGAGTTCTGGTTGCCCCCGCAAGAGTTCTGTCAAATATCTCTACAACTTTTTCTCGTCAGACTAAAATTTTCAACGGAACACTCGAGGTAATTTTGTAAAGTTGCCCCCCCCCCCTAACGAAAGAAAAAATCGTTAGTCACAACTTAACTATCAATAAAACGTACATAGAACTCCAGAACTATGTGAGAGGCAACCAGAACGGATTTTTTTCCGTCGACTGAACAGTAGATTGATGGTGCGATGGAATGCTTTAGATGAGACCAAATTTTTTTTTCGGGAAATTGCATTTTTTCTCAGAGTTCTGGTTGCCCCCGCAAGAGTTCTGTCAAATATCTCTACAACTTTTCCTCGTTAGACACATATTTTCAACGGAACACACGAGATAATTTTGTGGAGTTCCCCCCCCCCCCTAACGAAAGAAAAAAATCGTTAGTACTAACTGAAATTTCAATGAAAAGTACATGGAACTCTAAAACTATGTGAGAGGCAACCAGAACGGATTTTTTTTCCATCGACTGAGCAGTAGATTGATGGCGCGATGGAATGCTTTAGATGAGACCAAATTTTGATTTCGGAAAATTGAATTTTTTCTCAGAGTTCTGGTTGCCCCCGCATGAGTTCTGTCAAATATCTCTACAACTTTTCCTCGTCAGATAAATATTTTGAACGGAACACTCGAGATAATTTTGTGAAGTTCCCCACCCCTCTAACGAAAGAAAAAAATCGTTAGTACTATCTGAAATTTCAATAAAAAGTACATGGAAATCCAAAACTATGTGAGAGGCAACCAGAACGGATTTTTTTTCCTTCGACTGAGCAGTAGATTGAATGTGCGATGGAATGCTTTAGATGAGACCAAACTTTTTTTTCAGAAAATTGAATTTTTTCTCAGAGTTCCGGCTGCCGCCGCAAGAGTTCTGTCAAATATCTCTACAACTTTTCCTCGTCAGACAAATATTTTCAACGGAACACTCGAGGTAATTCTGTGAAGTTGCCCCCCCCCCCTAACGAAAGAAAAAAATCGTTAGCAAGAACTGAACTATCAATAAAAAGTACATAGAACTCCAGACTATGTGAGAGGCAACCAAAACGGATTTCTTTTCTGTCGACTGAGCAGTAGATCGAAGGCGCGATGGAATGCTTTGGATGAGACCAACTTTTTTTTCTTCGGAAAATTAAATGTTTTCATAGAGTTCTGGTTGCATTCGTAAGAGTTCTGTCAAATATCTTTAGAACTTTTCCTCGTCAGACAAGTATTTTCAACGGAACACTCGAGATAATTTTGTGAAGATTCCCCCCACCCCCCTCCAACGAAAGAAAAAAATCGTGAGTAACAACTGAACAATCAATAAAAAGTACATAGAACTCCAGAATTATGTGAGAGGCAACCAGAAAGGATTTTTATGCGTAGGCTGAGCACTAGATCGATGGCGCGATGGAATGCTTTAGATGGGACCAAATTTTTTTTTCGGAAAATTGAGTTTTTTCTCAGATCTCTGGTGGCCCCCGCAAGGATTCTGTCGAATATCTTTATAACTTTTCCGCGTCAGACAAATATTTTCATCGGAACACTCGAGATAATTTTCTAGAGTTGCCCCCCCCCCCCCCCCTAACGAAAGAAAAAAACCGTTAGTACCATTTGAAATTTCAATAAACAGTACCTGGAAATCCAAAACTATGTGAGAGACAACCACAACGGATTTTTTTTTCTTTCGACTGAGCAGTAGATTGAACGCTTGATTGAATGCTTTAGATGAGACCAAACTTTTTTTTCGGAAAATTGAATTTTTTCTCAGAGTTCTGGTTGCCCCCGCAAGAGTTCTGTCAAATATCTCTACAACTTTTCCTCGTCAGACTAAAATTTTCAACGGAACACTCGAGGTAATTTTGTGAAGTTGCCCCCTCCCTAACGAAAGAAAAAATCGTTAGTCACAACTGAACTATCAATAAAACGTACATAGAACTCCAGAACTATGTGAGAGGCAACCAGAACGGATTTTTTTCCGTCGACTGAGCAGTAGATTGATGGTGCGATGGAATGCTTTAGATGAGACCAAATTTTTTTTTCGGGAAATTGCATTTTTTCTCAGAGTTCTGGTTGCCCCCGCAAGAGTTCTGTCAAATATCTCTACAACTTTTCCTCGTTAGACACATATTTTCAACGGAACACTCGAGATAATTTTGTGAAGTTGCCCCCACCCCCCTTCCGAAAGAAAAAAATCGTTAGTACCAACTGAAATTTCAATGAAAAGTACATGGAACTCTAAAACTATGTGAGAGGCAACCAGAACGCATTTTTTTTCCATCGACTGAGCAGTAGATTGGTGGCGCGATGGAATGCTTTAGATGAGACCAAATTTTGTTTTCGGAAAATTGAATTTTTTCTCAGAGTTCTGGTTGCCCCCGCATGAGTTCTGTCAAATATCTCTACAACTTTTTCTCGTCAGATAAATATTTTCAACGGAACACTCGAGATAATTTTGTGAAGTGGCCCCACCCCCTAACGAAAGATAATAAATCGTTAGTAACAACTAAAGTATCAATAAAACGTACATAGAGCTCCAGAACTAAGTGAGAGGCAACCAGAACGGATTTTTTTCCGTCGACTGAGCAGTAGATCGATCGCGCGATGGAATGCTTTAGATGAGACCAATTTTTTTCTGCGGAAAATTGATTTTTTTCTCAGAGTTCTGGTTGACCCCGCAAGAGTTCTGTCAAATATATTTACAAGTTTTCCTCGTCAGACAAATATTTTCAACGGAACGCTCGAGATAATTTTGTGAAGTTGCCCCCCCCCCCGCCTAACGAAAGAAAAAAATCGTTAGGAACAACTGAACTATCAATAAAAAGTACATAGAGCTCCAGAACTATGTGAAAGGTAACCAGAACGGATTTTTTTGCGTCGACTGAGCACTAGATCGATGGCACGATGGCTTTAGATGATACCAAACTTTTTTTTCAGAAAATTGAATTTTTTCTCAGAGTTCCGGTTGCCGCCGCAAGAGTTCTGTCAAATATCTCTACAACTTTTCCTCGTCAGACAAATATTTTCAACGGAACACTCGAGGTAATTTTGTGAAGTTGCCCCCCCCCCCTAACGAAAGAAAAAAATCGTTAGCAAGATCTGAACTATCAATAAAAAGTACATAGAACTCCAGACTATGTGAGAGGCAACCAAAACGGATTTCTTTTCTGTCGACTGAGCAGTAGATCGAAGGCGCGATGGAATGCTTTGGATGAGACCAACTTTTTTTTCTTCGGAAAATTAAATGTTTTCATAGAGTTCTGGTTGCATTCGTAAGAGTTCTGTCAAATATCTTTAGAACTTTTCCTCGTCAGACAAGTATTTTCAACGGAACACTCGAGATAATTTTGTGAAGATGCCCCCCACCCCCCTCCAACGAAAGAAAAAAATCGTGAGTAACAACTGAACAATCAATAAAAAGTACATAGACCTCCAGAATTATGTGAGAGGCAACCAGAAAGGATTTTTATGCGCAGGCTGAGCAGTAGATCGATGGCGCGATGGAATGCGTTACATGGGACCAAATTTTTTTTTCGGAAAATTGAGTTTTTTCTCAGAATTCTGGTTGCCCCCGCAAGGATTCTGTCGAATATCTTTATAACTTTTCCGCGTCAGACATATATTTTCAGCGGAACACTCGAGATAATTTTCTAGAGTTGCCCCCCCCCCCCCCCACCCCCCCCAACGAAAGAGAAAAACCGTTAGTACCATTTGAAATTTCAATAAAAAGTACCTGGAAATCCAAAACTATGTGAGAGACAACCAGAACGGATTTTTTTCCTTTCGACTGAGCAGTAGATTGAACGCTTGATTGAATGCTCTAGATGAGACCAAACTTTTTTTTCGGAAAATTGAATATTTTCTCAGAGTTCTGGTTGCCCCCGCAACAGTTCTGTCAAATATCTCTACAACTTTTCCTCGTCAGACTAAAAGTTTCAACGGAACACTCGAGGTAATTTTGTGAAGTTGCCCCCCTCCCCCTAACGAAAGAAAAAATCGTTAGTCACAACTGAACTATCAATAAAACGTACATAGAACTCCAGAACTATGTGAGAGGCAACCAGAACGGATTTTTTTCCGTCGACTGAGCAGTAGATTGATGGTGCGATGGAATGCTTTAGATGAGACCAATTTTTTTTTTCGGGAAATTGCATTTTTTCTCAGAGTTCTGGTTGCCCCCGCAGAAGTTCTGTCAAATATCTCTACAACTTTTCCTCGTTATACACATATTTTCAACGGAACACTCGAGATAATTTTGTGAAGTTGCCCCCCCCCCCCTAACGAAAGAAAAAAATCGTTAGTACCAACTGAAATTTCAATGAAAAGTACATGGAACTCTAAAACTATGTGAGAGGCAACCAGAACGGATTTTTTTTCCATCGACTGAGCAGTAGATTGATTGCGCGATGGAATGCTTTAGATGAGACCAAATTTTGTTTTCGGAAAATTGAATTTTTTCTCAGAGTTCTGGTTGCCCCCGCATGAGTTGTGTCAAATATCTCTAAAACTTTTCCTCGTCAGATAAATATTTTCAACGGAACACTCGAGATAATTTTGTGAAGTTGCCCCACCCCCTAACGAAAGATAAAAAATCGTTAGTAACAACTAAAGTATCAATAAAGCGTACATAGAGCTCCAGAACTAAGTGAGAGGCAACCAGAACGGATTTTTTTCCGTTGACTGAGCAGTAGATCGATCGCGCGATGGAATGCTTTAGATGAGACCAATTTTTTTCAGCGGAAAATTGATTTTTTTCTCAGAGTTCTGGTGGACCCCGCAAGAGTTCTGTCAAATATATTTACAAGTTTTCCTCGTCAGCCAAATATTTTCAACGGAACGCTCGAGATAATTTTGTGAAGTTGCCCCCCCACCACCTAACGAAAGAAAAAAATCGTTAGGAACAACTGAACTATCAATAAAAAGTACATAGAGCTCCAGAACTATGTGAGAGGTAACCAGAACGGATTTTTTTGCGTCGACTGAGTACTAGATCGATGGCACGATGGCTTTAGATGAGACCAAACTTTTTTTTCAGAAAATTGAATTTTTTCTCAGAGTTCCGGTTGCCGCCGCAAGAGTTCTGTCAAATATCTCTGCAACTTTTCCTCGTCAGACAAATATTTACAACGGAACACTCGAGGTAATTTTGTGAAGTTGCCCCCCCCCCCCCTAACGAAAGAAAAAAATCGTTAGCAAGAACTGAACTATCAATAAAAATACATAGAACTCCAGACTATGTGAGAGGCAGCCAAAACGGATTTCTTTTCTGTCGACTGAGCAGTAGATCGAAGGCGCGATGGAATGCTTTGGATGAGACCAACTTTTTTTTCTTCGGAAAATTAAATGTTTTCATAGAGTTCTGGTTGCATTCGTAAGAGTTCTGTCAAATATCTTTAGAACTTTTCCTCGTCAGACAAGTATTTTCAACGGAACACTCGAGATAATTTTGTGAAGATGCCCCCCACCCCCATCCAACGAAAGAAAAAAATCGTGAGTAACAACTGAACAATCAATAAAAAGTACATAGAACTCTAGAATTATGTGAGAGGCAACCAGAAAGGATTTTTATGCGTAGGCTGAGCAGTAGATCGATGGCGCGATGGAATGCTTTAGATGGGACCAAATTTTTTTTCTCGGAAAATTGAGTTTTTTCTCAGAATTCTGGTGGCCCCGGCAAGGATTCTGTCGAATATCTTTATAACTTTTCCGCGTCAGACAAATATTTTCATCGGAACACTCGAGATAATTTTCTAGAGTTGCCCCCCCCCCCCCCCCCCCAACGAAAGAAAAAAACCGTTGGTACCATTTGAAATTTCAATAAAAAGTACCTGGAAATCCAAAACTATGTGAGAGACAACCAGAACGGATTTTTTTTCTTTCGACTGAGCAGTAGATTGAACGCTTGATTGAATGCTTTAGATGAGACCAAACTTTTTTTTCGGAAAATTTAATTTTTTCTCAGAGTTCTGGTTGCCCCCGCAAGAGTTCTGTCAAATATCTCTACAACTTTTCCTCGTCAGACTAATATTTTCAACGGAACACTCGAGGTAATTTTGTGAAGTTGCCTCCCCCCCCTAACGAAAGAAAAAATCGTTAGTCACAACTGAACTATCAATAAAACGTACATAGAACTCCAGAACTATGTGAGAGGCAAGCAGAAAGGATTTTTTTCCGTCGACTGAGCAGTAGATTGATGGTGCGATGGAATGCTTTAGATGAGACCAAATTTTTTTTCGGGAAATTGCATTTTTTCTCAGAGTTCTGGTTGCCCCCGCAAGAGTTCTGTCAAATATCTCTACAACTTTTCCTCGTTAGACACATATTTTCAACGGAACACTCGAGATAATTTTGTGAAGTTGCCCCCACCCCCCTACCGAAAGAAAAAATCGTTAGTACCAACTGAAATTTCAATGAAAAGTACATGGAACTCTAAAACTATGTGAGAGGCAACCAGAACGGATTTTTTTTCCATCGACTGAGCAGTAGATTGATGGCGCGATGGAATGCTTTAGATGAGACCAAATTTTGTTTTCGGAAAATTGAATTTTTTCTCAGAGTTCTGGTTGCCCCCGCATGAGTTCTGTCAAATATCTCTACAAGTTTTTCTCGTCAGATAAATATTTTCAACGGAACACTCGAGATAATTTTGTGAAGTTGCCCCACCCCCTAACGAAAGATAATAAATCGTTAGTAACAACTAAAGTATCAATAAAACGTACATAGAGCTCCAGAACTAAGTGAGAGGCAACCAGAACGGATTTTTTTCCGTCGACTGAGCAGTAGATCGATCGCGCGATGGAATGCTTTAGATGAGACCAATTTTTTTCTGCGGAAAATTGATTTTTTTCTCAGAGTTCTGGTTGACCCCGCAAGAGTTCTGTCAAATATATTTACAAGTTTTCCTCGTCAGACAAATATTTTCAACGGAACGCTCGAGATAATTTTGTGAAGTTGCCCCTCCCCCCCCCACCTAACGAAAGAAAAAAATCGTTAGGAACAACTGAACTATCAATAAAAAGTACATAGAGCTCCAGAACTATGTGAGAGGTAACCAGAACGGATTTTTTTGCGTCGACTGAGCACTAGATCGATGGCACGATGGCTTTAGATGATACCAAACTTTTTTTTCAGAAAATTGAATTTTTTCTCAGAGTTCCGGTTGCTGCCGCAAGAGTTCTGTCAAATATCTCTACAACTTTTCCTCGTCAGACAAATATTTTCAACGGAACACTCGAGGTAATTTTGTGAAGTTGCCCCCCCCCTAACGAAAGAAAAAAATCGTTAGCAAGAACTGAACTATCAATAAAAAGTACATAGAACTCCAGACTATGTGAGAGGCAACCAAAACGGATTTCTTTTCTGTCGACTGAGCAGTAGATCGAAGGCGCGATGGATTGCTTTGGATGAGACCAACTTTTTTTTCTTCGGAAAATTAAATGTTTTCATAGAGTTCTGGTTGCATTCGTAAGAGTTCTGTCAAATATTTTTAGAACTTTTCCTCGTCAGACAAGTATTTTCAACGGAACACTCGAGATAATTTTGTGAAGATGCCCCCCACCCCCCTCCAACGAAAGAAAAAAATCGTGAGTAACAACTGAACAATCAATAAAAAGTACATAGAACTCCAGAATTATGTGAGAGGCAACCAGAAAGGATTTTTATGCGTAGGCTGAGCAGTAGATCGATGGCGCAATGGAATGCGTTAGATGGGACCAAATTTTTTTTTCGGAAAATTGAGTTTTTTCTCAGAATTCTGGTGGCCCCCGCAAGGATTCTGTCGAATATCTTTATAACTTTTCCGCGTCAGACAAATATTTTCAGCGGAACACTCTTGATAATTTTCTAGAGTTGCCCCCCCCCCCCACCCCCCCCAACAAAAGAAAAAAACCGTTAGTACCATTTGAAATTTCAATAAGAAGTACCTGGAAATCCAAAACTATGTGAGAGACAACCAGAACGGATTTTTTTTCTTTCGACTGAGCAGTAGATTGAACGCTTGATTGAATGCTTTAGATGAGACCAAACTTTTTTTTCGGAAAATTGAATTTTTTCTCAGAGTTCTGGTGCCCCCGCAAGAGTTCTGTCAAATATCTCTACAACTTTTCCTCGTCAGACTAAAATTTTCAACGGAACACTCGAGGTAATTTTGTGAAGTTGCCCCCCCCCCCTAACGAAAGAAAAAATCGTTAGTCACAACTGAACTATCAATAAAACGTACATAGAACTCCAGAACTATGTGAGAGGCAACCAGAACGGATTTTTTTCCGTCGACTGAGCAGTAGATTGATGGTGCGATGGAATGCTTTAGATGAGACCAAATTTTTTTTTCGGGAAATTGCATTTTTTCTCAGAGTTCTGGTTGCCCCCGCAAGAGTTCTGTCAAATATCTCTACAACTTTTCCTCGTTATACACATATTTTCAACGGAACACTCGAGATAATTTTGTGAAGTTGCCCCCCGCCCCCCTAACGAAAGAAAAAAAATCGTTAGTACCAACTGAAATTTCAATGAAAAGTACATGGAACTCTAAAACTATGTGAGGGGCAACCAGAACGGATTTTTTTTTCCATCGACTGAGCAGTAGATTGATGGCGCGATGGAATGCTTTAGATGAGACCAAATTTTGTTTTCGGAAAATTGAATTTTTTCTCAGAGTTCTGGTTGCCCCCGCATGAGTTCTGTCAAATATCTCTACAACTTTTCCTCGTCAGATAAATATTTTCAACGGAACACTCGAGATAATTTTGTGAAGTTGCCCCACCCCCTAACGAAAGATAAAAAATCGTTAGTAACAACTAAAGTATCAATAAAACGTACATAGAGCTCCAGAACTAAGTGAGAGGCAACCAGAACGGATTTTTTTCCGTCGACTGAGCAGTAGATCGATCGCGCGATGGAATGCTTTAGATGAGACCAATTTTTTTCAGCGGAAAATTGATTTTTTCTCAGAGTTCTGGTTGACCCCGCAAGAGTTCTGTCAAATATATTTACAAGTTTTCCTCGTCAGACAAATATTTTCAACGGAACCCTCGAGATAATTTTGTGAAGTTGCCCCCCCCCCCCCGCCTAACGAAAGAAAAAAATCGTTAGGAACAACTGAACTATCAATAAAAAGTACATAGAGCTCCAGAACTATGTGAGAGGTAACCAGAACGGATTTTTTTGCGTCGACTGAGCACTAGATCGATGGCACGATGGCTTTAGATGAGACCAAACTTTTTTTTCAGAAAATTGAATTTTTTCTCAGAGTTCCGGTTGCCGCCGCAAGAGTTCTGTCAAATATCTCTAAAACTTTTCCTCGTCAGACAAATATTTTCAACGGAACACTCGAGGTAATTTTGTGAAGTTGCCCCCCCCCTATCGAAAGAAAAAAATCGTTAGCAAGAACTGAACTATCAATAAAAAGTACATAGAACTCCAGACTATGTGAGAGGCAACCAAAACGGATTTCTTTTCTGTCGACTGAGCAGTAGATCGAAGGCGCGATGGAATTCTTTGGATGAGACCAACTTTTTTTTCTTCGGAAAATTAAATGTTTTCATAGAGTTCTGGTTGCATTCGTAAGAGTTCTGTCAAATATCTTTAGAACTTTTCCTCGTCAGACAAGTATTTTCAACGGAACACTCGAGATAATTTTGTGAAGATGCCCCCCACCCCCCTCCAACGAAAGAAAAAAATCGTGAGTAACAACTGAACAATCATTAAAAAGTACATAGAACTCCAGAATTATGTGAGAGGCAACCAGAAAGGATTTTTATGCGTAGGCTGAGCAGTACATCGATGGCGCGATGGAATGCTTTAGATGGGACCAAATTTTTTTTTCGGAAAATTGAGTTTTTTCTCAGAATTCTGGTGGCCCCGGCAAGGATTCTGTCGAATATCTTTATAACTTTTCCGCGTCAGACAAATATTTTCATCGGAACACTCGAGATAATTTTCCAGAGTTCCCCCCACCCCCCTAACGAAAGAAAAAAACCGTTAGTACCATTTGAAATTTCAATAAAAAGTACCTGGAAATCCAAAACTATGTGTGAGACAACCAGAACGGATTTTTTTTCTTTCGACTGAGCAGTAGATTGAACCCTTGATTGAATGCTTTACATGAGACCAAACTTTTTTTTCGGAAAATTGAACTTTTTCTCAGAGTTCTGGTTGCCCCCGCAAGAGTTCTGTCAAATATCTTTAGAACTTTTCCTCGTCAGACAAGTATTTTCAACGGAACACTCGAGATAATTTTGTGAAGATGCCCCCCACTCCCCTCCAACGAAAGAAAAAAATCGTGAGTAACAACTGAACAATCAATAAAAAGTACATAGAACTCCAGAATTATGTGAGAGGCAACCAGAAAGGATTTTTATGCGTAGGCTGAGCAGTAGATCGATGGCGCGATGGAATGCTTTAGATGGGACCAAATTTTTTTTTCGGGAAATTGCAGTTTTTTCAGAGTTCTGGTTGCCCCCGCAAGAGTTCTGTCAAATATCTCTACAACTTTTCCTCGTTAGACACATATTTTCAACGGAACACACGAGATAATTTTGTGAAGTTGCCCCCCCCCCTAACGACAGAAAAAAATCGTTAGTACCAACTGAAATTTCAATGAAAAGTACATGGAACTCTAAAACTATGTGAGAGGCAACCAGAACGGATTTTTTTCCATCGACTGAGCAGTAGATTGATGGCGCGATGGAATGCTTTAGATGAGACCAAATTTTGTTTTCGGAAAATTGAATTTTTTCTCAGAGTTCTGGTTGCCCCCGCATGAGTTCTGTCAAATATCTCTACAACTTTTCCTCGTCAGATAAATATTTTGAACAGAACACTCGAGATAATTTTGTGAAGTTCCCCACCCCTCTAACGAAAGAAAAAAATCGTTAGTACCATCTGAAATTTCAATAAAAAGTACATGGAAATCCAAAACTATGTGAGAGGCAACCAGAACGGATTTTTTTCCTTCGACTGAGCAGTAGATTGAATGTGCGATGGAATGCTTTAGATGAGACCAAACTTTTTTTTCGGAAAATTGAATTTTTCTCAGATTTCTGGTTGCCCCCGCAAGAGTTCTGTCAAATATCTCTACAACTTTTCCGCGTCAGACAAATATTTTCAACGGAACACTCGAGGTAATTTTGTAACGTTGCCCCCCCTCCCCCTAACGAAAGAAAAAAATCGTTAGTAACAACTGAACTATCAATAAAACGTACATAGAACTCCAGATCTATGTGAGAGGCAACCAGAACGGATTTTTTTCCGTCGACTGAGCAGTAGATTGATGGCGCGATGGAATGCTTTAGATGAGACCAAATTTTGTTTTCGGAAAATTGAATTTTTTCTCAGAGTTCTGGTTGCCCCCGCATGAGTTCTGTCAAATATCTCTACAACTTTTCCTCGTCAGATAAATATTTTCAACCGAACACTCGAGATAATTTTGTGAAGTTGCCCCACCCCCTAACGAAAGATAAAAAATCGTTAGTAACAACTAAAGTTTCAATAAAACGTACATAGAGCTCCAGAACTAAGTGAGAGGCAACCAGAACGTATTTTTTTCCGTCGACTGAGCAGTAGATCGATCGCGCGATGGAATGCTTTAGATGAGACCAATTTTTTTCAGAGGAAAATTGATTTTTTTCTCAGAGTTCTGGTTGACCCCGCAAGAGTTCTGTCAAATATATTTACAAGTTTTCCTCGTCAGACAAATATTTTCAACGGAACCCTCGACATAATTTTGTGAATTTGCCCCCCCCCCCCCCCACCTAACGAAAATTGAGTTTTTTCTCAGAATTCTGGTGGCCCCCGCAAGGATTCTTTCGAATATCTTTATAACTTTTCCGCGTCAGAAAAATATTTTCATCGGAACACTCGAGATAATTTTCTAGAGTTGCCCCCCCCCCCCCCCTAACGAAAGAAAAAAACCGTTAGTACCATTTGAAATTTCAATAAAAAGTACCTGGAAATCCAAAACTATGTGAGAGACAACCAGAACGGTTTTTTTTTCTTTCGACTGAGCAGTAGATTGAACGCTTGATTGAATGCTTTAGATGAGACCAAACTTTTTTTTCGGAAAATTGAATTTTTTCTCAGAGTTCTGGTTGCCTCCGCAAGAGTTCTGTCAAATATCTCTACAACTTTTCCTCGTCAGACTAAAATTTTCAACGGAACACTCGAGGTAATTTTGTGAAGTTGCCCCCCCCCCTATCGAAAGAAAAAATCGTTAGTCACAACTGAACTATCAATAAAACGTACATAGAACTCCAGAACTATGTGAGAGGCAACCAGAACGGATTTTTTTCCGCCGACTGAGCAGTAGATTGATGGTGCGATGGAATGCTTTAGATGAGACCAAATTTTTTTTTCGGGAAATTGCATTTTTTCTCAGAGTTCTGGTTGCCCCCGCAAGAGTTCTGTCAAATATCTCTACAACTTTTCCTCGTTAGACACATATTTTCAACGGAACACTCGAGATAATTTTGTGAAGTTGCCCCCCCCCCCTAACGAAAGAAAAAAATCGTTAGTACCAACTGAAATTTCAATTAAAAGTACATGGAACTCTAAAACTATGTGAGAGGCAACCAGAACGGATTTTTTTTCCATCGACTGAGCAGTAGATTGATGGCGCGATGGAATGCTTTAGATGAGACCAAATTTTGTTTTCGGAAAATTGAATTTTTTCTCAGAGTTCTGGTTGCCCCCGCATGAGTTCTGTCAAATATCTCTACAACTTTTCCTCGTCAGATAAATATTTTCAACGGAACACTCGAGATAATTTTGTGAAGTTGCCCCACACCCTAACGAAAGATAAAAAATCGTTAGTAACAACTAAAGTATCAATAAAACGTACATAGAGCTCCAGAACTAAGTGAGAGGCAACCAGAACGGATTTTTTTCCGTCTACTGAGCAGTAGATCGATCGCGCGAACCTCGTCAAAGTTAGCCCCCCCACTTTGACTAATCGAACTTTTTTTTACGAATCGTTTGGTAGTCGTTTGGTAGCGTTTGGTAAACCATTGAAATCGTTTGGTAGTCCTCCGTTTTTCGAAAAATCGATAATCAAAAATTGGGCAGTAAGTTAGCCCCCCCACTTTGACTAATCAAACTTTTTTTTTTACGAATTGTTTGGTGGTCGTTTGGTAGCGTTTGGTAAACCATTGAAATCGTTTGGTAGTTCTCCGTTTTTCGAAAAAACGATAATTAAAAATTGGGCAATAAGTTGACCTCCCCACTTTGGTTAATCGAACTTTTTTTTTTACGAATCGTTTGGTGGTCGTTTGGTAGCGTTTGGTAAACCATTCAAATCGTTTGGTATTTTCCCGTTCTTTCGGAAAATCAAAAAGAAAATTCCGATCCATGAGATAGGACGATGGGCAGCGGAAAAAGACTCGATAACCAACGCCATCTGTCGCAAAAACGTCGTATATTATCACGACCAATCACAGCTCGCTATTCCTGATACGCACGTATCTTGTGTTATCGTATTTGAATGATCGACTACCAAACGTCCCGAATAGAATACCAAACGCTACCGGATGTTTTTCCATCGATCGCGGCCCATTAGAACGTAATCGGACAAGAAATAACTAGTGAATCTACGCTAATATATAATTCTGTCAGTGCGGCTTATGGCGACCAATCCCAGCGCTCCATTTCCGATTCGCTGTATTTTGCATTGGCGTTATTGATTGATCGACTACCAAACGACCTGAATGGAATACCAAACGCTATGATTTGTTTTTCTATCGAATAAATCTCATCACAATGAATTAGCCACAAAATAATGGGTGAATTTTTTTGAGAAATTCCTTTTTTTCGATGCGGCTTCTAACGACCAATGGCGGCTCGCCATGATCAACTGAACCGTGAGCTGTGATTGGTCGCCACAAGTTGCGGCGGACAAAGAAACTATGTACGCACGCACGACTACTAAACGATTCGTGGATGAAAGCTCGATTAGTCAAAGTGAGGGGGGAGGGTGCTAAATTGTGGACCGATTTTTTAATCTAAAAAAATTACGGGTGAATTTGCGTTAATCAGCCGTTCTAGGACTACGGCTTCTGGCAACCAATCAGAACCGTCCACTGAGGATTCACATGTATTTTGCGTTTTCATAATTTAGCGATCAACTACCAAACGTCCTGAATAGAATATCAAACGCTATTAGATGTTTTTCTATCGATTAAGTCTTTCCACAATGAAATTAGCCGCAAAATATGTCACGAATCGTTTGGTAGCGTTTGGTAAACCATTGAAATCGTTTGGTAGTTCTCCATTTTTCGAAAAAACGATCCTCCCCCCTCACTTTGACTAATCGAGCTTTCATCCACGAATCGTTTAGTAGTCGTGCGTGCGTACATAGTTTCTTTGTCCGCCGCGACTTGTGGTGACCAATCACAGCTCACCGTTCAGTTGATCATGGCGAGCCGCTATTGGTCGTTAGAAGCCGCAGCGAAAAAAGGAATTTCTCAAAAAAATTCACCCATTATTTTGTGGCTAATTCATTGTGATGAGATTTATTCGATAGAAAAACAAATCATAGCGTTTGGTATTCCATTCAGGTCGTTTGGTAGTCGATCAATCAATAATGCCAACGCAAAATACAGCGAATCGGAAATGGAGCGCTGGGATTGGTCGCCATAAGCCGCACTGACAGAATTATATATTAGCGTAGATTCACTCATTATTTCTTGTCCGATTACGTTCTAATGGACCGCGATCGATGGAAAAACATCCGGTAGCGTTTGGTATTCTATTCGGGACGTTTGGTAGTCGATCATTCAAATACGATAACACAAGATACGTGGGTATCAGGAATAGAGAGCTGTGATTGGTCGTCATAATATACGACGATTTTGCGACAGATGGCGTTGGTTATCGAGTCTTTTTCCGCTGCCCATCGTCCTATCTCATGGATCGGAATTTTCTTTTTGATTTTTTTCGAAAAACGGAGAACTACCAAACGATTTGAATGGTTTACCAAACGCTACCAAACGACCACCAAACGATTCGTAAAAAAAAAAGTTTGATTAGTCAAAGTGGGGGGGCTAACTTACTGCCCAATTTTTGATTATCGATTTTTCGAAAAACGGAGGACTACCAAACGATTTCAATGGTTTACCAAACGCTACCAAACGACTACCAAACGATTCGTAAAAAAAAAAAAGTTCGATTAGTCAAAGCGGCGGGGCTAACTTTGCCGAGGTAGCACGAAGCCATGTACAAACTGACATACCGATCGAGCACAACAGCAAAAACGCTCTCAGCTTCGCCGCTACGAGAAAGCGCCGCGCAAACGCCGGCCATCGGACATCTCCCAGACAGGCACAGTCCGCGTTGCAACAAAATATACACACACGTTTCGGAATCAACAGTGTGGTTAAAATGGCGAGCACGGGATGTTCTGCCTTTTCGCCCGACGGCCAATTTTGGGCGAGTTGCGGTATCGATGGAAAATTAAGGATATGGGAAACCGCTGCGAATCGCCTGAAACAAGAATACGTTCCGAATTCACACTTGTCATCGCCGTGCAGCGTACTAGGATGGATGAGCGTAAATCAGCAAACGAACGCGGTACGCCATGTGCTCGCGCCTTACGCGCGTATTTGTATATTCGTTGAAATCACTGATCGTTCGTTCCGAATATTACGCTCTCCTCTCACAATCGTGTCCACTCGTGATCGTCTTTTCTTTCGAACCCGGCGACGCGTATTTGATTTTCGAAACTACACGAGAATCGCGCCCGCTTGTTTTACGCGATTTTTGAGGTTAGGTCTTGTCGCGCGCACTGTGCCGCTCGGCACAGTACAATTTTTTACCAAGTTGGGTTCATTCCGATTGAGGGTGATCTTTTCTGTTGGAGGGAAAAACGACTCGTGCAGGCAGTTGTCATTTATAATGCCTTTTTTTACTTCGCTGCTACATACATTGCGCCCGAAGCGAGGCGCCACTTCTAAAGATCGCAGTCGGGAGTAAAATGGTTGAGTCGAAGGAGCCTCGAGCTGTTCACCGATGAAAGTTGAAAGACACTTTTTCTTATAAACGTAGATATTTCTAATTATAGTTAAATTTTTTAATTTCAACCCTGTTGCCCTGCTGGTCATCATGTTCGAGAAAAAATCCAATTGTGAATTCATTCAGGATTGCATTTATTGTAGGGGAATCTTAGATTTTTATGCCAATTGGATTTTTTCGCTGGAATTTATAATTCTTTTAAATTGCGTTAAATTTTCTAGGTTTTTTCTCTCTGAAAACAATACAACATCGGTCACGTAAATGTTAAAGTTCAACTTGCATTGGGTGTATCTATATCTAAAAAAAATCAGTATTTTATTACATTTGGCCTTAAAACACCAGCCCCTCCTTAATAATGAAAGACTCAGGGACAAATTAATACTATTTTTATTAGATCATTGGTACGTTCTAAAGAATCTCCTGAACAAGTGATAAATCTTCGTCCGGAAGCAGCTTTTTAAAGCTGTGACCCAGTAGAATGGCTTTTCCTTACCTAAAATGGGTAAAATTTGCCTCTGTCGATAGAGATAAAAGATCTAAGTCTCATTTTCAAGGTCAAGTTCACGACTGATAAATATATGACCAAAAGTATCGATGCACTTATCAATTTTTTTTATCCGGTTGAACATGGCTTATCTCAGCCAAAAGGAGCGCAAAAAAATGATTGTAGCTTTCTCAAGATTAACAGATTTGCGTAAGCTTGTATGCCAAAAAATGGGTGGCTTGTCAATAACTTTTTATGATGAGAGTTCATGGTGTTGAAGTTTGCATCGTTGGAACGCAAAGAAGTTTTTTTATTTCATTTCTTCAGCTTCTTTATCATCTAAAGGCGTTCGTTGAAGTCAAATGATGCAAAATTTCATATCATGAGAGTATTGGGATGACTGGGTCCGAATTTTGTACACGATACATATTTTTGATAATTTTGAGTTTTTTTTTGTGAGAAATATATTTGCTGAGAAAGGGCTGCTATTGCTGTAGTTTAAAAAATAATCGTTTGTTGTTTAAATGTCAGACTATTTGGAACTAATCTAATCTAATCTAATTTGAACTAAACTAATCTGAAATGTAAAATAAAAAAATGTACTTTCGGTATGATAATAAAATTTTCTTATGATCGGACCCTTTTGCAAACTTTTGAAAATTACAAAAATAGCAAGCTGTAGAATAAAAAGTATTATTTCTGAAAAAAAAAACAGCTTTAATCATTGGTTATGAAAAAATGGACAACCACACTAAAAAATCGTCTGGCATATGATAGAAATGCTCTGATTATATACTATAATCATTTATTATGTACTAATGAACAACTACATTGAAAGATCGTCCGGTATAGAATAGAAAATGTATAGATTATAAATTATGCTTCATCTGAATTTAAAATGAATGAAAAGTGTTGTTTTTTTGAAAATGCACCGTAAATCTAGAACTATGGGACCGAAAGCAAATGATCCACTGGCAGACGAGTTTGATCGAAAGCAAAAATTGATCATAGCGGAGAAAAGATTCTAAAGTTTCTTTTTATGGCTGCTTCCAGTTGGAAAACCTTGACGAATGTGTCAAAATCGCGACATTGAAGTTTGCATCGTTGGAATGAACGATTCTTTTGTCCATTTTTCGTTTCTTTATTTTTACGCCTATTCAAAGACTTCTTTTTCAGCAAATTGAGGTCGCAAAACTCTGATAAGAATACGTGAAAACGTTTGGTCGATTTTTACAGCCGAAAGAATTCGTATAATTAAACAAAAACTTGATTTTCGTTGCACTCCAACGATGCGAACTTCAACATTAGAAATCACTGTTGTATACTAGTACGAAATATCGCAGGACCATATAATACTAGAAGCCATTCAGAAAATCGGTCTTTCAATTCGTCCCTTCTACATTTGACTGTTTCCAGCATCCACCGGGCAAGAAGCGAAAGAAAAGATCCATAGTAGACGATTCGGAATGCAAGCACGTGGTGGCTATGGGGTCGGTGAGCGGAAGCGTCACTCTGTGGGACGTGACGACGTCCGAAGTGAGCAAAGTATTGGAGCACGGTCACACGGCAGCGGTGACGGCCATTGTATGGTCGTCGTCCAGGGGCCTCTTCACCGCTGGCGACGATCGCCAAATCGTCGAATGGAACGTACAAGAGGGTGGCATTAAATGCAAATGGAAAAGCGGCAAGGGCAAAGTGACCGCACTCTGCTTGAGCCCCGACGGAAAGTCACTTTTGTCCGCCGATAGAACAATCAAATGGTGGGATTTGTCGAGCCTACAATCGATCGCGACCTTCACGGGTCACGCGAATCAGATCACGTTTCTGAGGACTGTTAAAATCGACGACGATACCAGCTACGTCATCAGCGGAGCGACCGGAGAGGCATATTTGGGAGTTTGGTCCCTGGACGAGGTACGTCATGTCTGTAGTCGTTATTATCGTTGGGTTCGTAACCACTATTTCTATATATCAATACAGGGTGTCCTGTTATGAATGGATAAACCTGCAACTGTCGATAGGTCAGATCATGTCCTACTATATGCTGGAATTTCAGTTTAGTAACAGTTCCACCTTTTTCGAGATCAAAATCATCTGCTTTTGGTTTTTCGCATGCCATTTCTACAAATGATAACATTTTTTGACCCGGTTAAAAAAAAATACTCTTGGTTGTTTCTTTTATCTATAAAAGTCTTCTTTTTAACTCTAAATGTTGAAGCCTTATATACGTGATTTCGCCGATTTTCGAAGGTACTTTTCTAGACGCTGTTAAAAGAAAATGACGCACATATTGACAACATTTTTTTTACAGATCATTTATGCACATGGTTAAGTATATTTAAAAAAATCAGAAATATTAACAAACGGCGGAGATATAACATAATAAAGCAATGTATTTTTTTTTGCGCGCGTCAACTGTGAAAGTTCTCGGCATCGATGTGGGTGTCTGAAAAAAATGAACATATTTATAATTGCACAATGGATGTATCTTCAGTGTGAACCAACAATATTATTTAAAAAAAAAAATAATTATAATAAAAAATCGAAACTTAACATTTTTTACTCAATTTTCTGTCGGCATTTCATTTTTTATATTTTTTGTGTAATTGAATTTTTTGTTTCTGTGCTTCACACGATAGGTGATGGTACTAAGAATATGTTATAAAAATTTCAAAGCGATCTGAACTTTCGTTCGAGAGTTATAACTTTCACAAGGTTCAAAAAAGTGAATCGTGGAAAAACGGCTTTGAAGTTGGCGGTCGGCCGCGCCGCGCGGTATCTATTATAAATGCAATCTTACATTATTTTTGGAATTTTTCAATTCTGTAAAGCTTTAGATATTCCTAACCGTTCAGGCTAATGGAATCGATAATAATTAAAGAATGAAAAATTTTTAAATTTTTCGTGCATATAAGGCCTTAAGAAAACTTTATGAAAAAATATCTTATGCGGAATTTTTATACAAACCAATTCGAACATCTGACTTTGATAGCCTGCAGTGTAAAAAAAATTTACTACGCATGTCGTGCCAATTACTTTAAAAGTTGCTAAGTTATTGTCGATTTATATCATTTGTAGAAATGGCATGCGAAAAGCCAAAAGCAGATCTTTAAAAAAATAACATAAAGCCCAAAATCTCGAAAACCATGGGACTTTTACTAAACTGAAATTCCAGCATATAGGACATGATCGGTTTTTTAAGGGGTTATATACAGTCAGGAGGCCCAAAAAGATCGATTTTTCAAGAATTTTTCTTGAGAAGACCTTTAAATCTATTAATGTAAAAATTTGTACACATATTATGGTAACTCTTAACTGTATTTTAACATTTTTATTTGTAAAAATAATTATTTTGAAAGCTGCTATAGCTGATCTCCGGGAGCACCTCTAAAAAAAGGCGTCTTGCTGTGATCACGATATCTTTGGACTGGATCATCTAAAATGAAAAAAACAAAAATATTTTTTTAATACAATGTATTATCTTGTAATCGATCGACGGAATAAGCAAAATATTTTTTGACAAAATAGCGACTTCTAAAAAAAAACCGATTTTTGACAAAAGTTTAGGCCTAAATTGTTTATAAAATAGAAAATATTTATCGGTGGAAAAAAACCTTCGATTAATTACTAAAAAGTATACTTGAAAAGATTGTGTTAAAATTTGAGACTGATCGGTTCAGCCGTTATCAAGAAAGCTTGCTCACCGACTTTAAAAACACAGTTTTTAGAAAAACGCGTTTAATGTTTCAAAAGCACTTTTGAACGCTCTGACACGTCATTAGAAGTGTGCGTGTAACTTTGAGAATATTCGCCGGATTGACAAGACATTTTCTGTGTGTGTACTTAAGGTCACAGTAACGGGTATAAAATCATGTGCGAATTTAACAATTTTTTTTTCGTATGAAAAAGTGATTCACTCATAAAATAAATTACACATCTATTTCGTATGAATATCAAGATGTTAGAGAAAATATATATATTTTTTTTCAATGTACAAAATGGCCGACTACAAATATTTTCTTTTGTTATCTTTTTTTAGGCGCTCCGCGGCGTGACATTTAGCATCCACAATTTTTTACCTAGAACAAAAAACAAAAATTCTCGTCAATCTACATTACCATACCTAGAGAAGTACGTACGGAATTTTAAAAATATTGTTTTATTTCAAAGTTGTAGGTATTTGAACTTAAGAAATGAATTTTCAGTGAAAAATTTCGTTATAACTGCTCATAAACTGCTCATAAAATGAAAAGTTTTCGATTAATCAGAAATTCCGTACGTACTTCTCTGCGAAATGCAATTAGGAACATAACTTTTAAATTTGAAGTAAATCGAGTGAAAATTGTTGAAGTTATTTGTCACGCCAATTGCAAAAAAGCTGTTTCGAGAAGTTTCGAGCAGTCGGCCATTTTGTACATCGAAGAAAAAAAAATTCTAACAGCTCGATATTCATACTAAATAGATGTGTAAATAATTTTAGGAGTGAGCCACTTTTTCATATGAAAAAAAATGTCAAATTCGCACATGATTTTATACCCGTTACTGTGGCCTAAGGCCTTAAATATACATTACGAAAATAAAATTAAACAAATCGATTTTTCGGAAATTTTAACTGTATATAACCCCTTAAATTACTTGGCGTCAAGAAGCTGCCGTGTCTTTTGATATCGTGTTTAGTTGCCAATTTTCATCATATCTGCCATATTTTTTATCCTATTCGAAAAATATCGACACGTCAAATATCTATAATTCTCGGTGTGTACTATCGTCGTTCAACAAAATACGCGCTGATTCTCAAACTTTTTAAAAGTCATTGAGTTTCGCTTCGACATAACGATCCCGTGCGTATTTGAAGAGCTGCGAGATTAAAGTCGAATTACGTTCTTCCTTTTTACGGGGGTATCACTTGGTTATCGTCACACAGGATAGAAAAGATCGGAGCGCCGTAGCAACGTTGACGATGCAGGACGACGCACTCTCGGTGTCCGTTGGAGTTTCGGAAGACTCGCAAATAGCGGTGCTCGCGGCGAACCGTTCCGGCCAGGCGCATCTCTTCAAATGGCACGCGAACGGACAGACCAACAAACCCATAAAGCCACTCTTGAACATCGTTATTGCTCTGGACTCGGAGCAAAAAGAAGCCGTACAACAAATTCCCATTCAAGCGGCAGATTTCGTGAGCGGCGACAAATTCATCCTTGCTTATGGCTCGCTCCTGAATCTAACTTTCGAGAGGGTCACGCCCGATTATTCGGACAGGATGCAGTTGCTGATACGAGCGGACGTGAAGAGATCGAAGGAGC
Organism: Ophion slaviceki; assembly: GCA_944452715.1. NCBI lineage: Eukaryota > Metazoa > Arthropoda > Insecta > Hymenoptera > Ichneumonidae > Ophion > Ophion slaviceki. The sequence continues at coordinate 17,226,207 of OX101787.1, forward strand.
GCAAGGAGGAAGCGTTGACGAAAATCAAGCTCGCCGAGACTGACGGAAACGTGGAGTATCTTGCACCAGGTATTTCACGCGTTGATGTTGATTGTTATGATTGATCGGGGTCAGGACTGTCTTCTCGACGGAGAATTTTATGGCCGAAATATCTTACCGAATCATTCAGTCGAATAGTTTGTTATTTTAGCGGAGACTCCGGATGACTTCTGTAGGAATTTATGTGAAATTGTATGAATGTAGGGATTTATGTAAATAATTTGCAGCGTCGATAATCGGCGGAGTAGAATTGTGGAATAAAAACGAACACAGCAATAATCGTGGCTGTTACGCATATGGAAATCAGAGAGTCTCTTTCCTCCTGGAATAATCAGGGAAACGTTAGGGAACTTTTGAAAATTCTCTGGAATATTTCCAGAATTTACTTCTTGCAAGAATTACGAAAAATGAAACCGACTGGAAAAAAAACTGAAAAGTATCAAAATAAATATTTTTGTATATTTTTAACATTTAAATATTAATATTAATATTATAATTTAAATATTTACATATATATATTGATATTGATGTTGTTATTTAAATATTTACTATTTATTTCTTCATTATATACAAAAAAAGTTATGTAAGTGCCGAACACTGAAAATTTCAAAAACTAATTCACTCTAAAGCTTTATACATTTGCATTCGATTCTTCGATACACAACAATACTATTATTATTGTAGATAAGTGTTTATATATATATTTTTAGTTGTTCGCACCGACTTAAAAATTTCTGTTTGGTAATTATATATTTAGTTCAGTGGCTTTTCTGAAAATGGCCTACGATTTTTTTTTCTCGCGATTTATCGCTTTTTTTGTGGTATAAATAATGATATGTTGGGGGAGACAGTTTTGCAGGTTCCAGATTTTTTACGAAAAGAATTAAATTGTAAAAATTGCGAATTTCAGGGCTTTTACTTTTTTCAAGCAATTATTGCTCGAATATAGCTCGAATAATTTTAGCAATTATTGCTCGAATAGCTCGAACACTCATTAGGAATTTCACTTGAAATATCGTACGAAATTTGAAATTTTGAAAATTCATTTTTTACTTAAAAAACAATTCGTAGTTCAAAAGATGGGTTCCCCCCCACATAACATCATCATTTATGTTTTTTTATAGTTAAAAATTGCAAAAAATAAATTTTAGCGCCATATTTAGGAAAAGTCACTAAACTATATAATTACCTTCTGTGTATAATATAGAACAGGTTCTGTATTTGCTTTTTATATATATTTTTTTACTTTGCAGTGCTTAAATCATTTTTCGAATTTCAGTTTTTTTTTAAATTCTGTTTTAATATTTAACATTTTCATATATTTGATCTTAAAAGAAATTATGTTTTTCATGCTACCGCAATCTCTCTGGAATATTTGCAAAACCTGTGTGGAAAACCTGAAAAAGTCAGAAAATTTCTGAGTCAATAATGCGTAACACCATGAATAATCGCACGGTTCGGTGCTGGATATTCTTACCGTTAGGTGCATGGACGGACGAAGAGCTTGACTGACGAGAATTCGTGCCTCACCGTAAACGACAGAATTAGCGAGATGGCGCAGAGCTGAAAACTCTTAGGCGGACGTTCATTCGCGAATGTTCTGTGCGGCGTACAGTGTGGTATTTTCATGAAGTAGAGAGGCACAATTATTTAGCCTACATTTTGTGTAGCATGAAAAGCACTGTCGAGATTTTAGACATACATTTTTAAATATACATAACATATTTACGTAACATATTAATATTATTGAGGTTCAATGAGCGAAAGAAAATTCCGAAGCCAATCTGTAATTAAGGAAAACTTGTACCAGTGTCCCAAACTTTCGCAAACAAATTGACATTTTTCATGTACTTAACAAATAACTCTATCAGAAAAATATAGCATGAGATCTGTATAATTCGATGTAATATACTAAAACTCCAGACTAAACGACCTTAGCAGTTTTTCTTCTTGTAAAATAAACACGCTCTATTCCGATTGTGCTCATGATTAAATATAAACACTTAATGAAGAAAAATCTTATGGAAACTTACCCTGAGACTCACAAAAAATAATAACACACAATCACTACTAGCACATAGAAACACAGTGTATTCATCGAGCAACCTCAGACGAATCGCGCGGGTTGTAAAATTTGTAATGAAAAAGTAATGCATTCATTACTTTTTAAATGGGTAATGAAAAAATATTTCATTACCCATTACATTACATTCGGTAATGTAATAAAATGCCATTACTCATTATATTATATTGTGTAATGTAAACAATTTCCGTTATTCATTACATGGGATTTTGTAATGTAAAAAATGTCCATTACTCATTACATTATATTTTGTATTGTAAAACATTCCCGTTACTCATTACATTGGAATTTGTAATGTGAAACATTTTCATTACAAAGTCCAATGTAACAGGTAATGGAATTTGTTTACATTACAAAGTGTAATGTAATGAGTAATGGAATTTGTTCACATTAGTAATGTAATGTAAAAAATCTCCATTGCTCATTACAAGGTAATATGGATTATTATTCGTTTCCCATCGGGTCATATCGACCCACTGCAAAAATCGCTGCCCCTAATGGGAAACGAATAATAATCCTCGTTACATTGTAATGACCAATGGAGATTTTTTACATTGCATTGCATTTGTAATGCGAAAAAATTCCATTACTCATTCCCTTATATTTTGTAATGTAAAAAAATTCCATTGCTCATTACATTACATTTTTTTATGTAACATATTTCCATTGGACTTTCATTTCCACATTGAACTTTGTAATGTAAAAAAAATTCCATTACCCATTACATTGTAATGGGTAAGGCAAATATTTCACATTACAAAATGTAAAGTAATGAGTAATGAAAACGCCAATGCATTATAAAAAGTAATGCATTATTCGCATCCCTGGTTCCATGTAATATGGTTCGCTTACTTTGAATATAAACAACTATTTTAACTGCGTAGACAAGTACCAAAATTTAATTTTGTTCCTCTAGATTGAGATAATATCACACTGTGCGGCGCCTCACTATCAGGCGCGAGTCTCGTCCAGTTTTCCGCCAAGAGACAATTTTTGTGAGATCTCGAGGTCTCGAGAATTGGGCGCAGAATACGAACAGCCCGATTGTCGATTGTCCGGGTCCGAATGTTTTGCAGATTTTCCAAACGGCTGTATCCCCGTGGCCGCTCACATCGTTTTCTCCAAATTTTCAGGATCAGCGGCGTCAACGGTAAAGAGAAGTCGCGAAAGCTCGACCGGCTCGCAATTGCCGCTTAAGGAAAGATTGGAAAATCTCAGCCTCAATACGGAAACGAGTACTGCGGGTAGAACGCCAACGAAGGGCAGAAACATGGCGCAGCTACTGCTGCAGGGCTTGAACAGCAAGGACAAGAATATATTGATGAACGTTCTGCTGACGAACGACGAGACTGTGGTGAAAAACACCATTGCAAAATTGCCCGTACAGGCGATACCTCCGCTCCTCAAAGAGCTCACTCTTATGCTGCAAGGCAAAACTTATCCGTGAGCGCTTTTGACCGTACGGATTTTTTTCTTCCATCCACCTGATTGCTTTTTGCTTTACAAGTGTCGACGCTTTTACGCAGGTGTAAAATCGCCGTGACATGGCTGAAAGTTTTGGTAACGAGCCACGCGGCTCATCTTCTCTCGCATCCGGACGTCGGTGACGCGTTCGGTCCGATTTTGGGCCTGATCGATGCTAAACTCACTATACTGTCCGAGCTCTCGAGGTTACGAGGGCGCGTCTCCCTCATAACGGGACAAATATCGCAATCGCACGAGAAAAACAACGAAGACATGACGGAACAGAGCCTACTCGTTTATCAGGACCCAGGTGTGATATTTTGCCATATTATATCTCATTGTTAATATAATATATGATATAATGTACTACATTAAAATATAAGACAAGACTTCTAAACTACACACGTGAAATATCTTACTTTCGGGTGTCTCAAAATTACCTGACATTTTTATTTATTAAGGGAGACTTTGTCCTTGGAGTGCCATATTTCAGGTGTTTACTTTTTATTTTTTTTAAAGGAAACGAGTAAAGCTTTTTGAGTGCGGTTTTTTTCTTGCTTTTATTCATGATATACAGAACGTTAAAAAATTTTTTTTGAAAAAAAAAAACCAAAATGGCGGCCGTTGCAGCTCCGCGAAAACAGGTCCTCAAATCGCGGGAGGTAAACGGCTGACATCACTGCCCCCTCTTTGTTGATCTGAAACACAAATTCAAAGCATATTATCAATCTGTGACCCTTTGGTCATGGAATGACGGATGGGTTTTTCGTTTAGTACAAATTTCGGAAAATGGCGGCAATTTAAAAAAAAATCGAATTTTCGCGATTTATTCGCATAAAAAGATAAATAATAAATGCAAAAATGTATCTATCGAAAAAACGATCCGTCATTCCGTGAAGACATATTTTCTGAGTATGCTCTCCAAATTTCAGGTCGATATGTTAATTACAGCGGTCAAGAGAATGTCAGCCATTTTTAAAAACGTGTTTTCGAGAAAAACGCGTTTAAAGTTTTGTAATGTGTTTACACAAATGTGTTTATAATTACCGCTAATCGGCAATGCCTGGTCCATAGAGGCATCCCTCCTCTTCTTCTAGCTGCTCATGTTGAGCCGCTAACATCTCCCGCTGCTTTCAAGGACAAAGTCTTCATTAAACACAACGTATTATTTATTCAAAAAGTACGCATATTTTTATTTAAATATGAAGTACAAACATGGAGGTTATGTGTGGAACGCAATATCCAATAAATGGCCGCCTCGTCCCTGCTTGCAAACGTTCACGCTTGACGAAATTTTGAATAACATTTTGGCAAAATCGCGGACTAATTTCATTAATGGCGCGTCCAATTGTTTCCTTGAGCTCTGGAATGGTGGATCATTAACATACACGTTCCGTTTAAGGGCTTACATACACCTGAGACGGCAAATCCGAGTTCCGATAGTCGGATCGGATGTGTATTGCATGCTGAAACAAATGTATGGCACGAGTGCCTTCCGATAGTCGGATCCGACTGTCGGATCGGATCGTCGGAAAGAAAAAATCGGACGTCTATTCCCAGCCTTAAAGTAGATAGATAAAACTAGTACTTATCGAGCGGGAATTTAAACATTTAATTTTTTCGGGTAATCGCAGTCACTGGAATAAAACAGGCGATTTTTTACATGTATCAGTCTTACCTTAATCCACAAGCCTTGGACGCAATGGAAGTTAAGGTAGTCTTATCGCTTTACACTAGTCATACCACTGATCATACTTGAGACAAATTTCGAAGTTTTTTAAAACCTGATTTATTTGTACAATTTATATTTTTAGCATATGCAAAAAAATTGTAATAACTAAATTTTCCATGTGTAAACTGTTTAATGAATGTTCACATTTAATTAGAAAAATGAAAAAATAGTTATTCCAACGATTCGCGCAGTACTGCTAGGTTTGATATTTGGCAATATTGGTTCCATCTCCGTCTCTTTTTACTCAACCAGGCGAGTTTAACCTCCATGCTTGTCAACGTCGATCTGTCAAAACAATGTCAGGTGCGGGAAATATGAAGCATTGTATTCGGGCCACGACTGGTAAAAAGCGTGGAAAATTTGTGTCGGCGAAATATGTCGGTTAAAAATGAAATGTGTGTGGGAATTCGAATGAGTGAGATGAGGTTAGGACTACAATCAGCTGTTTCCTTGCTGTCGCGTCTCTTTATCGTAACAAGTGGTAATAAGTCCAATACCGGAAGTTCAAATTAAACTTGACATTACATAAAAATTAGGTCAATAAGCGTAATTTTTTCTGAGAGCACTGGATTACTACAAGCGTTAAGTATGTAAATCTGATTATTTTTAAGAATTTGACGGATTCCCACTATTATATACACTTTTGTAGCGATCACAAATTGGGTTTTTGTATGTCGTCTCGGAATTCCTTCAGAAAAATACGCAATTTTAATATTTCTTTTCTCTGTAATTAGGTCGATAAACGACCTTGAAATTTTACAGAGACGATTATGAATATATTTAGTGAAGCTCAACAAAAAAATTATGAAAATCCTATGGGTTGAAGCTTGGCGATAGGACTACCTTAAGTAAGATAAGCGAAGCTCGTTTGGGCAGTGATAGAAAAGTCTTCAATCGAAAACAGTAATACGTAAAAAGTCCCAAAGGTAAACGTTGGAACTCAGGAAATAAAAATAAGACAACACAATTCAATATATTCCATTCCATTGCGAGTATTCAAATTTTCGCGATGTGTCTCGACACAAGTCGTCGTTCTCACGTTCACGTTGCTATTTCCCTTCGCAGATTCGTCGGAGGACGGATCGGACGTCGGCGTGGTCGCAATGGAGAGTGAATCGGACGAGAATTGGGAGGAAATATCCGAGCAAGAGGACGAACAGGAGGAAGAGTTGGAAAACGGAAGATCGGACGACGACGCTTCTATATGCAGTTGAACTAATTAATAGAGTACGTGAGCTTTATGGGCACGAAAGTTTTTTCCGCAAAATCATTGCCAGCCATTTTTTTTCTCCCTAAAGTCGCATTGCTTTTTCCTTTCCAGGCCACATACGTTTAAATTCAATATATTTGCGGAAAAGAAAAGCTCTATACGTTCTTTACATTTTATAGGTTTACCGAAACTTTTGTACAATATCGTCGTGAGTCATCGTTGCCTTGGAATCAACAACGACGACAACGACGTAACGACATTACCTCTTTGAGAAACAACTTTTTTTTTGTATACTGCGAGAAAAAAGAAAATTCGTCACTCATATCTGCCTCTTTGGAACAGAGAAGCGTCGCAATGTTCGATTCGAATATCCTTAAATCTCACATTTGCGATACATCGAATTACGGTCGAGATTACGAGATGCTTTATCGCAAAGCCGACATGTAAAAGTGTACATACTCCATAGGTCTTTTTCTTCCGTCGCCTTTCAATACACCTCTGTATCACGTTTTAATCATCAATCAAATAGAGATGTTGAAAGACAAATATATTTGAAACGTGTTATTAGTACGTATTATTATTATTATGAAAAATCGTACCGAGTAAGACTTTACGTAATTGTAATAATCTTGTAATACTTCATGACAATAATGATAATATTGTATTATTATTATTATATTCGTGTCTGTAGTAATGAAACTTCGAAAAGTCGAAGGCCCAAGGTGTACTGTGGAACGGACGGTGACGACGCCCACGATACCTTCTTCACCTGCACCAGGTGGGAGGTAGAAAGGCGAAGGTTACAAGACCAAGGAGGGCCGATTACGTCTGAAAATATACGATGCTGAACAGCGAAGAGTCGAATCGGTCCTTCGACGAAAAAAGACAGAGAGCAGGACCCTGCAGAGATAACTCGGACTCCTAATGCGAACTGACAGCACGACGAGGAGGAGCTGCGCTGATCCGCCAGCGTGACAAAAATAAAGCACGACGCATTCCCAATTCCTGAAGAAAATCGTAACCCCCTGAAGAAATACGAAAGGGGGGTTACTGGGTCGGGTACTCACTACCTGATTGGAGTAGAATATCCATAAGTCAAATATCCATAAGTGAATATCCATAAGTACGAATATCCATAAGTGAGTATAGAGTAGAAATGAGTGCCAGAAATGGCGGGAGGTAGAGGAAAAGTGAGTATAGAGGGAACCCAAACAAACCCAAACAAACCCAAACAAACTCACTTATCTCTACCTTCCGCCTTTTTTGGCACTCATTTCTACTCTATACTCACTTATGGATATTCGACTTATGGATATTCACTTATGGATATTCGACGACAGTGCACTATCTTGTTTGAAGGTGTGATTTTTAGTGGGTAAAAATTCCACACGTTCGGGAAGCCCTTCCTAGCGTCTTTTCGAAGATTTTCCACAACCCCAGTAAAAATAAAAATAGTAACGAAACGAATAATAATGAAATTTTACTATTAAAATAATAATGTGGAATATTTTATGATTGTGATTATAATATAATTACTAGTTATGAATACATTTATAAACAATAATATAGTAATTATACTATAATTATCATTATTACTATTATCCTGATTATATAATCATAAAAAAAATAGTAACGAAACGAATAATAATGAAATTTTACTATTAAAATAATAATATGGAATATTTTATGATTGTGATTTTTATAATATAATTACTAGTTGTGAATACATTTATAAACAATAATATAGTAATTATACTATAATTATCATTATTACTATTATCCTGATTATATAATTATCGTTATTAAAAAAACTGTCATAAATTGTACTACTCCGGGCCATGCACTTCCTCAGTTTGCTCTGGAAACATTCACCCATCCCCAGGGGTCAGACTCGATCTTAAGGGATAACACCACTCTAGCGGCAGAAAATAAGGCCTAACTTTGACAATTTATTTTGGGAGTGTGAAAAACGGAATAATATTTCTTTTGATAGGGTTTATTTAACACATATTAAAGTATTGAAAAAAAAAATTTATTATAATTTTCATACAAAATGGCGGCGACAGAGCCCATCTTGAAAAACGTGTTTCTTTTTACAAATAGCTTCACGGGAGGACGGTTTATCTCGTAAAATATAGGGCATGTATCAAAAACCAAACAAATTATAATCTATATATTATTAGCTATGGGACTAGATAGGGATTTTTTGTATAAAATTTTGAAAAAATGGCCCACTTTGAAAGAAAAAAATCGATTTTTTGCCCGAAAAATAAGCAGTAAAGTGTTTTAAAAAAAAGTTTATATTTAATCAAAAAACGGCTACGCACTCCCATAGAGAATGTAATTGTGAAGCTACTATCAAAATTTCAAATCGATCCACGCAAAGGTGTTCGAGTAATTCGGCCTCCCAGTTTGACAAAAGTGGTTTCGAGAAAAACGCGTTTAAAGTTGTACGAGGCGCCTGAAAGAAGTCCGAGGCGCTGCGGCAAAATCGATAATTGCACTTTGAAAAATAAAAATCGCTACAGGACCAATTGAATATTGTTTTTGTGATCCCAAAGTATTTTTAAAGCAAAAAAAACCATTTCTCCAAAATCCTAGAGTGGTGTTTTCCTTAATGTAGACCGGAACAATAATGCTGGGTGGCACTCAAGGGCTCCTAGACCACCTTGGTCGTCACCAAGTCAAAAAACACGATACAGAAATCTTAAAAATTGCTTTCCGATAGCCGCTCCCTCAAGCCAGAGGGTGAGAGGCTACCGCAGTCCACGATCGTGTGGCCTGAGTAAACCGAGGGATCCAAGCATTACCGTCTTCTGTATCCGACCTGCTGACAACCGGTCACTGGGTTTGCAAATCGGTATGCCGGCAAGGCCTGATACAAAAGACCCCTTTATCCCCCTAAGTTCGCCTCGGAGCCGGGTTGACATTCCGAACTTTGTATGCTCCGACGGTTTAAAATTCCGAATTTTAATGTTTCGAAATTCAAGATGGGGCCGGGTTGAAATTCCGAACTTTGAATGATCAGAATGCTCAAAACTCCGGAAGAGTACTACCCCGAAAGATCAAAACGCCGAAAGAATTTTACACGAGAGACCAAAACTCCGAAAATCTGAACACCCTCAAAACAATTCGGCTAAGGAAGTTTTAAAAGTTTGGAAATTTCCGGTAAATATCTACAAGTGGGGCTCCAGCTAGAAAAGGGGTTTAGACATTTTGTACCCAGTCGATATATTTCAGGGCTCTTTGTTTATAATATTTAAGTCGGGGGAAGACAATTCCAACCCTTATTTCAACCCCCAAACGCTTTTTTTACCTTTTTAAAGGTATGGAGGAAACTGGTTTGGTGACATCAAGTGGGTCGAATGACATGGGTTTGTCATTTGACCCACTTGATGTCACCAAACAAACCTAAACAAACGTATTTCAAAAATCGAATATTTTCCGGGAATATATATATTTAAAAAAATAAAATACCCTTCCCCCATCATAAAAAACATATTTTCATACTGCAGAAGAGCCTCGCACAGCTGAAAAAAATTTGGAGTCGATTAGGGCTGGAGACCCACTTGTTAATATTTACCAAATTTCCAATAAATCGACGAATTATTAAGAATTTTTTTTATTAAGAAGTGATTTTGTGCCAATTTTGAAATTTGTCTGGATAATGTTATACGTTCTACATCATTTACAGTCAACTGTATAGACTTTCGCTGGCATGATCTTGACATGGGGGCCGGTTTGAAATTCCGAACTTTGAATGCGCCGACGGTTTAAATTTCGTAATTTTAATGTTCCGAAATTACAAGGTTCGTCAAGATCATGCCAGCGAAAGTCTACACAATTGACTGTAAATTATGTAAAGCGTATAATATTGTCTAGACAAATTTCAAAATTAACGTAAAATAACTTCTAAATAAATAAAAAAATCTTTAACTAATTCGTCGATTTATTGAAAATTTTGAAACTTTTGAAACTTCCAGAGCCGATTTATTTTGACGGTGTTCGGATTTTCGGAGTTTTGGTCTTTCGTGTAAAATTCTTTCGGAATTTTTATCTTTCGGGGTAGTATTTTTTCGGAGTTTTGAGCGTTTTGATCATTCAAAGTTCGGAATTTCTACCCAGCCCCTTCCCCCCAAATAATAAAGTCACTATTATTATTATTATTGCATATAAATTTCATATTTCCGTAGTTTTCTTCGCATTTGTATATAAGAAATTGGAATTATACGATGGCCTTTTTTACTTTTATCATTTCTTATTATTATTGCATATCCTTAGAATTTCATTTTTCCATAATTTTTTTCTCATTCATATATAATAAATTGCAGCTATACGACAGTCTTTTTTTCTTTAGTAGACTACAACTTCACACGTGTCCAAAAATGGAATCCATTTCTCAGGAATTTTGCTACGTCGGTGCATGTATCCATATGTATATGACGGCATGCATGCACACATTTTTTTCATTTCGTTTTTATCAGGTTTTGACCAATTGGGAAAGTTTATATCGAAATAACGTCGAAAATGTGCGATTTACCATTCGAAGGTGGTCTCTACTGGGCCATGATGCGATACGCCGAAATAATGGCAATATCGAAGAGTCGCTTGATGAAGCTACAAATTGAAACTCGCAACGTCGCCAAGCTTCGTTCGGCGACCTCACGAAGGAAGCACACGTCGAGGGATAACGTCAGTTTGCCAAGAGACTCGCGTATTACGTTGCTGGAGAATAGACGGAGTAGGGCTGAATCGAGCCTAAACGAAGGAGACGAGACGCCCATGTTGAGTACGGCGGAAATCGGTGTGGACGAGCTGGAAAAACGTTTGGCCACTGTCGAGGGTATCGGTCGAGTACGTTGATTCCATTTTCATTTCTAAGCGGATTGGTGAGGTTTGTTCGAGTAACCCGAAAAAATTCACAGATCGTTGGTTAAAATCGGAATTTGTTTAGCCCGGTCGATTTTTTTTGGGAAAAAAATCGAATTTTCCGATCAAAAGAGGCGTTCCACTCATGGATGTTAATGGGTTATACCTAGCTCGTGACAGCAAAAAAGAGGAATTTTTGTGATTTTTTTTTGGAAAACGCGCAGGTGTTTAAGGCGGGATATACATTTAGACAAGAAAAAATAAGCAGTATTGAGGGATTTTTTAAACGAAGAAATAATGATTCTACAATTATAAAACTTTAGGTATACTTTAATAGTATATTTAAGTATACGAAACAATTTTTTTTTAATTTATTCATCATCAAAATGGCGGAGCTGTGGCAGAGTGGTACAGCAAGGTCGCAGTGGGAGTTGCAAATCGGCGTGCAGTCTAGCTTCACGTAGACTTTGATTTGCAAAAAAGTTCAAACATTTTTTCAGTTAGAACATGTGACGGTAGTTAAAATGAAGAAAATGCAAATTAGAGAAAATGGCACGCATTTACAAAAAAATCAACATTTCTGTAAAATGTGGATTAAAAAAATAGTTTTTTCTTCCAATTTCTCAAAATTACTTTCGTCAAGTAGTAGGTACCAATATTATCAATATTTCTACCAAGTTTCAACTCAATCGGCTTAATAGTATTTGAGTAATCCTGCACGGCAATTTCGATGATACAGGTTTGAGAAAAACGCGTTTGAAGTTCACGACCGCTCCATATCCGAGTGGTGAGGCACAGCGTTGACGGGCTGTAACGTTTGAAGTTTTTCGAATTCGGCTTTGAAACTTTGGGAAAATATTCTACATATATAATTCTATCATTTAAAGAAAAGAAATAGAAATCGATTTTTTTATCGTTGTAAATGTTTATCCCGCCTTAACGGGTTACACCTAGTTCGCGGTTGGAAAAAAGAGGTGTTTTCGTGAATTTTTTTTCTTGGAAATCGGTGCAGGTCTTTAACTTCTTTTTCATAGTAAAGGGTATCATTTCAAGTATCTTTGACAATTTTTTTATTGGGAAATATTTATAAACGACGGAGATACGGTAAATTGCACAGACCGCTGTGTAAACAAGGTCCTTCGCGGTGACCACTCCTGCTCGGGAACAAATCGTCTGAAATAAAAAAAAACCAAATGAATTTAGTTTTTGTACCGTATTATCTAGTCTTTAATTGAAGGATTCAATAAAATAATGATTTAAAAAAAAATGGTCGCCGATTGAAAGTGATCGTCGAAATTTCGGTGAAAAAGACACTCCATTTTCCTTAATATAAAAAAGTATGCATTGAAAAAAAATCCTTCGATTAAGGACTGCCTTTTGATATACAAAAAATGTTTGTGAAGTTTGAAGCAGATCGGTTAGTTATTTTTGAGATATTTTGGTCACCGATTCTTAAAAAAGTAATTCCGAGAAAAACGCGTTTAAAGTTTTACGTGAGGTATATACGGAGATAAAATACGTAGACAAAAACGCTCATAACTCCCCCAATTTTCAACGGACCGAATTGAAATTTTCAGAGAATATTTTTAAAAGGTTATATTATAAGAATCCGTCGGAAACGAAAAATCGATTTTTTCAAAAATTCCAACTAGGTGTAACCCCTTAAAGGTTTTCTTTACATGGAAAAGTATGTTTTTAAGTATCATTAAATGTGGTAGATGTGGTTTGTGCAGACCGCTGTTTGAAAAACATCCTATGCGGTGACCACTGCTGCTCGGGAATAAATCATCCGAAATAAAAAAAACCCAAACGTATTTAGTTTTAGCATGGAATTATCTAGTGCCTGAACGAAGGATTTAACGAAATATTGTTTTTTTTTTTATGGCAGCAGTCTAAAATAAAAGTGTCGATTTTCGGTGAAAAAGACCCTCTATTTTCGTTGATATAAAAAAAATCTTTGTTCAAGCATTGCTTTTGATAGGTAAAAGAAGCTTGCAAAATTCGAAGATGATCCATGCAGTGGTTTTTGAGATATCGCGGGCACCGATTTTGAAAAAGTAATTTTGAGAAAAACGCGTTCGAAGTTCGCTGGTTCGCGGAACCTACCGTTAAACGCCCATAAATCCCTTAATTTTCAAGGAATCGAGTGGAAATTTTCAGAGAGTATTTTTGTACTTTCATATTTTGAGAATTCCTCGAAAACCAAACAAACGATATTTTCAAAAATATCCACTAGGTGTAAGCCCATAAAGGATTTTTTTTTGCGGAGTTACTAATTAAGTCACAATCGCAGTTCCAATAAGTTCGAGTGGGTTGTTTTTTGAGAAATATAAATGGAAGTCTATGCAATTTAGCTCACTTTGTTTTAAACGAAAAGTCGTGAACTCACCCGCAGTTGAAATCTCTTCCTAACGTACTAAGTGCGATTATTGATAATATAACTCCAACTCAACTTGAGGTTGTTCATAAAAAACGCTGTCGAATTGTTTAAATTTTCATAAATTTATACAAATCGAAAACGATTTGGAACTTACAGAAACTTCTGTAGGAGTAGAAAATAGGAAATAGAGTGCACTTGAAGATCCTCTAAAGAAATTATTCCGCATATAATAATAATGCAATACTTTATTGAGGCGTTGTATGCAGTCAGCAGGCCCGAAAATATCGATTTTGCAAGAACTTTTCTTGAGAAGACCTTTAAATCTATTAACGTAAAAATTTGTACACATATTATGGCAAGTTTTAACTGCATTTTAACATTTTTTATTTGTAAAAATGATTATTTTGAAAGCTGCTATAGCTGATCTCCGGGAGCACCTAAAAAAAGGCGTCTTGCTGTGATCACGATGTCTTTGGACTGGATCATCTAAAATGAAAAACACAAAAATATTTTTTTAATACAATGGATTATCTTGTAATCGATCGAAGGAATAAGCAAAATAATATTTTTTGACAAAATAGCGACTTCTAAAAAAAATCGATTTTTGACAAAAGTTTAGGCCTTAAATTGTTTATAAAATAGAAAATATTTATCGGTGGAAAAAACCTTTGATTAATCACTAAAAAGTATACTTAAAAAGATTGGGTTAAAATTTGAGACTGATCGGTTCAGCCGTTATCGAGAAATCTTGCTCACCGACTTTAAAAACACAGTTTTGAGAAAAACGCGTTTAATGTTTCAAAAGCACTTTTGAACGCTCTGACACGTCAATATAAATGTGCGTGTAACTTCGAGAATATTTACCGCATTGACAAGAAACTTTCTGTGTGTGTACTTAAATATATGTACATTACGAAAATAAAATTTAAAAAACATCGATTTTTCGAAAATTTTAACTGTATATAACCCCTTAAAACTATTCTTTGATGACCATATTATTTGATATTATTATTATTATAATGATCAAACTGTCCATCTTCCCAAACCCAGATACCACCTATCTCGTTAGTCGACTATATATTCGAGAATTTAATTCCTTTTCTTCAATCAACTCAATTTCGAAGATTATGAGAAAAAAAATGAACGTGCTTTCCTTGCACGCCCTTCGTTCACCAGGCAGCCTGGCTCAAAGCCTTCATGCATCTAACCAGCTACCTCCGAACTTTTCATCCCCCTCCGAGAGAGGAGAGAACGCTTTCCGACCGAAAAATTCCAATCTGCGATGTCGTTTTCAATGGATCCGGCAGGCAAAGCGCGAATGTTGTAACAATTGATGCCTCGATGCGGCGTGCAATGTTAATGAGAAAGGTACGTCGTGGAATATAGCGGAATAGGCATTATTGAAGTGTGCTGATTGTGAAAAAATCGGATATCATCGCGTTGATCGTAAAAAGTACAGCGTGGAGTTTTAAAAAATTGAAACAAAAATCTCGATATTTTGATGCAATGAAAAAAGTTAGGGAAGCTGGAAAAAAATTAACGGGTCTGCTAAGCTTGGAGCACAAAAACAGGTCGGTTATTAATTTTTTTCCCTGATAGGAGTATTGGAATGATGAGATCGAGATTTTACACACAATTAATACGTAGTTTTGCCAAGTTGACTTTTTTTGTATTGAAAAATATTGTTAAATAATGCGGTTATTATTATTTAAACGAAGTGCCGCCGTTGCTGCATAGCCAATTGGTGTAGGCGGTTCTGGAAACTAGCGTGAACTGAAATGAAAAGTGAACAAATTTACTTTTATTATAACGATAACATTCTCGTACGATAGGACGCTTTTTTTGAAACTTTGAAAATTACAAAAGTACTAAGCTTTAGAAAAAAATGTTCGATTTTCGATAAAAAAAATAACTTTAATCTTCTGTTGTTAGCAAATGGATGAACATGTCAAAAAATCATAGAGTGATATGATAGAAAATGTTATAAATTACGCGCTGTCCCAATTTCAAGTTCTTAAGGCCTTAAATACGCAATTTCGCCGATTTTCGAAGGTACTTTTTTAGATGCGGTTCAAAAAAATGACATACTGACAACATTTTTTTTCAGGTCATTTATGCACATGGTTAAGTACATGTACAAAAAAAATAAGAAATATTAACAAATGGCGGAGATATAACGAAATAAAGCAATTCTTTTTTGCGCGCGCGTTGATGGTGAAAGTTCTCGGCAACGATGTGGGTATCTGAAAAAAATTAACATATTTATAATTTCATAATGACTGTATCTTCAGTGTGAACCAACAATATTATTCAAAAAAAATATTATAATAGAAATTTGAAACATAAAATTTTTACTCAATTTTCTGACGGTATTTTATTTTAAATATTTTTTTTGCGTCATCGAAATTTTTGTTTCTGTGGTTCACACGATAGGTGATGATACTAAGAATATGTTCTAAAAATTTCAAAGCGATCTGAACCTTTGTTCAAGAGTAAGAACTTTCACAAGGTTCAAAAAAGTGAATCGTGGAAAAACGGCTTTGAAGTTGGCGGTCGGGCGCGCCGCGCGGTATCTATTATAAATGCGATCTTATCTTATTTAAGTTTCCTTACCTTATTTTTCAATTCCGTAAAGCTTAAAATATTCCTAACCGTTCAGGCTAATGAAATAAAAAATAATAAAAAAGTGAAAACTTCTGAAATTTTTCGCGTATATAAGGCCTTAAAACATAGTTTCGCGAAAAAACGTGAGCGATCTGACCCTTCACAAAAATCCACATAACTCGATCAATTTTTGGACTTTTTGCAGAATCTTTGTTAGAAATTAAAGTTAAGAGCCTAGGCTATGAAACTATTTCATTAAAAAGCGTATTTTTCAAATTTCAAGCTTGCGCAGACCCCTTAAGGTTGAAATGAAAAAGAGTGCGGTTGGCATATATTTATATATTTAAACATCGTCTTAGCAGTGAATTCTAACTTCACCAGTATAATTTCAGCTTGTAAAAACGAACGAGCAAACAAAAATTAAAATTTTATGACTTTAGTAAGAAGTAATGGCACGATATTAAAGTTTGCATCGTTGGAAGCCACCGAAAATGTTCGTTTCGCATTTTTTTCGCGTATCAAAGCTACGATAAACTTTCTTTAAGATTCTCATTGGGGACCTACAACCGAACTCTATTGAAAAATATTTTACGTAACAATAAAAATAGGAAAAGAGTGAACACAAAAGAACTTTCGTTGCATTTCAACGATGCAAACTTCAATAGCATTATATTTGTATGCACCTATAATTTTATTTTTTTTAATGTTTTATGATTCACATACATCTTCGTGAATTTCTTTGCCTAGGCTTGCAAAGTCACAGCTTCTTTAAGGGGGGAGATGCGTTTAGGCGAGGAAAAAGTACGGATTTTCATGATTTTTTTAAAGGAAAGATTTGTTCACTATTTTTGAGACTTAGGGTATGTTTTATTTCTACTTTTGGCTATTACATGGTATTTTTTATCAATCTTTAAAAATGGTGAAGGTATAGCATGGTCTTCTAAACAGGTTGTGGCGGATGTTGTCAGACGGCGTGACACGTGGCGTCGGCGGGATTAATCTGAAAAAAAAAATCAACGAATATTTTTCTTTCATTAACACTCATACGCAGAATATGAACCAAGAAAAAGTGAGAAATGTTGAAAATCGCTATATTTTGCAATAAATTATTTCAAAAACATGTATAAAAACATTTTGGGTCATGTATTAGACAGTAAGGTTAGAAAGATTTATACAAAATTTCATCAGAATCGGTCGATTAGTGTTTTAGCTATACCCCACGCCAGTTTTGAAAATGCAGTTTGAAAGACCTCCGCCATTTTTAAAGATGAATTAAAATAAAAATACGATGCAATAAAGCATACCGTGAGTCTCAAAAATGGTGAAGAGGTTTTTCTTAAAAAAATAAATTGTGAATATCAGCAAATTCTTTCCTCGCCTAAAGGTATGCCCTCTTAAACAGGCTAACGATAGATATGAAATTCGAAAATTTTCTTTAGTCATAAGTACGCACGTTGCATCCACATATTAATGGCTCGTAATGTTTGAAGAGTGCCAAGGGAATCGAATAACGCTGTTGAAGCTTGCATCGTTGGAATGCAACGGAAATTCCTTCCTTTTTCTATTTTATTGTTATAGAAAATATTTTTCGATACAGTTAGATTGTAGGTCTCTAATGAGGATCTTAAAATAAGTCAATCGTAGATTTGATCTGGCAAAAATAAAAAGTGTTCAATTAGAAAGAAAAAAAAATCGATGCGATCTTCAATATCGTAACAAATATCTGTCCACGTAGATCGAGTTTCATAATCTTTCATTAATTTGTGCTTCTATCTTTGTTTTCCATCCCGATGGAACGGAACTGAAGAAACGTCAGCCGTTCCCTTCGATATGTACGGATCCAAATTGTCCGGCACGAGTCAACGTAACGAGTGGGTAAACCGTTACGATTAATCAGATGAAGAAACCCACGATTGTTCGCAAGGGAAAAAGACATTCGTGTGATACTTACATCCTCAAAAATCGAATAATCCAGTTCCATCGAATGTGGCCGGACGAATCTACAATTGGACGAAAATGAATGGTTTACCGATTTATTTCGTCTAAATATATTATATCGTGAGAGATGAATTTACGCAGTTTTTAAGGAGGTTGGAGCGATTCAGTTGAGTCAAATGACGGTTTATTCACTTTTTGTCAATGAACCTCAAAAAAATGCATACGAGGTACAGATTTATTCTGTATATGCTATTTTTTTTTAACATTTAATTAAAGGGCAAAATTATGCATTTTAATATTTTTATTACGTAAATTAAAAAAACTTTTGTGTTACTACCAACTTGAAAAAGTATAACGTTAACAATGATTATTATAAAAAAAACTACGATAACGAATATTTTACACAATTCACAAGGAAATTATGAGTAATTTATAATTATGTCTATTCATATTTACGTCACGAGATTATTGGCCCATGGCTTACGATGGGCAAGATACGGATTTTTGTTTCTAAATGTTTACAAAGGCTCAGTTCGCGTTAATCCGTTGTTAGAAATGGTTTATCTTGGTGCTAAATAACGAAAAAAAATACATAACCTTTAGTCTGAAAGTCTTGCCCATTTAACCGCACGTTAAATTACACACATTAAACTATTTTTTTGGTGTTTGGTGGTGAACAAATTTCAAAAAATTCGTTAAGACAGTATAGTCTAAACAATATGTATTTTTTTATTTATTAAATTTAACCTTGGATTGTGGCTAACGCTCCAACCTCCTTAAAGCTAATCGAATTTGCAACTACTCATTTTAGCGTAAAATAATTCCACTTGACGGACAAACGTGTGTGGCATTCTTAAGGTGGCATATACATTAAGACAGGAAAAAATAAGCATTATTGAGGGATTTTTAAATGCAAATTTGAGAAAATTGCACGCATTTACAAAAAAATCAACATTTCACGCAACATTTCTGTAAAATGTGGATTAAAAAAGTAGTTTTTTTCCAATTTTTCAAAAACAATTTTCGTCAAGTAGAAGGTACCAATATTATCAATATTACTACCAAGGTTTAACTCAATCGGCTTAATAGTTTTTGAGTAATCCTGCACGCCAATTTCGACAATGCAGTCTTGAGAAAAACGCGTTTGAAGTTCACGACCGCTCCAAGTCCGAGCGATGAGGCACAGCGTTGACGGGCTGTAACGTTTGAAGTTTTTCGAAATTCGCTTTGAAACTTTGGGAAAATATTCTATATATATAGTTCTATCGTTTAAAGAAAAAAAGAAGAAATCGATTTTTTGCTCGTTGTAAATGTATATCCCGCCTTAACGACTCGAGGGAACGAACGAACGTGCACTGGGCGCGACTCGAGCTCTCGTATTGCCTGCATTATTTCTTCTCGCAACGCAGCATCCGCCTACTCGATATCGAACATGCCACGCAACGCGATAAAAGTTGCCTCTTTTTTTTTCATCACTCGCGAAATGAAGAGAACCACGAAAAAACGAATTATCGTCGCGATTAAGCGAGTACGCGTAAGTGCATCGCTGACATGCGATTACGAGAATACTCATCACGAAAAAGAGGATACGTCGGTATCTTGTTTTTCGTAATTTTTATGTTTTGGCAAACCTTTGTTTTTGAGACTAAATTTCGTACAATTCAGCACATTTGATCGGGGTCGGGCAATGAGGCGAGGTTTATTCATTAATGGCAAATATGTTTTTTGCAAATGTGTAATAATCATGTGAAGTTGATATCGAGGGACCATCATTGCAATATTAAACAGCTTCAACAATGTTGCTAATCTTCTCGCGGACAGTTCTATGCGGTTGCTGGTTTTAAATGCTTCTCCATACGCAGTATGTGTACGCGCGCTTATCAAGCAATTAGAGGGATCAGACGGGTGTCTTTGATTGGCAACGATGAATTTAACATACACGACGATTTATGGCACGACGAAATTCACTTTTCTGTTTTTCCTGTACAATTCAGACTCCTCGAGAAATACGACAAGGAATATTCTCGCAGCTTTTTGAACGTTAACCTGCTATTGTTTTTTCTTTACTTCCGGTTGTAATATGATAGCTTTTTTATTAGCTCGTATTGTCATATTGTAACCGGAAATTGAGAGAAAAATATTTGAGCTATGATTCCTCATGTACATGTGGAGGAGGGACGAAAAACATTCCTCCACCCTCTTGAGAAGGGTGCGGTTGAAACGGCCCGCTGACGGGTTACAGCTGGCGCGTGGCTGGGTTGAAATTCCGAACTTTGAATGCTCCGACGGTTTAAAATTCCGAATTTTAATATTCCGAAATTCAAGGTGGGGTCGGGTTGAAATTCCGAAATTAGAATGATCAGAACGCTCAAAACTCCGAAAGAATACTACCCCGAAAAATGGAAACTCCGAAAGAGTTTTACACGAAAGACCAAAACTCCGAAAATCTGAACACCGTCAAAATAATTCGGCTATGGAAGTTTTAAAAGTTTCTAAATTGTCAATAAATCGACGAATTATTTCAAGAATTTTTTTTTATTACGAAGTGATTTTGCCTCAATTTTGAAATTTGTCTAGACAATGTTATACGTTCTTCATCATTTACAGTCAACTGTGTAGGCTTTCGCTGGCATGATCTTGACATGGGGGCCGGTTTGAAATTCCGAACTTTGAATGCGCCGACGGTTTAACATTCCTAATTGTAATGTTCCGAAATTACAAGGTTCGTCAAGATCATGCCAGCGAAAGTCTACACAGTTGACTGTCAATTATGTAGAAAGTATAACATTGTCTAGACAAATTTCAAAACTGACGCAAAATTACATCTTAATGAAAAACAAATTCTTGAAATAATTCGTCGATTTATTGAAAATTTTGAAACTTTTAAAACTTCCATAGCCGAATTATTTTGACGGTGTTCAGATTTTCGGAGTTTTGGTCTTTCGTGTAAAATTCTTTCGGGGTAGTATTCTTTCGGAGTTTTGAGCGTTCTGATCATTCTAATTTCGGAATTTCAACCCGACCTCGTTCAGATTTTCGGAGTTTTGGTATTTCAGGTAAAATTTCTAATATATTTTGAGAATTCGTCGAAAACAAAAAGTCGATATTTTCAAAAAATTCAACTAGCTGTAAGATATTAACATATTAATTTTTACGCACATTTGAATTTATATATATATATTTTTTTTTACGCATATATATATATATATATATATATATAAATTCAAATGTGCGTAAAAATTAATATGTTAATATCTTACAGCTAGTTGAAATTTTTGAAAATATCGACTTTTTGTTTTCGACGAATTCTCAAAATATATTAGAAATATATTAGAAATATATATATATATATATATATATATACACACACATATATATATATATATGTTTGGTACTTCGAATTGGGCAAACCCGTGACAAAAAAATTAACGGGTATGTAAAATAAAAATTATCAATAAAGTATCGCACAGATGTGCGTCAATTTTTGTCAATATTTTTGTCAATACTGTCGATTTTTAGCTTTTCGTAGCCACGATATTTACGGAGATGACGGCATTTAATCGTAATTCAATGCCGTTATGGATAATTGTCCTCCCTAGGATAATGAGGACCGCAATTATAAAAGAAAATAAGATAAATATTATGAGGCGGAATATTGATAGAATAAAATAGAATTACCATAAAAAAGGGAAATGTTATTAACAAACCATGATATTGAAGTTTCAATCGTTGGAATGCTCCATTTTGTGCTCTTTATTTAGTAATTTACAATCTAAATCTGCGAAACATGATTTTGGTTAATGGTTAACAAAGGGAATGAAAAGAAAAATTCGTTGCATTCCAACGATGCAAACTTCAACCGCACAATAAGACGGAATAATATGAATATTATAAAGCAAAATATGAACAAAAAAAATATAACACCAAATATTGTTAGTAAATTAAAAAAGCATACATATAAGGCAAATTTTTATTAATAAAATAAGGGAGATGTTATTCATAAAATATAATGTTGAATTTTTAATCGCTGAAATGCCACGATTTTTTTTAATTTCCCCAAATTACCTTCAGCAGATTTACGCGACAAAAATTACGCAAACATTTGTCAGGATCTTCATTTAATAATTTACAATCTGAATCTGGGAAATATGATTTTGCTTAATAATTAAAAAAAGGGAATGAAAGAAAAAATTCGTTGCATTCCAACGGTGCAAACTTTAACCCTACAATAAAGCGGAATAACATGAATATTATAAAGCAAAATATTACCAAAATAAAAAAATATAACACAAAATATTGTTGGTAAATTAAAATAGCATAAATATGAGGTAAAATTTTATTAATGGAGACGAAAAAACAAGAAATACTTGAAAATCTGTAACGAAAGCTGCCGAAAAACATTAACAATGCGTTCTCCGTACAACCGTTCAACGTGCGTTCGGATGATCGAAGAGGCCAAAGCTTTAATTTTTTAAAGTAATAATCAAAGTCTATATGATCAGAGTACCCAGAGGTTAATCATCGATAGGCGTAAGTCGTCCCGAAAAAATAAAAATAAAACAAATGCAATTTCGTGCAGATAGGCCTTCGATCGTTCGGTGCAGAAAAATTAACAGAGTGAATACCGCATTGAAAAATACGATACATGTATGTATTGAACGATTACAGGGCGTGGATGATCCGTGTCTCTCTCTCTCTCTCTCTCTCTCTCTCTCTCTCTCTCTCTCTCTCTCTCTCTCTTTTCTCTCGCTCTCTCTCCTTCTCTCTCCGCATCGTCAAAAATTTCTTAACTTTGAGGTCACACGGGCCGTTGTTAACGAGATTAAGTCCAAATTTGTCGGTATAAAAGCTCGCGGGATTCTCTGTCAAAGCATATTCCTCCTTGGGGTAGTTGAATCAACAACGTACACCAGGCAAAATTAAATATCCGTCTTGCTTCTTTTTGAGCCGAAACATGTTGCGGGAATTGTTTTTGCTGGCCCTTACGGGCTTTTGCCTGACTCAGGCAGTGGTCCTCGAGTCTCGCACCGCGGACATCGATATGCTCCAAAAACAGAAGAAAATCTACGAGCTGTTCTTCTTCATCGAACAGCCCAAGATCGTAGGAAGCGACATGTACGAGGTGGGATACACCTACGACATTGAGGCCAACCTGGACCAGTACACCGACAAGGTACACAAATTCGTTATTATTAATCGAAAAAAATGCAATTTACTTAGTAATTTCGAGTAGTGGCTAAGTAAAACTACCATTTGATTAGTACTTTCGAGTAAAGTTACTAAGTAAAACTACCATTTACTTAGTCGTTTCAAGTGAAGGTTCTAAGTAAAATTACGATTTGTTTAGTACTTTCAAGTCAAGTTACTGAGTAAAACAACGTTTTACCAGTCCTTTCGAGTAAAATTGCTAAGTGAAACTTCGATTCACGTAGAACTTTCAAGCAAAGTTATTAAGTAAAACTACGATTGACTTAGAACTTTCAAATAAAGTTGCTAAGTAAGACTATGATTTACTTAGTACTTCCAAGTGAAGTTACTAAGTCAAACTACGCTGTATTTAGTACTTTCAAGGAAAGTTACTAAGTCAAACTGCACTGTATTTAGTACTTTCAAGTAAAATTACTAAGTAAAACTACGATGCACTTAATGTTTTTGAGTAAAACTATGGCGGTAGTTGTGAAATTGCTCGTATCGGAAGAAAAAGAAACGCCACGATTTTTTAATCCGCCACCCTTTCGGTCGTATCTGACAAATGTATGCAATTTTTAAATCTTTTCATTAATTTAGTTGATCATTTTTATGATTTATTTCCACATACGTATACATTTATTTCTACATACGCTTTAGCTTCATTTTAATTTAAAAAAAAGTCGTATTTATTTACACACGTATATAAATACCGTCGAAAGATTCTCATATCAATTTTACAATTTTATTTACGTACATTTTTCAAAATAACGAACTTTCAATTTATTTCAATGAAAAAGAACTCGAGTTTCTGGAGTTTTGTAATGTGCAATCGAGAGCAGCCTCGAGTGCACTTTTTCACGTTATTATCGCGAGGCCTCTTTTCGACGATTTGTTTGTTTTTTTTTTTTTTCGTCTTCGCAATGACGTTTGTTTTATTCCAGATGTTTGTACGGGAATTCCTGTATCGCTTCAAGTACGGTATGCTGAAACGCGGCGCCCTTTTCACGGTATATCACGAGGAACATCGCCACGAGCTCCTGTCCCTGTTCCGTCTCTTGTACACCGCCAAGGACTTCGACACCTTCTACAAGACGGCCTGCTTCGCACGTATCTACATGAACGAGGGTATGTTCGTGACGGCTCTCACGACCGCCGTCATGTTCCGTCCCGACTGCAAGTACATCATGCTGCCACCCCTCTACGAGATCTATCCCCACTTCTTCTTCGACCACGAAATCATCCAACAGGCTCACCACATCAAAATGACCATGGGTATGTAAACAAAAAGAAAAATATTCTTCGCCACTTAATTACCCTGGGTTTATTAAAAAAAATTACAAAGTACTGGGAAGAGGGGTCGAAAAGAATAGTTCGATTGTTTGGGGTATGAGGTGAAAAATGTCTGCAAGATCGAGAATTTGTATGTGAACATTTTTCATTCCCAAGTAGGAGGAATGCCGTTTTTGCAGTGTGTTTTGAGAAATGGAAGATTTCCTCTAGAAAATCTTGATTTTCAACGGGTCTGCATAAGCTTCAGGTCCAAAAAACGAGTCGAGTTTTCAATATTTTTTTCCGACGCGAATATTGGGATGACGAGGCTGGGATTTTACATACAATTCATACATAGTCTTGCCAAGGTGAAGTTTTTTTTTCATTGCAAAATATTGATCAACAACGAAGTCATTATTTAAATAAAGTCTTGTTGCATGGTCAATCGGTGAAGGTGGTTCAGGCAAACAATCGATTTGTCATAAAAAAATGTACTTTTAGCAGAGTAATGAAACTTTCGTATGACCAGATACATTTAAAAATTCCAAAGATTACGAAAATGGCAAGCGGCAGAAAAAAATCGATCTTTAACATGAAAAGAACAACTATGATAACTCGTTATTACACTTAAATGCCCTTTTTCGTCTCTTGAAAATCACAGGCCGCAAGAAGTCCGTGTCGTTGGACGCCATCGAGACCTTCGTGATCGACATGAACTACACCC
Source organism: Ophion slaviceki (assembly GCA_944452715.1). Classification (NCBI taxonomy): domain Eukaryota; kingdom Metazoa; phylum Arthropoda; class Insecta; order Hymenoptera; family Ichneumonidae; genus Ophion; species Ophion slaviceki. The sequence goes on from OX101787.1 coordinate 17,251,709, forward strand.
AAATGTGCAACCGTTACCAGACTTTCGAGAACGAATACAAGCTCGACTACTTTATGGAGGATATCAGCCTGAACAATTATTACTACTACGTCCGCACCGTATTCCCATTCTGGTTGAGCATGAAGGACATTCAGACCGTACCGAAGCACATTCGCGGCGAGCTCTACTACTACACGCATCAGCAATTGATGGCGCGTTACTACCTCGAGCGTTTGTCGAACGGTCTTGGCCTCATCGAGGACTTCCAGTTCAGCAAAGAATTCATGCCGTCCTACTACTCGAACCTCGTCTATCCCAATGGCGTTAGTGTCCCGAAACGCGACTTCATGAGCATGATACCCTTCTACAAGTACAAATACGTCACGGTGAGTCTCAATATTTCTACACTCGTAGGCCGGAAGCCCCTGGACAGTTTGACACTCCCTCGATCAAGTTCCAACTTTCACGATCTTTCCTCACTATCAAAAGATTCTCTCATTAACGTACTTCTCTGGCACAGAACTGATAAATTTCGTCGAAAAAACGATCTTGAAGTTGATCTGACTATGAAAGTCATTCGAACGCTTTTACGTGTTCTTATTTACGAATTCACGACCTCAAGCTGCAAAAAACGTTTCGAACAACAATCGAAATGAAGAAATAACAAACAAAAAGTCGTTGCATTCCAACGATGCACACGTCGTTCGAAAAATCGTGATTTGGTTTGATTGGGTTGAATAGGTTGGTTGTTCATTTCGACATTCCGGTCTCGACGGAACAGCAGGGAAATTGAAAGAACGGAAGATCGAAACAAATATAGTCATCAGATTGTTTACCAGTCTCGGACAGACGGTTCATTTTACCCCAAGATCCGTGACCCAGTCTGTTTTGTTTGCCCGATTCTGGGGGATTTTGCAGCCCATAAAGCCACGATGAAATTCCAATGATAAATGAAAACACCAAACGATTCATGTCGGATCGAGGCATCCAGTGGTAACTTTGTCATTCGCGTCCCTAGGAAATCGAGAACATGGAAATGCGAATCCTCGCAGCAATCGACTCCGGTTTCCTGTTCGACCGCGAGGGCAAGCAAATCGGCCTCTACACCGAGGACGGTCTGAACATGCTCGGCAACATAATCGAGGGCAACTACGACTCTTGCAACACGAGATTCTACGGCGCCGTCGATGCCCTCTACCGCGACATATTCGGCTTCAATTACAACTGCAAGAGCAAGAATTGCTACGTGCCCAGTGTACTCCAATCGTACAGCACGAGCATGAGGGATCCCGCGTTCTACCGTCTCTACAAGAGAATCATCAATTACTTCCTGAGATACAAGTGCCACGTGACGCCCTACACCCTAAACGAGCTCGAGTTCACCGGTGTCAAGATCGAGAACGTCTTCATCGACAAGATCTACACGTTCTTCGAGAAATTCGACACGGTGATCGACAACGCGGTTACCGTTGACAACTGGAAGGACGCGATGTCGTTCAACATAATGGCGCGCCAGTATCGCCTCAACTACAAACCGTTCACCTACCGCTTCGACATCAAGAGCGACAGAAACGTCAAGGGCCTGGTGAAGATCTTCCTTGGACCGTACTTCGAGCACTACGACGACGAGTTCTCCTACTTCAAGGACAACTGGATGAACTTCTACACGCTCGACAAATTCACCGTCGAACGTGAGTACACTTTTTCCTCTCTCCTGTGACCTTCGCTCGTTCATCCATCTTCGGTTCTTCGAAAATCAAGTTTTCGCGACGAACTTCATCGGACGGGACTTACGGCTTGTAAAAATGATTCCGCTGGCTTCGAAGAACGAAGTTTCGAATGGAGGATTCTCCGAGCGGATTCTCCAAACCAACTCGAAGCCTAAATTCAACTTTTTTTTGAAAATCGCCGTCGTAAATCCCTCATGAGAATACGTGAAAACATTTGAGTGATTTTGAGAGCCAAAAAAATAGAAGATTCGGAAGAATTATTTTTCGCTGCGATCCAAGAATGCTTCGTGGGGTTGAAAAATCGGCGGCAGTTATGAAACAATGATAACTTGTGACTAACGAGGTGTGATATTTCTCTTTGTTCGCAGTGAAACCCGGTGTGAACACGATCGAGCGACTGAGCACGGATTCGACATTCACGGTGAAGGGCATGCCACCGTGCGACAAATTCTACAAGAAGTTGTTGAAGGCGATCGAGGGCAACGAGCCGTTCACCTACACCGATAAAATGATCGGTTTCCCGAACCACCTCCTCTTCCCGAGAGGTAAAACCGACGGAATGAAGTACAAGCTCTACTTCTACATCAGCCCGATCGACGAGACCAAAATGACCACATTCGACCTACCGATGTTCGGCAAATACTTGTACGATGGAAAACCAATGGGATTCCCGTTGGATCGTCCTCTCTACAACTGGTACCTCGAACTACCGAACACGTATCTCAAGAACATTGACATCGTCCACCTCAAGGGCGAGGAGGGCTATTACAGGGCCAAGGAATTCGAGACTTACGACGAGAAGTACGTCGATGACAAATTTTTGATCAACAAGTACGACACGAAGTACGGCATGCGTCACACCTACGACAAGTACGAGAAGCCCCACTATACGATGGACACGCCCAGACACTTCAACATCTGAGCAATGTGAATAATTGTTTCGGAACACTCGCTCGTTTCGCGAGAGATTTCACGTGGGTTTGTTACCTACACACGTTCGAGAACTTCGATGCGAACGTCGAGATGGAATTCCACGATTTATGGGATTATCGATTTTTGTAAATGTGTTTTTATAGATATTTTTCGATAATTATTTTTATTTTTCGCTCTCCTTTTGCCAATAAAAATATTCTGACACTGTTATTTTCTGTCGAGGTGGAATGTTTATTCGGTATGTCGTACAACAATCAACGCCTGCCACGATTATTGATACACTTAGGATAAACTCCTATACTAGAAATGTAACTAGTCTGGGTTTATTCGACGATCAAATTCTTCGGTTACAGATGCAATTTGTAGTTTAAGAACACAATGGATCGTTTCTCTACCCAAAACTTACCCAAGCAAATTCGTGCATTACAAACGTCATTTGTTTGGGTTTGTTTCGCGAAGGAAATCTGGCGTTGCGAATGCAATTTGCAACGTAAGGCACAGATCACATTGTTTCTCTATTTGTAATAGCACGTAATGGCAATGCAACTTGTGATCTGATTAATTACGTTGTATTTGTAATGGAGGAATTATAGTTGCACGGCACAAATTGCAGTTACGACGTGCCAATTACCATTATGATGTACAAATTGCAATTACAATGTGCAACGAGCAATTACAATATACAAAGGGTAATTGCAATTACAACATAAACAGGGCAATTACAGCATACAAGCTGCAATCGCAATTACAATATATAAATTGCAATTACAATATACAAATTTTAATTACAATATACAAATTGCAATTACAATATACAAATTGGCATTACAATATACAAATTGCAATTACAATAGACAAATTGCAATTACAATAGACAAATTGCAATTGTAATATACAATTTGCAATTACAATATACAAATTGTAATTACAATAGACAAATTGCAATTTTAATATACAATTTGCAATTACAATATACAATTGCAATTACCATGTACAAATTACAATTACCATATAAAAATTGCAATTATAATATCCAAATTGTAATTACAATATACAAGTTGCAATGGCAATTTGCCAATCACATCTACAATATTCCAATTTCGATTACAATGCACAAGTACCAATTACATTCTGAAAATTACTCTTTTATTGGTTTACTTTTACCAGTGTAAAAAGTTAAGGCAGTATTGTTGTCTAGAGCGCTGTTTTGGAGGGGATTTTTAGGATGGAAAAACTTTTTAAAAAGATACACATGGTTATTCATCTTCCAAGAATGTGTACGAATGAAAACTAAAAAGAATTATTTTTGTACGTTTGTTTAAAACGGTGCGCGGGAAACGCCCCGAATTGGCGACTAGTGTTGTGGATGAGTACGAATCTGAAACAAAAACTAACGTATTCTTTATCTGTATGGGTGTTATGATGTTTGGTACCAGATTCGGCAAAAAAAATGCCGGCATCCTAAACTTTGATTATCAATTTTTTCTATTTTTCCGACCATTCTACGAGTTACATAAAAATACTTCGAATCAATTCTGCTACCAACGTTGGAAAACAGTCTACTGAAGGTGTATGCCAAATCTGAGCTCAATCTGCTAATTGGTTATCGAGATATCGTGGTTGCCGATGTGAAAAGCATAGTTTCGAGAAAAACGCGCTTAAAGTTGCAGCGTCTCGAACACTCTCCCTGAGCATATTTACTATAAATTCTATAACTCGACTAATTTTATGAGTATCATTAAACGGTTTTCACAGACGTATTCAGGAAGGTCTGTAGAATAACAAAATTAAATTGAAAAATTATTTTTCAAATTTTTATACAATGATACTGCCTTAGGGTATTCCTTTCACAAACTCGAATCATCAACAATTAACTGTTTTTCATCTATAATCAAGTGGAAATACATCCCAGTTTATTCGTAAAATTTCAAGACAAGTTTCCGAACTTTTAGCAAAAAATTACTGAATGATTAAAGTAAAATTGATGATAAAACTTAGAACAATGTGACTAGCAGAACAATTTCCAGAGAAAATGTAAAAATTTGTAAATCTAATAAATTTTTGTGAACTTTTAAATTTGGGAATCATTCTTTGCGTGAATTTATTATTGTGGAGTATGATAATTGATTGCCCCACTGTGGTTTACCGATGATTCAGAAGGGCCCTCCTTATGCCCCCACGAAATACGGCCTCCGCGAAAGGAATACCTCAACTCGATCGCAGAAGGCGACATGAGAATTCTTCCATTACTTTACATTCAATGTTACCCCAATGTATTAATATTTCTCCGGAAATGAACCACTTCCTGGTTGGTTTTTTTTACTGTTTCGAAGATCGGTCTATTGGCCGATTGTGGAATTCCGACTACATTCCAAATTTCAATCTCCTATCCCCAATATTTTGGGACATTACAGGCTCGTAATAAAGGGTGTCTCAAAATGACCTGACATTTTAAATTGCGCGCTATTTTTTTGTGGTGAATATAGAGTACTAGTCTTTGACAACTGGTATTAGGAAGTATTGAGGTTTAGTCATGGAGAATTACACGATCGAGCAACACATAGACATTGTTATTTGCTACATTGTTACTGCATAGTTATTGCAGACGAAGTTTAATGGTCGTCTTATCTCACGCCGCGGCGTCGTGAATGGGCTACCAAGATCGTGCGATTTGACGCCATTGGATTTGTTTCTTTGGGATTTTCTGAAAGAAAAAGTGTATGTTAATAATCCACAGAACATTCCGGAGCTCAAGGTAGCAATTGGACGTACGATTAAGAGGCTATACCAGAGTGACACTTTAAAAAAATCGACTGTTTTGCCTTTTTCGACAGTTTATACTTTCAAGAATATCCTGTAAACATTTCAAGGCGATACCTCTAATTATTTTATCTTGCAAAATCGATAGTTCAATCTTTAAACGCGTTTTTCTCGAAATGAGATGTTTCAAATTTGCTGATAATGTAACTGAAAGAGCAATTATCCGATTGACTTGAAATTTGAACTGCGTACTATTTAATATTTACTCTACAATGACGTAGGATATTTTTTATTGGATGAAACTTGACGATTTGGCATTGAAAAAAACGACCATTTTATAGGCAAGAAAACAGACTTTTTTTCATAACTATGCCATTTTGTTAGATTTTGATATTTTTCGAAAATCCTACGTCATTTTACAGGAAATACCTTCCAGTTTAACATTTTTTTCCTTTTTCAGTTTCAGCTACTCAATCGGCCGGAATCATGTCAGCAGTGGAGGAACTTTTCTTTTTGGTGCCTCCGAAGGCAGCGCATAAGTCGCTTGGATCTCAATATTTTTCTATGAAAAAATTATGTAAAATAGGTCAAATATAGCCAAATATATTCTTAATTTTCTGAAACATTTAATTGAGCACTTTTAATTTTCTGAAACATTTAATTGAGCACTTTTTTTCCAAAAAAAGTCCCAAAAATCGCCCAAATTTCCAGCGTTCACACTGGTATAGCCCCTCAATGGAATTAGTCCGCAATTATGCCAAAATGTTATTGAAAATTTCGTCAAAAGAGTGAACGTTTGCAAACAGGGACGAGGCGGCCATTTATCGGATATTGTGATTCACACATAACCTCCATGTTTGTACCTTATATTAAAATAAAAATATTCGTACTTTTCAAATAAATACTACTTTTTATTAATAAATTTAACTATCAGGTCATTTTGAGACATCCTATAGATTAGAGAGCGGGAGAGGGAGAGAGAGAGAGAGAGAGAGAGAGAGACGCAGCAACTCACACAAGGTTCGATTTTTCTCTAGTGGATCTCAAAAAGAAAGGATTTCGTACTATCACGAATATCGTCTGCGCACACTATACATCACGACTGTAACTAAACCTAAAGTGCGGTAATGTTAGTAAAAAAAAACAGAGAAAGCCTCAATACCCGTTGAATTTTTGGAATGAACCAACGGGCAAAGTCAACATCAACTCATGTAAATAGATCACTCTTCAGTGAGTTTGTTTGGGTTATACAACTGCCTACGAGTCTTGGCTCAAACGAGATCCGAAGAAAACGCGGCTTTTGGCTTCCCTGATAAGAGCTGTCTCGAGTTTTTTTTATATATACACACTCAAGGCGGTCGAACCACTTGCGAGAAAAAACGACCGCGCGTCCATCTAGCGGTCGATGGCGAAACTATTCGCGTTTCTTTTGGAGGCAATTTCGAAAAAGCGGATGTCTAAATGAGGTCAATTTTCCGCGGAGGAAAAGTTAATTTCGACGCAAATACTCACTGATAGAGTAGACAGGAGTGACTTAGTAGATTACGAGCAGGCCGACAGCGAATAAAATATTGAGAAAAAAAATTACGTGTTTTTTGTTGTCGTCATGATTTCTAATCAGGCACTCAGCGCTCATTAAGGCGAAGAAGATCCACCACGCGACATGAGTGCGAGAAAAAAAGATAAATTTTTTTAACAGAAATTGCTTGGAGACCAATCCTATTTAAGGCAGAAGAAAATCGCCAAGGAAATTCTACAGAGCCTGATGCTTTGTTTTTTCTAAATTTAATCATTTTCTAAACTTAATCTATGAAAAAAATTGATTCGAAAATTTGTGAAGTTTTTCGTTTGTATATGCTCTTGACTTATTGACTGAGCTGAGTATCATCGTGCTCGACTGTGGCTTGACTCAGCTCAGTACCATTTAGGCTTTTCGGTAGGTGGCGAGTGTACCAACGGTAGGTATTTTAGATTTCTTCCTTTATCTATCTCGGATAAAAACAATAATATCATTATATTAACATACTGGAGTATAATGACGCATACGATAGAATTGAATACATTTTTTATAGAAACGAACTTTTCTGTTTTAAAAATGTTTAAAATGGTACAAACTTTAGCAGCTTCAATATTTTTAGTAGAATTATGATTTAATATTTCCAGTAGCATTAAGACGGAATGACACCTCATCGCGGTCGGTATGGTAGAACAATTATAGATTCCCAAAAATCTCTGAAACGGCTCTTCAGATCCCGTCGAAACTTTGCCAAACGACGTCAAATAGATAGACGAATAGCTTCTAGCCCCTCAAATTTTCTGAATTTGAGGGGCTAGAAGCTATTCGTCTATCTATTTGACGTCGTTTGGCAAAGTTTCGACGGGATCTGAAGAGCCGTTTCAGAGATTTTTGGGAATCTATAATTGTTCTACCATACCGACCGCGATGAGGTGTCATTCCGTCTTAAAAGACAATTCACGAAAAAAAACCTAATTTTATGTCATATTTATTAATTTGATTATATTATGTGAACAGTTTATGAATACAATTCGCGAATCTTTAGACTTAATAATGTTCTCTAAATAATGAATGTAATAAATTTATTATTTTGAATTTCTGCAATCGGCAGTGCGAAATTCCGATAACCTTTGAAAGCGTAGCTTTTATGAAGTTTCCATAATCGAAATTGCAAAATTGCTGTGCAACGGTACATGATTGGGCCGCTCAATCATAAGATTGAGAATAATTACTTCAATAGTTAATGTTTATATTATTCATATTATAATTATTATTAAAATAATGACCTATTATTTATTTTATTTAATAGAATACATATCATTCAGAGTAATTGTTTCAATTGTTTATATTCATATTATTCATGATGTTCATTTCATCGGTTTCGATACTTGGATATTTATCCAATAAATAAGCAAAGAAACATACTTCTCCAACTATATGTATATTGAAAAATCTGTATGTACAGGGTGTCCTGTAATTAATGGATAATCCTGAAACTGTCGATAGGTCGGATCCTACCATATAATGGAATTTGAGTTTAATAAAAGTTCCACAGTTTTCGAGATTTTGGGCTGTCATCAAATCAAATCATCTGCTTTTGGTTTATTGCGTGCCATTCCTACAAATGATACCTTTTTTTAACCCCGTTGGTGAAAAAGAACCTTGGTCATTTGTTTTATCCGGAAAAGTCTTCTTTTTAACCTTAAATGTTAAGCGAACTTTAAAGGGGGATTGTCTTTTTTTTCGCAAAATTTACCGCTTTTTGGGATTTTTTTTGTGAAGAAAGTATACAACGGAAAACTTGTGAAACTTGGCATATAGTTTTATTGATCTGTTTACTACATACAAGAAAATTTTTAAACAATTTCATCAAAAAATCCGCCTCCCACAAAAACCCAAAAAGCATTTTACTTTAGACACATATAGCTATCGTTCGATGAAGGGAAAAAAAAATTGACGATTTGGTGACGTTTTGAACTTGAAGTATCGATTTTTCGAAAAAAATTGATCGATTTTTTGTTATAAATAAAAAACTATTAAACGTATTGCTTTTTTGCTTCATCAAACGATAAAAGGATGTCAGCTGAGCATTCTGTCCAAATTTGAAGGCAATCGGTTGAATAGTTTTTGAGAAATCGTGCACACCATCAAAAAAGGACCATCGCGCGTCGAGGGGGGTGGGAGGCGGATTTTTTTATGAAATTGTTTAAAATTTTTTTTGTATGTAGTAAACAGATCAATAAAACTATATGCCAAGTTTCACAAGTTTTCCGTTGTATACTTTCTTCACAAAAAAATACCCAAAAAGCGGTAAATTTTGCGAAAAAAAAAGACAATCCCCCCTTAAGAAAAAATACCTATGCAGAATTTTCTTACAAACCAATTCGAACATTTGACTTTAATAGCCTGCGGTGTAAAAAAATGTACAACGCATATCGTGCCAACTACTTCAAAAAGTTGCTTATTGTCAATTCATATCATTTGTTGAAATGACATACGAAAAACCAAAAACATGATTTTTTTCTAAAAATAACACAAAGCCAAAACTCTCGAAGACCGTGGGTCTTTTACTAAACTGAAATTCCATCATATCGTAGGACACGATCTGACTTATCGACAGTTGCAGGATTATCCATTAATTACATAAAAAAATGGAATAAAAATAAAAATGCCGAAAAATAACAAAATAAATAACACTGCGAAAATAATTCAAAGAGGAGTAAAAATGAAAATGTTTTTAAAAAAGCTGCAAAAATAAATCAAACTGGAGTAATGATAAAGATATTTTTTTAAAACTGCGAAAATAAATATACCTATCCTGTCCGTATTTTTGATGAAATTGCTGCGTCTCGAATTTACATTGCATTTATGTAGATAACCAAGATTTGTTAATGAATGAATGTATCAAGCAAATAAATTTCCGTTTGCCACATGGCAATTATTATATCGAATAAAAGGTTATCGTTTGCTAATCTGAAGTGAGCAAAAGCCGAAAACACGAGGGTGATAAACGTTACCGCTTTCGTCCCTATTGCTTGAACACCGAATAAGCCAAAGAATTCAACAACACGAGATTGGAGCTGAGCAAACAAGTTTTTTAATCCGCAAAATAAGAAATGACAATAAATCATTTCATTCATTACGAGGCATGTTTTGGAATAGAATTTTAGTCGTGAGACTAGGAGAACATTTGTTTTGATGTCAAGGAGATAGAAGAGAGCGTTTCGGCAACTCCGTCTTAAGGGTGTTGAGTTGAAAAAAAAACAAATTCGTAGATACTTATGACAATAACGCAGACAGTAACGCAGACAATTAACCTCGCTCTGATATCGTATAGAAGTAATCTTCCTGTCATGGAGTTTTGATCCTTCGAGCAATTTAATATAGATAAAAAGGTACACAAATTGTAATCTACTTTGCGACTAATGTAAACAAGTTAAAGTGACTGCCGTTCTTTACATTTCTGTATTTGTATTTTAAATTGAGCCTGGCCTGTTGCCGAATAAATAAATGCGGAATAAAGAGTGGACGAATTGAAAAACGAAAGTGGTTTTGCGATTGGAAGTCAAACAAATAATACGATGTAGTGGAAAAAAACAAAAATGACTTATTATTATTGTACCGTCAGTAGAATTTAAACATGTTCTTGTATGCGCTATCTACTTATATTTGTACAGGATTTTCCATTTTTAATAATAAATATTAATTTATTTTGAATATCTAAGTATGTGTATATTCATTACATGCATGAATCCCATAAATTGTTGTCCCTCTCTCGGGTGAAATAATTAAACTTTTTGGAGTACTCTTCAATAATTGTTAATTCTCTTGAAAAAATCGAATTAACGAGGAAAAAAATCGTAAGGCATCGGTATTTTGTGTTTTCATTGCAAAGTTAAGCCTATATTTTTTAAATATTTTAAAATATGCGTATGTGGAACTTGTCAATATTACTTTTAAAACGATTGAATATTTGGCTTTATTGACGTTTGGATAATGTTGAATATTTTTTTAAAGTAATAACTAGTATTGGGCGATTTTCAAAGCCCGCAACAATTTAAAAAAATTGGACGGTTTTTCCTGAAGCCAGTGTTTAAATTACGGGTATCATAAGTAAGCGTTCACATACGGAGGGTTGATGAACTTACATTACGCGAGATTCGAGGTTTTTGAAAAAAATATACTGTTTCGATCACGGCAATGATGGCGAATGTAAAAAATTCGTATAGTAATCTTTCCCAGGTCAAGTTCAGATCGGTTTCCAGTCCCTCCAATCATAGGATGTCAAAGTGGAAGTTCTATCAGCTTTGCAATACGTTGGCACTCACGCACAATCGAATATTCTTGATTAGGCTCGGCGAAAAATATTGTTTTTTTTGGTCTCAAAGTCGACGTTTCGGCATCTGAAGAGTTCATCTCACGGGGAGGAGATCCGCATGTGCGTGTCAGAGGTTGCAGATATTATTTATCCCCACTCAAAAAGACAGAAATTCCTATATAAACCATCATTCGAGTTGACTGAAGCATAACACTTCTGGTTGGCCAGGAGTTAGTTTTCAATTTTTCTTCTTTCGCGTAGAATTGTAGAAGAAGATGAAGATTCTCGTCGTTCTTGCGACCCTGTGTCTAGGTCTTGCGGCCGCGGTTCTTTCGTCCCCTACCGGAACCGCTGACAAAAGTTACTTGACGAAGCAGAAGAGCATCTATCAACTCTACTGGCATGTGGATCAACCAACTACCGTACTCCCGGAACTCTACCAGAAGGCTCGCACATTCAGCATTGCCGATCACCTGGACTCTTACACTAATCAGGTAAACACAGCAAAAAACAGGCCTGAGTCTTTGCGTTTGGAGATACGCGGTTTTCAAATTGCTTCTCCTATTTTGGTCCATTTGTTCCAAATTTTATATGACTAGATGTTCATTAAAAAATATTGTCAAATGAATCAATACTTTCCCTTCATTGACGGTTCGAGACCGTGGATCATTTCGGACTATAATTAAACACCCAAAAAAGGCAGCGATCAATTGCAGGAGCCAAAAGGATCTAAAGCTAACGATCGATCAAGCGTTGGTCGTACATTTGTTTGCTTTACAAAACAAAACAACGTCTCAGGTTGCAGTTCAAGAGTTCCTCGAACGCTGGAAGCATGGCATGATCCCCCATGAAGAAGTATTCTCCGTCTTCTATCCGCATCATTTGGAAGAGGCAAAGGCTTTGTTCCACGTCTTCTACTACGCCAAAGACTTCGCCACCTTCTACAACAGCGCAGTATGGGCGCGTTTCAACGTTAACGAGAAACTCTTCATGTACGTCTTGTCCGTAGCGGTGCTTCATCGTCCCGACACCAAGTACATCAAGCTTCCACCTTTGTACGAAATTATGCCGCACTACTTCTTCAACAACGAAGTCATCCAACAGGCTCACCACATCAAGATGGGTGATGTTTGTACGTTGGCTGATTTGTCTCGATTTGTTGTAGGCCCTAAGGGAGTTCCACTAGCTTGCTTACGAATCTTTAGAAAATGGAACACTCAGTCGCACAACTTTGCCTGATCCTTGTTACATAGATTGCCCATGTAAGTTAAGTGTTGAGTTAAGTGTATGTGTGTTTCTTTTTCAACAGCGGGAGTTAAGAAGGGCGTCAGCATCAAGTATCACGAGGGTGGTATCAACGACATAATAATAAACGCCAACTACAGCGGCTGGTACATGAGCCACGATTGGCACAGCGAGGAGAAGCTCACCTACTTCACCGAGGACGTCGGTCTCAATTCGTTCTACTTCTACCTCAAGCACGAATACCCATTCTGGCTAACCAGCACCGAATTGCAAATGCCGAAGCATCCTCGCGGTGAAATTTACTACTACGGTCACAAGCAACTCTTGACACGTTACTATTTGGAACGTTTGTCCAACGGCATTGGAGAGATCGAGGACTTCGACTGGCACAAGCCGATCGTCCCAGGATATCATCCGACGATCGTTCATCCCAACGGTCTGCCATTCCCCCATCGCCCGTCCGAATCGGATATCCCAGTCTACAAGTATCCGTATGTACGTCAAGTCGAGGAAATCGAGACTCGAGTCGCATTGGCCATCGATACCGGCTACGTCCTGGACACCAAGCACAATGCCATCGACATCTACACGCCGGAGGGTTTCAACATTTTGGCAAACTTGATCGAGGGCAATGCCGATTCCATAAATCACCGCCTCTACGACTCGCTGGACCACGTCTGCAAGAAGATCCTTGGCTTCAATCTCGAGCCCGTTCACAAGTATCAGATCGTACCGAGCGCCCTCGAGACCTTCACGACCAGCCTCAGGGATCCGGCTTTCTACCGCATCTCCAAGAGAATCGTCGGCTACTTGCTCCAGTGAGTTCAATTGGTTTCTAAACGTTTTGGGAATTGCCCATTGCCATCTGCCATTAAGCAGGCCTATGGACGCGTCCAAAAGTGGCGCTTTTAGTTTTCCTTGGCTACTTGATTCGAAAACAGTTTGAAAGCTAATTCAATTTTACCATTATCTGCGGATCTAGCAAGTTACGAAAAACTGCTTGCACCAATGATCCTGTACATTGACCACATTGTCTTCTCTTCCAGATACAAATCCCACCTGCCAACCTATACCCACGAGCAGCTCGTCTTCCCCGGTGTCCAGATCGAGTCCGTCGCCGTTGACAAACTCACCACCTTCTTCGACCACTTCGACTCCGAGATCTCCAACAGCTTGCCTGTCACATCACACAAAGAGGCGCAGAATTTGAACGTGAAAGTTCGCCAGCATCGTTTGAACCACAAACCCTTCACATATCACATCACCGTCAACAGCGACAAGAACATCAAGTCCATGGTCCGCGTTTTCCTCGGACCCAAATACGACGTGCACGGTCACGAATTGGACATGACCGAGAATTGGGTCAACTTCCTCGAGATTGACCAATGGGTCGTAGACCGTGAGTTTTCAGCAATGCTCCCGTTGATTATTTCCGTCGCATGTTACTTACTTTTCAGCTTCTCTCTCACTCGCGTAATTTCGCGATTGCAGTCAAGACCGGTGTCAACAAGATCGAGCGCATCAATCACAACTCCCCGTACCTTTACCCCGACGAGGTGACGGGACCGTTGTTCTTCAAGAAAATCGAGAAGGCAATCGACGCTGGCGATCAGTTCACTTACTACCTGCAATCGTCCGGTTTCCCCGAACGCCTTGTTCTACCCAAGGGCAAGAAGGAAGGCATGCCCTTCAAGCTGTTCGTCTTTGTGAGCCACCTGGACGAGAACACTATGCAAACCATGGACAGCCCGGTCTGGAGCCAGACCATCGATGATGGTCATCCCTTGGGATATCCTCTCGACAGGCCCATCACCAGCCACGTCTTCAACGTCCCCAATATGTTCTTCAAGGACGTCATGATCTATCATAAACACGCCGACGAGCTCAACCTCACCGTCTGAACAAACCTTACTCAGCGTACTTGATTCTTCCGCGAGATATATTAATAAATGAACGAATAAATAAATATACACATGTAATGAACTTTGGTGCAAGGTTTTTTAAATATACTGTTTTTCCCTTAATATCCGGGTCCGAAGGGCCTTGCGTTCAAATGAAAGGACAATATTTGCGAACACCTGCTTGACTTGGGTAGGATGCGGCGACCCGCATTGCTGGACACTACAATGCCTAGAGAAGGCCGCCTTTCATTATGAGCAGCTACGAACAACTTGCAGGATCAATTTCGAAATGACGTTGTTGATGTTGTTTCCGTTGGTTTTTCTTGGGGTAAATAGACTTCGCATTTTAAAGAACCAATAACCGAATAGAATATAACACATGTAATTGTTTTCATAAACTAACTTTTCTTTTTTAATTTGACCTATTCATTAACGGGAAGGACGAACAAGCGATTAACTCACGACTTTTTAAATGGAAAAATAACTTTGTATTGAAAACAAAAGATCGATCGTTAGGCTAAAACGTTGGACACCCTGTTTTTGCGTGTATGTCATACGATTAGCATCGACCCGGAATCTTCTTTTATGCGTGCCTGGTATCGGAGGGGACAAGTGTTCGAACATTGGCAATAACAGTTGATTCGACCAGACTGGGCGTCTCGACGTCTTATCATGGATAATAATGACATTTTTAACTTTTGTTTTTTTTTCGCTTTACCCTTGCAGCCGGTCAATGCTTATCGTCTGGACTGCAACTGTACGACGGATACGTCTTTGTGATTGGAAACTCGCATACGTATGACTTGTGTCAGAAGTCGTTTCGATAATAGAGAAAATGCAGATTTGCTATTGAATAAAATCAGAATTAAGGGGCTATACCAGTGTGACACCTTAAAAAAATCGATTTTTTTTGCCTTTCTCGATAGTTTATACTTTCAAGAATATCATTATCATTTATATCATTTATATCAATATCATTTTGTCTTGCAAAAATTGATAGTTAAATCTTTAAACGCGTTTTTCTCGAAATAAGATTTTACGAATTTTATTATTCTAAACAACTTTTGCTTGAAACCTTCTTTGTTTGGGCTATTCATTATCGAGATACAGCGATTTTTTAGTTTTCAACCCCTATTTCTTCGGGTTGGGGCGAGTCGAGGGGCTTCATTTTATTGGGATTTCTTTCAGTATGCAACCATCTCCCTTCAATCAAAAATTCATATTCTACGCTAATAAGTGCTGGGTTTTCGTCCCTTTTGCTGGACTACAATGTGGGCTTCATGCGTTCGGCGTCCCTATTAAATCCCTATGGGCATGTCGTAGGATCTGGGGACTCGCTAACAAATTTGTGCTCGATGAAATATACAATAATGTCATCAATAATGGTTAATAATG
Source organism: Ophion slaviceki (assembly GCA_944452715.1). Lineage (NCBI taxonomy): Eukaryota > Metazoa > Arthropoda > Insecta > Hymenoptera > Ichneumonidae > Ophion > Ophion slaviceki. The sequence continues at coordinate 17,267,486 of OX101787.1, forward strand.
AACTGTTCTCGAATGTTTCATAAAGATTGCATTTAGTGGTCCAATTGTCTTATTATCAATGATTAATGTTCCTAATGTATCAAACAATACTTCAATGTTTGTCACGCTGACAAAACTTGTCAACCGCTTCTCTCCTCATTGAATTTTAAACAAGCAGCTACCGCAGTTCACATTTTATTTCATCTTTAATATTTTCGGTCAGTAATAACAAAATTTACAAAATCTGTACAGAATAAAATGACTTGGGTTCGAAGGAATCTCTCTTTTATGTGTCTGCTCACGTAGATCTCGCACGTCTTCAAACGGAGTGCAGCTCTTGGTTGAAAGTTCTCGAATTTGAGTAGGGGAAAGGAATACGAGATGATCCCCCTAAGGAAGAATGCTCGTGATTTGAAAAATATTCAACATACTTAAGATCTGAAAGCGTTTACTACTGGCATATTTATCTATTTTACGATTGGCATATTCGGAATATTCAATTTATTAGGGTTTCAATAGAAATATTTCCCTTTTTTAAACCTTAGATAAGGATCATCTTGGACACCTTGGGGTTCAAGATGATCCCTAGGGTATGGACAAGATGATTCCCCGGATCATCTTGCTCCTATTTTGGGATTTTTTTATTTTGGAGAAATTAGTTAAAGTGTGGTTTGAACATAAGTAGACAATCTATTTAACAAAAATAAAGTACATATGTTATTTGTGTACAAGATGATGCCTAGGGATAATCTTGTACACCTATGAGGGAATCATCTTGACCCAAACTCAACTTTTTCATTCATGGCTCGGTAACATAACATATAAGTATTCCACTGTTACCACGCCAACCAAAACCCAAAACGAGCACATTATAAAGCCACAAATACAACAATAATTGCAACTGACAGTATACAATAAAAGTCTTACAAGGAACATCACTTTGGTGTCTTCCTCCGGTTTTGTTGAAACTTTTTTATGTGGAAGCGTATCAAAAACTAAGACACATATTTTTTTTACCGGCAGAAAAACGGTTTTAAGGGGTGAAACGCACCCTCGAAAATAGGGGTGTTTTTCGTCGATAACGTTATCATTCTGATCTCCAATGCATAGTACACAAAAAAATAAACATTGTTGAAATTTGAATCTTTTTTCATATCTCGTACTGTTAAGGCCTTATATACGCGATTTCGCTGATTTTCGAAGTATTTTTCTAGAAGCGGTAAAAAAAATGACGCATATATTGACAACGTTTTTTTACAGATCATTTATGCACATGGCTGAGTATATGTAAAAAAAAACAGAAATATTAACAAATGGCGGAGATATAACACAATAAAGCAATGCATTTCGTTTGCGCGCGCGTTGATGGTGAAAGTTCTCGGCATCGATGTGGGTGTCTGACCTAAAAATAAACGAATTTATAATTGCCTAATGAATGTATCTTCAGTGTGAACCAACAATATTATTTAAAAAAAAAATATTATACTAAAAATTCCCAATTTAACATTTTTTTACTCAATTTTCGGTCAGTATTTTATTTTTTATATTTTTTTGTGTCATTGAAATTTTTGTTTCTGTGGTTCATACGATAGGTGATGATACAAAGAATATGTTGTAAACATTTCAAAGCGATCTAAACCTTCGTTCAAGAGTCAGAACTTTCACAAGGTTCAAAAAAGCGAATTGTGGAAATATGTTATATCTCCGCCATGTTTTAATATTTCTGATTTTTTTTACATATACTTAACCATGTGCATAAATGATCTGTAAAAAAACGTTGTCAATATATGCGTCACTTTTTTTAACCGCGTCTAGAAAAGTACCTTCGAAAATCGGCGAAATCACGTATACAAGGCCTTAAAACGTTATCAACGAAAAACGAAAAACATCCCCATTTTTGAGGGTGCGTTTCACCCGTTGCGATCCTTTTTTCCGGCGATGAAAAAAAATACGTGTCTCTTAGTTTTGATACTCTTCCACATTAAAAAGTTTCAACAAAATCGGAGGAGGACACCAAAGTGATTTTCCTTGTTGGATCAATAGCTCACAATTTTTATTTTTTTCCGTCAAAACAAGTGCGACGCTGACACGGCCATCATGAATCGGCTAATGCGGAGAGGGGGGGGGGGGGGGTGCCAGACGCGATGTTTTACCAAAGAATATCACTAGACAACGTTAATAGTTTCGTCGCTATTAAAAATGACCATCTTATAAGATGGTCATTTTTAATTGAGGTATACCTCATGGGATCAACTCGTACACCTTTTCTACATTCGGAAATCTCTAGAAGTCAACGACCGATTGTCGCAACGATATATTCAGTTTATTATGAAGAAGCAAAAAAATACTTCCTCGGCCACGAGCATGACGTTTGACGTTAATTATAGATTTTTTATCCAATTGAAAAAACCCGTAACCGTGGACTTGCGGGGAGGGGGGGGGGGGCGAATGTTGCGAGCGAAGCGACATACAGGATCTCCCCTAATAACGACGTTGTAAACAAAGCTGATTTCCCAGCTGTTAGCAATGAAGCTGACTTTGTCTCGTTATTTATATTTTTCGTCTCAATGCAGAAGGGGTTCTCGGGTCATCATGTGTGACCCGAGCAAAAAAGTAGATTGCGATTCGTTACGTAGACGCTATAAAAGTCAACACGGTATCGATAGTTGGTCGCACTCGTGTCTCTGTATGTGCCCCGTGTGCACATCCTGATTTCCCCATTTCCCCTTCGAAAAATCGCGTTAGAAATTCAGAATAGACACCCCGAGCAAACTTCCACTTTTCGCTTCGTCGCGGCGTCTTCACGAGAAAAAATGTTGAAGCTCACCCTGGTGCTGGCCCTTCTAGGGCTGTTTTTAGCCACGGCCAGCGCCTCGTCGTACTTGGAAGACAAAACCACCGACAAGGACTATCTCCTCAAGCAGAAGAAAATTTTTAATCTTATCTATCACGTACCGCAGCCCAATATCGTCAATCCCGAATACTACAAGCTCGGCCAGGCATGGAAGATCGAGGAGAACATTGGCTTGTACACCAACAAGGTATGCGAAACACAATTCTTGCATTATTCACGCGTTACATAACATTTCTGACAGTATACTGTGACTGGAAAAAGTATTCGTACGCTGGCCAATAAAAATGGAATTATAAAATCATTATCATTTCGATGAAAATTAATTTCCAAAAAAGCAATATTTATGGACACGTTGATCCGAAGTAATTAACAGAAGGAAACAAACATCACAGTCAAGACACCCGAATAGCTTTGTTTAGAGGAATTATTAATTGGAATGTCTTAAGGGGGGAAATCCCTTTAGACGCCCGAAAATGAGTCATATTTCATGCATTTTTTTAAAGGTCATAATCGCATCATTTTAAAATTTTGGCATTATCTCATTGCAACGTTCGAGTGTTAAAAAAACAATGTCTTCTTAATAAAAACAAAATGGCGACGTTATAAGGTATTCCTTTAGGCGTCTTTCGAAAAACTGCTCATGTTACAGGTCTAAAAGTTATTGATCGTTGTGGCTGAAATTTTAGGCGGTTTCTCCATATAACATTATTGGAAGGATATACCTAACGTTTTAAGGTTATCGTTTGAATAAATTACTTTTTTGGGATAAAAATTGTAGAGAAAATGGTCAAAAGTATGAAAATTTTATTACAAACCCTACTTAATTATAAATTTTATATTTTTTTATATTTTTATACATATATCCTTCCAATAATGTTATAGGGAGAAATCTCCCAAAATTTCAGTCAGATCAATAACTTTTTGAGATATTACATGAGCAGTTTTTCAAAAGACGCCTAAAAGAATAGGGTATAACGTCGTCATTTTGTTTTGTTTAAAAAAGAAAAAAAAATTCAACCCTTGAAAGTTCTAATAAGATAATGTCCAAGGGGTTTCCCCCCTTAAGGGAGAATACCACTGTGATGGCCCATAAAAGGTCGATTTGTCCGATTATTTTTGTCTACCAGATCATTTATTTGGGATTTGGAAAAAAGGTATGTTATTAAGCACGCCTTGCACTTATTGGAACACACATTGGAGGTATAGTAGAGCCTCTGTATTAAAAATGTTTTTCAACGTCCGGATCAGACTCGACAAAGGTTGTTCTGAAAAATAAAAATAGAACAGTTTTACATTCTATATAAATGTAGTTATCGTTGTACGTAGCCGTTAAAAAAATCTTGAAATGGCGAGTGTTGCAAAAAGTCTATTTTTGGTGAAATTCCTACTCATATTAGAGAGCTTAAAAAATAATACATCTCAAACGAAAAAAAACGGCTACGCACAACAATAGCTACTGCAATTAGGGAAATGTTGGTTTTTTTTAAATTGAAAATCGGACAATTATAGCGAGAGTTACGATTCCGACTCGGTCAAGAAAAGTCGTCTCGAGACAAACGCGATTGAAAGTTTTAGTATAGGTACGCAAATTCGTAAGCTTCGTAAATTTTCAATATTTCAACTTGAATTTTTTTTACATGTTCTTGAAAATTCATACTTTGAGAAAATGTATATATATTTGTTATAACTAAATGTAACTTTGAAAAAAAAAATGTTTTTTTTTTTACCGGTCACAGTGGTGTCCCGCCTTAATCAAGTAATTACATTTCTTCCATTTTTGTATTTGATATTTCATATAATTATTACAAACTAGCCGGAGTTACCCTCACTTCGCTTGGATAAAGTCAGCCAGCTCCTATAAAATGTGAATTAAAATAATGAAAAACCGGAACCGGAACTCCCTTCGAAGGTCCAAAACCTTCTGCGACATTCAAGAACAATCTCGAACATCCGGCAACATTCTAGAACATTCTAGAACATTCTGGAAAATTCTGGAACATTCTAGAGCATTCTGGAACATCCTCGACCATTCTGGACGATTCCATGAGATTCTGAAAGATTCTAGAACATTCTCGAACCTTCTGGAGGATTCTGTAATATTCTGAAACATTCCAGAACGTTCTAGAACGTTCTCGGAACATTGTGGAACCTTCTAGAACATTCTAGCCAGTCTCAGCCACTTCGGCACTCGATTTCCAGCTGATTAACCGACGTACCATGCGAAGTCCATCGGTGCGATACCCTATTTTTACACCCATATCTTCGAACCCAAGCCCTGAAGTTCCAAACCGAAACCTCCTTCATGGATGGGGGATGGACTCCCCTGCCAAATAACCCCCATGGGCCTGCGGGGGTGGGTTGCGGAAATTATAGAGCCACCCACGGACAAACCACGCTTCCATTTATAATATATTAACTTTAAAAAAAAGAACGATTTCGTAACTAATTTAATATTAATTTTCCGTTTTTCTCCTCTCGTAAGGATGCCGTGACGGAATTCCTGAAGATATATCAACACGAAACGTTGCCGAGGGGCGAAATGTTCTCCCTGTTTTATTCGAGGCTGCTCAAGGAATCCGTCGCCCTATTTCGAATTTTTTATTACGCGAAAGACTTCGACACGTTCTTCAACACGGCACTATGGGCACGAGTTCACGTAAACGAAGGAACATTCTTGTGCGCGCTTTATCAAGCCGTTTTTCGTCGTGACGACACCAAGTACATACAGCTACCACCCCCATATGAGATTTATCCGTACGCATTCTACAATTCGGAGATTATGGAGAAAGCGAAAAACGCACATTTGTACCGAGAAATCAGTACAAGTAAATATCGCACTTATTTTTCATATTTATTTAATGATAATAATAACAATGATAAAATTAACATTAATTGCGATAATAATAACAACAATATTAATATTAGTAATGATAACGATGATTACCATAATGATAATAGTAAGGATTTTCATCGCAGAGTGGCCATTTTTTGGCTAATTAAAATTGATTAAGGGAAGATTATCAATCTGGAGCTTGGACAAAACGTGAATTTCGACTATTTTTGATGGGTACCCAGTTCGTAGAATGGAAATTCCGTTTAGTGGCGTTCATTCTACATATCTTCAAGTATCTTTACAATTATTTTCACAAGTTATTGCAACGAAATGGCGCCAAAACTGGAGGAAGCGAGTCACCTTTGTCTGATAGCAATCCTCCAATTTATTACCCATAGCGGAAATTCAAAATGATTAAAGCTCTAGAAAAGCTCTGCTTTCAAAGTGCGCAGGGAAATTGAACAACATTTTCGATCATTTTTTTTACCGAAAACAATTTTTTTCAAGCATGCACCGTTTTATTTTAAAAAACCGTTTTTAAAAAAATGGTGCACGTTTGACATCGTAATGTTGCCGGTCGCAGAACACTATCAGATGAATGTGACTCGCTTTATCCAGCTCCAGCACCGGCATTTTGTTACCAAATCTTGCGGAAAAATTTGTTAAGATACTCGAAGATATGGAGAATAAAGCTCACTAAATGGAATTTCCATTCTATGAACTGGATACCCATAAAAAATAGTCGAAAATCGACTTTTTCGGGGCTCCAGACTAGTCTTCTTTAAATCAATTCTAATTCAGGTTAAATTAAAAAATGGCCACGCTGCGATGAAAATTCTTCGATAAATAATCCTCATTATTATTATTATTATTATTATTATTATTATTACCATAAGAATAATTTGACTATAATTTATATTAATATTATTATTGCGAATTATATTAATCCTCCGTCAAAAAAAAAAAATGATGGCCGATGGACGATTGTTGATCGATTATTGTTTACGTTTTTTTCGCAGCAAGCGGTTGCACCGACTGCGACGATTCTAACATAATAATACGTGGAAATTATACGGGCTGGTACATCGGTCGGGAATACGACACGGAAATGAAGCTCAACTACTTCATCGAGGACATCGGCTTGAACACTTTCTACTTCTACTTCAGACAGGAATCACCCTTTTGGCTGAACAGCGAGGAGTACGGTCTCGAGAAGAGCATCCGAGGGGAGGAATATCTCTACGGGCACAAGCAATTACTGGCGCGTTATCATCTCGAGCGTTTGGCAAACGGACTCGAGCGCATCGAGTACTTTGACTGGAACAGCGAATTCTATCCAGGCTACTATCCAACTATGACTTATCACAATGGACTACCGTTCCCTCAGAGGCCACACTGGAGCAAGATACCTCACTACAAGTATCCCTTCTTGGAGGTAATCATCACAGGTTAACGGGTCCAAAAATACCTGATTTTCGCGATTTTTTTTTCAATCGTTAAAGTACGCTAATCAGTCTGATTTTTTCATGTCAAATCAAAGCACTCATGAAGAACAGAAAGTACATTTTTAAACGATTATTTTTTATTTTTTTACATTGTTTTTTAAATGTGGAAATTGTCTTCCACAAAAAGAGTCCTCTCGGTGTACACGGTTGTGGCCGTAAATATCATCTGAGAAAAAAATGGTAAAAAGATTATAAATAAGTATGAAAGCCGATATCGTGTTATGGAGTTTTTTAAAATTAAAAATGACAAAATGGCGGCGGTTTGAAAAAAGTATCAAATTTAGCCTATTTTTTCGACAGTTTTTCGTTGAAAAATATGTAGATTTCGAAAAAAGCTTCCATAGTGAGATGAAGAATGGCGTGAAGAATGTTGTGTCAAAATTTGAGACGGATAGCTTGAAAACTTTGCCGTTGAGAGTGTACACCGTTTTGAAAAACGTCATTTCGAGAAAAACGCGTTCGTCCGCGCCAGGTCTTACGCAGCTGGTCGAATCCCTTTTTCTGAGAAAGGCAGTAGCAACCGGAATAATTCGAAATTCGCCCCAAAAATTGAACAGCAAATTTCTAACCGTCTATACTATCGGCTAATGCAAAAAAATCAATTTTTTGAAAATTTTACACCGTCATCCCTTAATCAAACGTTCACGAATACATTTATTTTTTGGAGAAATTGGAGAAATTGTCTTTTTTTTTGTAAAGTCCTTTTTGGAGTTATGTTTTCAATTTTTTAAATATTATTCAATTTAGTTGTCTTTTTACGTATTTTTTCATTTTTAAAGAGCTACATCTCCTTATTTTAAGGAGGCCCGAAAAAAATGGCCACTCGGAATTCTTTTTCTGGGAAACGGTTGGTGAAACCGAAATGCATTTTTTTAACACAAAGGTACATCTATTGAGAGCCTCAAAAAACCACCAAAAAATACAGAAAACAACAAAAACATGGCCGCCGGCAGAAGATGTAATTTTTTTTCACGACGTTTGACGGTGGACACTCTCCAGCTTGAACGGTCCATGCGAAATCTAAAAACTAAACGGGTTATTCGAGTTAACAATAAATACGAGTCTTTAACGATCGTCGATTTTTAAAATGATTTTTTTTCAACAAAGTAGCCACTAATTGAAACTCGAGAATACAAAATCCATGAAAAAAGTTGTCATTTTTACGTAACTATTCAAAAATGAAAAGCGATTTTTGAAAAGTAAGATCGTCAACGACCTTTAAATGTTTCTCATCGTATCTCCTATAAATTTGGAACCAATCCATTCCGTGGTTGCCGAGATATCATGTCCACCGACTGTGAAAACGCTGTTTCGAGAAAAATGTGTTTAAAGTTTAAAGTATGGTGCTGTAGCTCATTCAATTTTAGGAATATTTCGATGAAATTTTCAGAGAATATAGCTAAAAGGTGATATAGAATAAAAATATTTTTGAAAAATGCGATTTTTTTACCCACCTAGGTAGATGTACTCCGTTAATAATTATTTGTCGAGTGTAGAATTGATCATTTTTTTATTCGTCTATTTTTAACACTCAAACTTTCGCGTTTTTTATATTCACTCGTTGTTTTTTTTTGTCGTTTCTATTAATTTCAAATTTCACAGGCCATACAAGACTACGAACATCGTATCTCTGCCGCTATCGATCTCGGATACGTGTTGTGCGCCGATGGCAAACAAATTAAGATCTATACCCCCGAGGGCCTGAACATTATTGGCAATTTGATCGAGGGTAACGAGGACTCGTGCAACAAAGATTTTTACGGAAGCATCGACGAGCTCGGACGAAAGATTCTCGGCTTCAATCTCGAGCCCAAGACACCCTATCAAATAATTCCAAGCGCACTTGAATCTTTCTCCAGCTGCTTGAGAGATCCGGGCTTCTATCGCTTGACCAAGAAAATTGTCCACTACTACTTCAAGTTGGTCAATTTCTTTTTGCATGTTTTTGAACTCATTGTGCAGAGCAAGGAGGGGGGCTCATTGTTTATAAAATACGTAATTAATCGGTTTTCGAATTTTCTTCATTTTCGGAATCTTTATCATTTCGATATTAAATATTTTTATTGAAATATAAATAGAAAATAAAATTCACGCCTACTCATTAAAATTATTTCGTAATTTAAAGAAAAAAATCGAAATCCGAGAATTTTAATATATTTAATAATAGGCTTAATTAAAATATTTAATATCTTTAATAATAGGCTAAAAAAAAATCGTTTTGAATTGTTTTGAATTTTCGAATGATGTAGTTTTTTTTTATTTAGAGAATTCATCGTTCTTGGTTTAAATTGAAAACTCGTTGCCATAATGTCTTTTTCTTCGTAATTTTGCGAAGGTACAAGTCGCATTTGAAGCCGTACACGAAGGAGGAATTGATTTATCCCGATATCAAGATCGAATCGGTGGCGGTGGACAAAATGTTGACCTACTTCGACGATTTTGACTCTACTATAAGTAACGGTCTTCTGATCGCAAGTCAAAAGGAAGCCGACACCTTTTTCGTCAAGGTGCGACAGGAACGACTGAATCACAAACCGTTCACCGTTCACATCGGCATCAACTCCGACAAGGCCACTAAGGTGGCACTGAAAATGTTCCTCGGGCCGAAATACGACGGACAAGGGAACACCATCCATTTCACGAATAATTACAAGTACTTCTACGAGATCGACAGCTGGATCGTTGATCGTGAGTACTCATCGCTCGCGAGATTCAATATTGAATTTCTCGGGAAATTATCAGTATTCTTAATTTAATTATACGCAATTTAATTGCCGACAGTAGGGAGGTGGGGGTCGATTTGCGGCTGCAGTGATTTCCGGTCGAGCGGCGTTGGCTCCGGCCAATACTCGGTGGGGTGATCGCTCAGCCACGCTCTGGCTTGCGTACCGACCAAAACAGTAGAATCCGAAGGAACATTAGGAATAGCTCGGTAATTATCGACGTCACAAAAAAATGTTCCAGACAAAAGTTGTACGGTGTGAAGAGGGCCATCAAATGCGACCAATTTTTTTCATTTCGATGGAGGCGCTGACGCATGAAGGACACCGCCAGTTTTTAAAACGGATTGGTACATTTTTTTTCTACCACCTTTTGGATCACCTCAAGCCGCATAAAAAACATTATGGGGTCAAAGTCGTTCAAGGTCATTCAAGGTCACTTATTAAAATGAAATACAAATCTAAAATGACTTTGAACGACTTTGAACCGCTAATGTTTTTTATGCGGCTTGAGGTGCTCCACAAGATGGTTGAAAAACATGTACCATTCCATTTAAAAACGTGGAGGTGACCGTCACTGTGCGTCAGTGCCTCCACCGAGAAAAAAAAAAAATTGGTCGCATTTGACGGCCCCCTTCACACCGTACAACTTTTGTCTGAAACATTTTTATGTGACGTTGATAATTACCGAGTTATTTCGGGTGGCAGAGATAAGAGGGACACCGTGTATTAGCGATTTAAGTTCCAACTCGAAATTCTTGTATGAAAATTAAGGGGTCGAGGGGTCGAAAAGTAACGGGTCGAGAAATAGCTGACGTTCGCAATTTTTTTTTCGACGGTTAAAATACGCTAATCGGTCTAATTTTTTTTATGTCAAATCAAAGTACTCGTTAAGAACAGAAAATAAATTTTTATATTTTTCACGCTTTTTTTAACGGCTCAAAATGTCTGCGAAAAGAAGCAGTCCTCACGGTGCGGTGTACACGGTTGTGGCCGTAAATATTATTTGAAACAAAATTTGTAAAAAGATTATTAATGAGTATGAAAGCCGCTATCTTGCTATGGAGGTTTTTTAAAATGAAAATTGATAAAATGGTGGCGGTTTGAAAAAAAGTATCGAATTTACCTATTTTTCGACAGTTTTTCGGTAAAAAAAATAAGAAGATTAAAAAAAATCTTCCATAGGAAGATAAAGAATGGCGTGAAGAATGTTGTCCCAAAATTCGAGACGGATAGCTTGAAAACTCTTCCTTCGAGTGTGTACACCGTTTTGAAAAACGACATTTCGAGAAAAACGAGTTTAAAGTTTTGCGTGCGGAATTTTCATATAAATTGTCTACTTACGATAAATCGGCGACGCCAGGTCCATGTTAATAACCGTCTATACTATCGGATAATGCAAAAACAAATCGATTTTTCAAAAACTTTACACTGTGATGATTCCTCAAACTAGGTTTTGGATTGTGTTTTTACGTGTGGGCTTAGATTCGTCTTAGAACAAACGAAAACTTTTTATTCGTGAGAAAACATCACTAAATGGATAAATTTTATCTATGCTGAAAAGGAAATTTAATGAAAGAAAGCATTTGAATTGTTTATAAAATATGTAAAATCGTAAACTCCGGAACTCGTCCTATGCGCTCTAATTATTTTCATTTCTTACATTTATATTTAACATTTCTCACGATTATTTTATTATTGATGGTCAAAGCCTGTTACTTTTGATTTAATTATTGATAATCCTGTTACTTTTTCAGCCAGAAAATTCTTTGTTCCAATAAATTGCATACATAAAATGTTTTCTGCTTAAATAATGTGTTTCATACTAAAACCACATGAAAACTTTTCATTCGTAACCAAAAATTTTTGAATAGATAAATTTGTTTTGTGCTAAAAAAGCAATTTGATGATAGAATAAATTCGATTTGTTTATGAAATACGTAAAATCATGAATTCAGAAACTCGTCCAATGCGCTTTGATTATTTCCATTCCTAACATTCATATTTAACATTCCTCGTAATTACTTCGTTATTAATCATCGAAGGCTGTTACTTTTAATTAAATCGGTGACAAGCCTGTCACTTTTAATTGAATTAATGATAATCATGTGCCTTTTTCAGCAAGAAAATTCTTTATTTCAATACATTTTATTTATGCTAAAAACAAATAAAAAAATTTCATCGGTATAAAGAAAATTACTGAATGGATAAAATTTATTTACGCTAAAAAAGCAATTCAATGAAAAAAATTGATTTCCTTTAAAAAAAAACCTAAAATGAACAACTTGGAATCTCGTTCAACGCGTTTTGATTATTTTCATCTCTTACCATTATATGCACCATTCCTTATATTCTTTTATCATTAATGACAGAAGCCTGTTAGTTTTCATTTAATTAATGATAATCGTGTTACTTTATCACCAAGAAAAAAAAACTTTGTTCCAAAGGGATTCTCTGTGTACGCAACAAAATACCATGCATCGCGCAAAACTCCATTTTTTTGGCGTTTTCCTTTCGCTGGATAATATTTGTTTGATTGTTCCCCAGTGACTGCCGGTGCGAATAAAATCGAGCGCAACAGCAACGACTTGTTCTACACGATACCCGACGAATCACCGAGCGAAATTTATTACAAGAAGGTCGAGACCGCGCTGGAGAAGGGTGAAAATTTCAACTATCAGGAACGTCTTTACGGTTTCCCACGGCGTCTGGTTCTACCGAAGGGCTCGAGGGCCGGCAGCACGTATCAGCTCTTCGTCTACGCGAGCCCTGTGCTCGACGATCCAATCCAATACACATCGCGAATCTGGGGCGATTACGTCTTCAACAAAAAACCACACGGCTTCCCTCTCGACAGGCCCGTCGAGCCATCGCACTTCATTGGGCCGAACGTCTACTTCAAGGACGTTGCTATCTATCACAAACACTATTCTGACATAAACACGACTACCTAAAAAGCGCCCCCTTTCTTTTTCTATCAGTTATCAAAATAATGTACGCCGCACTCGGCCATTGGTGCTTTTTTAAAATACATTTTCCACGTTGCTGTGAATTCAATAAAGCATTGCACTAAATCACGAGTCATTCTTTCGTTATTTCATTATTTGAGGCGGTATCGTTGTCCAGATATTTGAAAAAAATCGTTTTTTTTTTAATCTATTTTTATTATTCTACAGACCTTTTTTAATATGTCTGTGAAAACCGTTTAAGGTTGTTATGGGGTTTAGCCGTCGGGGGTGAAGTACGAGGGGAGCGCCCCTGCTTATGCACGGAGCCGATTGACTGTTACGAACTGTTAGCTTCCAAATAATAGTCATATTAAACGTGCGTTTTCGAACTATTTTTCATTACTTTGTATAATTATCTTCTACAACTTTTTCTCGCTCAATTGAGGCCTTAGGCCACAGTAACGGGTATAAAATCATGTGCAGATTTAACAATTTTTTTTCGTATGCAAAGAATTTCGATCGATCGTGCGTGGATTTCGCTTCGCCACTAGGACGTTGAAATTTTCATCGTTGGAATGCAATGAAAATTAATTCTTCCTAATCGATCAATTGTTTTGCCTACTCAAACAGTGAAAATCGCTCGAACGTTTTTACATATCCTTATTAAGACCTTAAGCCACAGTAACGGGTATACAATCATGTGCGAATTCAACAATTTTTTTTTCGTGTGAAAAAGTGATTCGCTCATAAAATTAATTACCCATCTATTTAGTATGAATATCAAGCTGTTAGAAAAAAATATATATATTTTTCCATGTACAAAATAGCCGACCACTAATATTTTCTTTTGTTATCTTTTTTTAGGCGCTCCGCGGTGTGACATTTAGCATCCATAATTTTTTACCTAGAACAAACAACAAAAATTCTCGTCAATCTACATTAGAATACCTAGAGACGTACCTACGGAATATTTTGAATTTAAGGCGGTCCTCTAATTTCTCAGGTCGAAAAAATCGATTTTTCTTTCATAAATCACATCTACAACATGTGTAGAAAATGTGTGCCAAAGGATTTTTCGATATTCGAAGTGGTTCACAAGTTACGGCCCTGGAACGGAGCAGGTATACGGAGCAGGTATACGAAGCAGGTATACTTTCAAACGCGTTTTTCTCGAAACACCATTTTTCGAAACGGTGACCACGATATTTCAGAAACTACTGCACCGATCTTGTTCAAATTTATACAGCATCTTTAATATGTTATAAGCCAGCGATTGAACTAGGATTATCATGATTGCTTCGATAGTTTTTTTTTGTACGAGCGAAAAACTTAAGAAAAAATGAGTAAAAAATAGAATTGCATTTTCAAAAGTGTATAAAAAAGTCAATTTTTGTAATTTAGAATTCACTCTAGTTCAATCGCTAGTCTTAAATATGAAGATTAAAATGCCGTTTGGTTTTTTGATTTCAGATAAGCAGAACAGCCGCAATCTCGGTCACCGTCAAGCACCTCTTTTACTTGATGTCTTCCTGTCGGCCACTATAACCTTTATTCTATTATATATTTTGACTTCAAAAAATTTGTAAAGCTTATTTAAATGTTAATAAAGATTATGCAAAAACAATGAGATTGATTATTTCGATGCTTTGCCCGTAAAAAATTATTGAAAAAGCCGTAAAAAAACAGCCGAGAAACTAGAGGACCCCGTTAAGTATTTGAACTTAAGAAATGAATTTTCAGTGAAAAATTTCGTTATAACTGCTCATAAACTGCTCATAAAATGAAAAGTTTTCGATTAATCAAATTCCGTACGTACTTCTCTGCGAAATGACATTAGAAACATAACTTTTAAATTTGAAGTAAATCGAGTGAAAATTGTTGAAGTTATTAGTCACGCCAATTGGAAAAAAGCTGTTTCGAGAAGTTTCGAGTACTCGGCTATTTTGTACATCGAAAAAAAATATATATATTTTCTAACAGCTTGATATTCATACTAAATAGATGTGTAATTAATTTTCTGAGTAAATAACTTTTTCATGCGAAAAAAATATAAAATTCGCACATGATTTTATACCCGTTGCTGTGGCCTAAGGCCTTAACGCGAAACGAATTGGCAACGTAATAAATCGTGGTATATCATAATGCCCAGGTTGGCAGAAGTGTCGCGAAGTTAGAGACATATGCGCCCCGTTCGTAACCTCAATATCGTCCCGAGGAGCTGTCAAAAATAAATATCGCTCCGGGTAAAAAAAATCCACTGGATAGAAAAAGTGTGTACTAAAGTTGTCTATAATCTCGAAGAAATCAAAAACTTTAATAATTCTCCGATAATCTAAAACAAATGTTTATGTATGAAAAAAAAATCCGCGTTATTTTGTCTTGCCTAGAAATGTCTAGAAATGTATCATTTCTGAACATAGTCATTAAATTAAAATTAAGTAATTATTACTAATTAAGATAATAAGTACCAATAATATACGCTGTTCATTATTCTGACAGAGTAGTTTGAGGTTCCCGGGCATAATTACCGAATACCGATAAGATAGGTGGCATTTGTGCCGTCGACGACGTTGCCATGATTGCACAGTCTAATGTTTTGCTTGATTTTCGCACAAATTCGCTATCAAAAACATTAATAATTTTATAACGGTACTGTGAATCCTTATTTTCACGGTACCAAGGGTTAGTCCGATAATTAGTCGAACCGTACCTATTTTTTCAGCTCGGCGGTAACATTCACTGAGCAGATATGAATAATGTACTGAAAAATGATCGGGAGTTTTCTATAAGCGTAATGTAATTTGCCCACGAGATACGTCGAGTTGCCGATTTTTTTTTCTAAAAAACGGTTGTTGTGGATCGTATTCAAACTGAACAGGTTATAAAGGTCCAGAATTTTTTTTAGCTCGGTGGTAACATGTTGACTTAACCCTATAACAACGTTAATCATACTCACAAAATTAGCCGAATTATAGAAATTATAAAGCGCGGTCGAGATGTAGCAACTTTCAGGAGTTCTGATACAATTTCTCAGCCGCAAGAGTGGGAATGAAAACACAATGAGTTTTCGGCAGGCTGTCAACGTCTTGTGAATAAAATTTCATTAAGAAATAAACTACAATTGGGCATTTCCCAACTCATAATATTGGTTAAAAATATTTGTAAGCCGGGAAATGATATCAATAGTTATAATTTTTTCAATTAAACATAAAAATGTTACAATAGACTTGGCAATAGCGGCCGTTTCTGGAATTGGCAAGACTGACTATTACTAAAGCGCCGTCCGCTTCAAGTTATGTACACGGTGAAAAACGTTTACCGTTCAATTTTTTATGAAACGTTTTTGATTCGACAAAGTCGAGACAACGTTAAAAATGTCGAGCGAACGAATAAATACATTTTATTATAAATTTCAAATGCTGTATTTCTATATACGTTTTAAACACCCGCCGATTTTGAAATACCCGCCAGTTGATGCTTGACTGTGAGTGGCTCACTCGAAAGAGCCAGTTAAGGATGTATGGCAACTAAGTTATTTACTACTGTTCGAATTGAAACTCACTGATATTGTAAAGGAAAATATCGAGAACTTTTTGAGATTAAAAAAACAAAATTTGCCCACGTGAATGCTGAGATAAACGAATTCAAAGTTGGGTCATTTAACACGGGGAACATAGCACTGTACGTCCAAAATTCTCTTTACATTGGCAAAAAAGGTATTTCCGGAGTACTCTTTTGTAAAAAAAAACTTTTGTGCGGTATCGCTGTAATATGCATGATACGTTAAAAAAAAATCAACATGTGCCCATATATTTTGCGAGATATTGCGAGTTAAATGGGACCGTTTTCGTATTTCTCTAGCTCGTATGTCGTAACCACGACAACGTCAGGGAAAACGTACATCAAATCAGCAACTAAATTTGCAGTTAAAAATTGAAAATTCTTCTTTCTGTACCGCATGTTTTACTTTGAGCTGTGGTAAATCTCCTTTTTAGCTTCAATGAATACTACAATTATTTTATTTAGTCTATAAATGCGATTTTTGCAAATTGCATAATCAGTTCTGTAACGACTCTGCAGTAGCTGCCATACATCCTTAACGCAGCGTTACCACGTTTAACCTACAAGTTTCGCTAGAGTCCGAAAACAAAGCGTCCGAGCTCAAAATTGACATCTTTGTTCCATTATTATTCATGAACGAAGTGGAGAAACCGTTTAATTTTTTAACACGATATTCCTAACACTTATGGCAGTTTGTTTACAAGCATTTCGATTTTGGTGTTGAAACTCCTTAAGGGGGAGATACTTTTAGTCAAGGAAGAAATTCCCTGGTTATCATCATTTTTTTAAGAGGAAAGATTTCTTCACCTTTTTTGAGACTTAGGGTATGTTTCATTGCTATTTTTGGCTATTACATGGTATTTTTTTCCATTATTAATGAATAATATTTTTCATTAAAAAAGTATTTTATTTCATTATTTTTTTTAAATGGCGGAGCTATAACACGGTCTTCTAAACTGCATTTCCAAAACTGGCGTGACATACAGCTAAAAAACTAATCGACCGATTCTGATGAAATTTGGTATAAACCTTTCCAACCTCATTTTATAGAACGTGAACCTAATCGTTTTTGAAAATTAGAAGAAAAACAAACTTATTGCGAAATGTAGCCAGTCTTCGAGAAAATTCAATCTTTTTGTTTTAAAGCGTACCATTTCATAGATTTTCAACATATCTCACTTTTTCTTGGTTCATATTCTGCGTATGAGTATTGATGAAAGAAAAATCGTGGTTGGTTGTTTTTCAGATAAATCCCGCCGGCGTTACGTGTCCCGCCGTCTGGCAGCATCCTCCGCAACCCATTTAGAAGACCGTGCCATTTTCAAAGATGAAATTTTTTTTTTAAAATGCCATGTAACAGCCAAAAGTAGTAATAATACATACCCTAAGTCTCAAAAGTTCTGAAGAAATATATCTTTTTTTTAAATCATTAAAATCACCAATTTTTTGCTAGCCCAAAGGTCGAAACTATGCGTTTCAAACCGGCAACCACGATATTTCGATAACCAATCGGCCGATTGAGCTCAGATTTGGCATAATACTGGTCACTTCGCTTTTCCCAGTTCATCAGAGTCCGAGCCTAGTTGCCCGAGGGCCGAGGGCAACTGTGGGAAACCCGAGCCGATCCACGCAGCTGTTCACCGAGTTTCAGTTGTGTTCACCAACGGAAACGCAGTAAAAATGCCGTCCCGCCCGATCGTGGGGGCGTAAGCAAGTCCGTGGCTAAGCGGTCACCCACCCGAGTATTGACCCAGGCCAATGCTGCTTGCCGCGAAAAAAACGTCGGAGTGGCGCACCAACCGTGCGTCCGCCACTGTCGATGTTACACTCTCGTTGAATTCTACTCGTTTTTCTACCCCATGTTCTCTGTAGAGTATTTTGATTGCGGTTGTATGGATATCATTGTTACGATATATATATATATGGATATGATTGTGATAATATATATATATATATATATATATATATATATATATATATATATTTACGTTGAATTCTACTCGTTTTTCTACCCCATTTTTTCTATAGTGTACTTTTATCGCGATTGCATGGATATGATTGTGATAATATATATATATATATATATATATATATATATATATATATATATATATATATATATATATATATATATATATATATATATATATATATATATATATATATATATATATATATATTATCACAATCATATCCATGCAATCGCGATAAAAGTACACTATAGAAAAAATGGGGTAGAAAAACGAGTAGAATTCAACGTATCAGAACGTGCCAAATATTCATTGGCTGACTAGAGCTTTTGCGAGATTAATTTAAAAATTTTAAAGCGTCAAATTCATGGATGAGAAGAGGACGAAAAAAAAATCGATTTTCAAATAAAAAATTGTATTTTTGAGAGGCTTGAGCGATCTCTAAATATTTTTTGACCGCTTGCAGCTTTCGCGACAATTTTTTTTTCTTTAAAGAAGATAATTTGGTGGTGAGAAAAAGGAAAAAAAAAACAATTCAAAATTGTGCCACCCTAGTGTGTATATTTGAATATATACACATACACGTCCATATATATATATATGTGTGTGTGTGTGTGTGTGTGTGTGTGTGTGTGTGTGTGTGGTGCGTGCGTGCGTGCGTGCGTGCGTGCGTGCGTGCGTGCGTGCGTGCGTGCGTGCGTGCGTGCGTGCGTGCGTGCGTGCGTGCGTGCGTGCGTGCGTGCGTGCGTGCGTGCGTGCGTGCGTGCGTGCGTGCGTGCGTGCGTGCGTGCGTGCGTGCGTGCGTGCGTGCGTGCGTGCGTGCGTGCGTGCGTGCGTGCGTGCGTGCGTGCGTGCGTGCGTGCGTGCGTGCGTGCGTGTGTGTGTGTGTGTGTGTGTGTGTGTGTGTGTGTGTGTGTGTGTGTGTATATATAAATGGATATAAAAAACTACTATGTACTCTACAACAAAGATGAACGACGAAATATTTGGCACTCTCGCATTAAAAAATTTTAACTCAACAACCCACTGTAAGTTGATATTGTATTTTGTAGCAACAAATGAGTTTTCGCAATTTATTGTTGGTTTGAGTCTAGTGAAATATTTATCAATAAATCCTACGCTGCCGTTAATTATTTATTCACAATTAGTGAATATCAAAATCGATATTTGTTGGGAAGAAAAAAAATGCTCCTAAAATTTGATCGATCGTTGAATATTAATCGACACACGTCATACGAGAGCGAGCACATTGAGGCGCGTTGGCAACGCCGTTTTTTCCCGTCCATTCGCGTCACGTATAACTGTAATGCGACGCGTAACTGTAAAGTCCGCGTAACACTGAAAGAAACACGCCCACATGAGATCCGGAATTCCTTGAGCGTACATCGCCCTGACGAAGAAACACCATTTAAACTGTAGTTGATAGATAATTCAACTTTTCATCGCTACTTCGCAAAGAAAACGAAAATTCGAATAGGAAAAAAAAAAATCGGAAAATGAAAAAAAAAGCAAAGCTGACATCAAACTTCACTGGCTAATTTGTCTTTACGGGATGGCGAAGGAAGAAATTTCACCGATATTTCGGTCGATCCAGTTTGGGAGATAATTTATATTATTTTTATGAATGAGAAGGTGACGTAATTCGTTGAAAGTTTACGGAAGTAACGATGAGTCTCGTCCAATAAAGTCGGTCAAGGTCGCTCGATTCCTTACACATCACCCCCCCCCCCCCCGCCCTTCTCTCGGGTTTAAGGAATGTGGGACGTTTTACCTGACCGAGGAGACGAAAGAAACAGGTGAAGATCGGCTCCCCCCTTAAGCAGCCGCGGGCTCGCGGGTTAAAGAACTTCAGTTTTGCTATGACCGTCGTTCGGTTCATCCAGAAGTCTCCCAGTGCATACCGACCGTGAAGCCCGAAAGGATAATCATTTTGGTCTTTCGCTTTTCTGCCATTCGATTACGATACGAACATAGTTATGGAATTTCGGACATTTGTCGTAAGTAATTCGAACAAAGTTTTTTCAATGAAAAGTTCAAATTTGAATGATTGTTTTGTTAGGTCTTTCGACTCTCGTTTTTTATTCGGCGTGAAGATTCTCGTGGAGCACATTTTTAATTAAAAGAGCTATTTCGCGATCAAGCATTGTTTTTTCCTCTGACTGCAATGATGATTGGAGACGATTTTCATGCAGTTGCATCAAAGCTGTGGAAAATTTCGATAAAACGGGATAAGAGTTCATTATTAAAAAATTCGTACATGCATAAACAATTATTTACTATGGTGAATTATTTTGAAAAAAAAAAATATATGTATATGAGGTATTCCACGTGAATCCGGTGGACTTTTTTCCTGACCCCCGCCAACTTGATTATTTTTTTTAAATCTGATTCCATTGACTTTAAAAGACACTCTGAATTTTTTTTACATTTTTCAAAACATCACTTGGTCAATTTTTTTTCCGAAATAAAACGCCCCAATTTAAAAATCTGAAAAAAATTCCAAAAATGCGTGATTATATGTAAACATTTTCAAGCTATCACCCACAGTGGAAGTATAATTTTTTCTGTGCTTTCTGAGCGATTAACGTTAAAAAAATCCGAAAAATTCAAGAACCGCTTACTTCGGGCGGATACTTAAATATTTTGATACCCACAATGAATTTTTTTGACCTTTTTTGAATAATCATTTGGTTATTAAAAAATGGTGAAAAAAATTCATGAATTTTTCATGAATTTTTCAGAGTCAATGGAATCAGATAAAAAAATCAATCGAATTGGCGGAGGTCAGGGAAAAAGTCCACCGGATTCACGTGGAATACCTCATATATAGTAAATTATACATTCGACTATGATAAGCCGATATAAGAGTTAATTTTTTATTTAAAGTCTAATTATTGATGAATTTCTTCGGAGAAATGTAGACGAATAAACAAATTCTGAGATTTGAATGCCCGATAAACAATTCTCTCTGGTCATTTTTTTATGATAAGCAGTTTTCAATGCTCCTATAATTATTTTGTAAGATTATTAAGTTTTTTATTCTACTATGCAAATGTCTCGAGTATGAATTTGATGTCGACGTTGCAATTACCAAATTTAATTTTCGACAAGTTGAGAAAAAAATAGACCAGCGATCAAAGTGACGTTTCAATAATAAAAATAAAGGTTGAGATTAAAATTAGCACAGACTGCCCGTAAGTTGTGTGAAAAAGCAAGTGTCGCAATTAAAATTAATTTAACAATATTGTCTCGAACTCTATTAATGATCAACGGTTATTAATAATAATTTGTATTCCTTCAATTACACAAGTTTGATGAATTCCGTGTTTCGTTGGCTTTGAAAAAATTAAATTAATCGTGTACGCTTTACTTTACTGATTTTAAAAAGGATCGTTGGAATAAAAATCGTGTATCAGCAAGGAGTAATCTCGTTTCCATCGATTCTCGCGTCTCACAGTGGTATCATCATCATTATTATCATCATCGTCCTCATCGAAGTATATCTAACTGTACAGGCTAATATGTGAAGGCAACAGTTAGCCGTACAGTTGATTGAACCCTGCCTCGTTAATTGAAGCTTCTAGTCTTGCACTTCTTTATAGTCAATTTCACGAAATTGGTGTAGCCCTCCTTCTGCCTCCCTGAGCAGTAAAAATCTCGACATACTTGTAGGTTGAAATGCTGCAAAGGTATTTATTCTGTATGACTAATAATAGGAACGAATTGAATAAGAGAACTTTATCAAACAATATTAATTACAAGTTGATAGTAGTTATGAGTAAAATTAAGAGTAAACAAATAAACAATGGGACCATAATACGTAATATAATTATCATAACATGTGTATTATTATTATATATTATTATTTATATTAATTAATAATTAATGATTAATATTATAATAAATATATACATGGCTACTGGTTATTGGTCATGATCTTGTGAACGGGTTGTGGGTCATGTTTTCGGCTATCAAATAACCCTCTATTGCTTCATGCAAGAGTGAACCATTTTCGAGCTATTTTTATTATTTTCTCTAGAGTGAGGGGTACGCAACTTTAAAAATTAATTTGAAAAATCTTTAATTGGCATTAAACTTTTTTATTACTTGTATTTTGAAGACACAGTAAGAAGGAATTATCAATAATAGAATGAGAGTAATTATTAAACTTGCAGAGCTTTGGACCCCTGATTCAAAAATGTTTGCAGATTATTCTCATTTTATTGTGGATAATTTTTTGTTATTGTGTCCTCAAACTACAAACAATCAAAAAGTTTTATTCCATACAACGTTTTTTCAAATTAATTTTTGGAGTTGCCCACGCATCACTTTGAAAAAATTAATAACATCCCGAAAATGGTTCACTTTTGCATAAAGTATTACTGGGTTATTTGATAGCGGAAAACATGCCCCACAACCCTTTCATGGGATCGTGATTAATTACCTGTATACATTAATATAATTATCATTTATATTATTAATTTGTATTATTATTAAACTTGTTATTATGGTGATAATTTCTGTACCAAGTTTAATCTTTTTTGCATTATAGCAATAATATTGTGATCGTGTATCTTCAAAAGCTTTTAAATCTTCTTGTCAATAACAATATCATCTTTATATGTTTATAAAATTGCGTAAAGTTTTTACTCAAATGGAAAGAAGTGACATATGAGGCCCCCAAGAAATCGCCCGAAGAATCCGGTTTTTTTCTTCTAATTTCTTGCGTTTCTGTACAAGGAGCATCGAATCTATGTGATTCCACGATACATTGCACAAACAACTTTTCAAGCTCTCTCCCCCTGCAAGGATGAACGCGCATACTTGTTCCCCAGCAGGAAGTAGGTTACTGCCTCCTAGTTTCAAGATCATTGGTCTTGCCGAGAGAAGATGAATTTCTTGCACTTCTCTCACCGCCAATAGCTCGTGGAAAATTCTCGACCGAGAGAAAACGCGAATTCGTCGTCGTCTATTGACCTACTGAGCAATCGATAAATCGGCAAATCCTTATGATCGATCGTACGTCAATCGTCCGATTGGTAGAAGATTTTTTTCGCAATCCCTTTGTGAAGTGATTGAAAGTGTAATTGGGTGTGCGATAGCGACAAAAACGTCACGATTCAATCACAATTCAATTTGGGCTCAATCGATTATGGCCGATGAGAAATGATTGGTTAATCGAGGCAGATCTTGTTTACACGATGGTCGTGTACGCCTCGGATTGCGGGACAAAACCGTTGCACATTAATAGTCGGTGGGCCCGGTACCGTTAAGGCCGAATGTATATAGTGTCTACCTCGGTAACGGAGAACGTGCATCTTGTACAACGATATATGTACCACCGTTAAGGGGGGAAATACCTTTAGGCGAGGAAAAAATTGCTGATGTTCATGATTTTTTTTACAGGAAAGATTTGTTTACCATTTTTGAGACTTATGTTTTGTTACTACTTTCAGCTGTTACATGGTATATTTTTATTTGTTTATTAATCTTTGAAAATGGAGAAGGTATGATATGGTGTTCTAAACTGCGTTTTCAAAACTGGCGCGACGTATAGCTAAAAAACTAATCAACGGATTCTGATGAAATTTGGTATAAATCTTGAATAAGGTTACGAAACCCCCCCTCCCCGCCGATCGAGCTGAACTTTTGCACAAACCTTCCTTTTAATATTTTAAGACAACCTCTAAAGGGATTTTTGGCGACTAGCAATAGTTTTCGAGATTTTGAATTTTAAAGTATTTTTTACGCGCGATGACTATATCTATATCTGCTACGTCTCCGCTTATACGTATACAGGGTGTCCCAGAACTGAATGCGTTCCCTGAAATGGGGGGTTGGGGGTGAAATTCTGAGTCGATTGATGTAAGCATGTGTGGGTCTCAGATCAACCCCTGAATTATTAATCGTTTTTAAAGGCGGGCCAATCAGGTGCGCCCAATGAGCCGGCGTACGTCCGTGAGCGATACGCGCGTGTCGCGGTGCCTGGCGGGAGCACCGCCCCTACAGGGACCACTGCACGCGCGTATCGCTCATCGACGTACGCCGGCTCATTGAGCGCACCTGATTGGCCCGCCTTTGAAAATTAATAATAATTCAGGCGTTGATCTGAGACCCACACATGCTTACATCAATTGACTCAGAATTTCACCCCCAATCCCCCATTTCAGGGAACGCATTCAGTTCTGGGGCACCGTGTATGTGTTATCGCGCTCTCCGTTTTATCCAACCAAAAGAACCCAAACAAACATAAACAAGCCCAAACCCTAAAACTATTACGCATCGCCAAAAATCCCTTTAGTGGTCGTCTTAAAATATTAAAAGGACGGTTTGTTCAACATTCCAGCTCGATCGGAGGGGTGGGGTGTATCGGAACCTCACCCTAAATCTTTTTAACCTTCTTGTCTAAAACATGACCCTGAATGTTGTTGAAAATTAAAAAAAAAAGTATTTTTGATTGACGAATGTGGTCATTTTTCCGGAAAATTAAATATTTTTGTTTCAAAACGTGCCATTTCATCGATTTTCAACGTTTCTCACGTTTTCTTGGTTCATATTCCACGTATAAGTGTTAATTAAAGAAAAATCTTTGTTGGTTTTTTTCAGATTAATCCCGCCGACACTACGTGTCACGCCGTTTGACAAAATCCGCCGCAACCCGTTTAAAAAACCGTGCCATACCACCGCCATTTTTTAAGATTGATACAAAAAAATACCTCGTAACAGGCAAAAGTAGTAATAAAACATACCCTAAGTGGCAAAAATAGTAATCTTTCTTTAAAAAAAAAATCTTGAGAATGAGCAAATTTTTCCTCGCCCAAAGGTATCGCCCCTCTTAAACCCACAGGGTGTCACAAAAGTTGCAAAGTAAATTCGCACGAGATCTGCCGAGCTTTAATCTCTGCGCAAAGATGTAGCTAATTTTCACTCATTCAATTCGTATTAAAAAGAGAGAAAAAAAAACGAGCAAAAGGCGAATGAAGGTTCCACAAGGAGGATCTATATATGTTGAAGATAATTTTATTGAATCGAACGTGTACCGAGGTTTTTTTTTAAATCGAATGCAATTAAGGAATCGATTATTTTGCAGATGATTCTGATGTGCGTCGTTGCTCGCGCTTCGAGCGAGGAGGACCAAATGAACAAGGCACGAGGAGGACCGCCGGTGGAACCTTCCTCGACGACCGGACAGGAGGAGGAACCACCCGAAGGCTTCTACGCCTTCGTCGAGTCGCCGAATGCGGAGCCACCCAAAGTTCGTTCACCGCCCTACATCGAAAGTGACAAAGAGTGCTATGGTCGGTAAAGCGGCGACGATATTCGCATCCCAAAATAAATCGAAAAAACACAATTAAAAAAAAAGAAATTGGAATTTTTTTTCCAGACACGGGGAAACAGGGAAAAGGTTTTGTATCGATACACAACGTTTGTGGCGATCTAAACAAGGGCTACATTCCACGAAACCCAATGGGACAAAATATTACCGGATCCTCCTATCCATTGTGAGTGAAAAATAATTAATATAAGTGTTATAATTGATTTTTCTTTGCATTTATATATATATATATATATATATATATATATATATATATATATATATATATATATATATATATATATATATATATTATATATATATTTAAACGATATAACTGACAATTAATATTTTTAAGTATTTTTTATTTGATCTATATATGTACTGATTTTTTATTTATATAAGCGTTGCAATTAATTTATTTCATTTAATATTTTTCGTTTTATATATTTATATATTTTTGCTTTTTATTCATATAATTGTTACAATTAATTTTTTTATCATGCTTCTGAAGATGTTTTTTCTTTCTCAAGGTATTCTCTAGAATATAAAAAAGGGTTCACCTAGAACAGACGAACAGCAATTAATTTCGAGAATCATTATTATTCAACATACTTCAAACGAAAACCTCGATAATCGTTACTCATTTTTATCTCTTTTCAGTGAGCTCCTGAGGAATCACACTCTCAAGTTTCTCAGTAAAGCCCTGCCAATTCTCAAGGCGGACGATTCGTTGCCTAAAGTCCCCAACGTACAGCCTTTCTCGCAAAATTCGTAAGTGTAGACAATTTCACGGTCCAAAAAGACAAAAATCAAAATGTTAAGCACAATTCATTCACTACACGCATGAAGTTTCTACGATTTTTAACATTTATTTCTATAAGAGATAATCTTTATGGTTCCAAAAAACGTTTACTTGTACATCCTTCGATTTGTATGTGCATACGTTCGAATTTTTTTGCAGGGTCGACACTGATGAAAAACGAAGCCGCAGCAAGCGAGACGTTCCGGAGACAGATTTGGGTGTCGACATGATGCGAAATGGTCGGAAATTTTGCGACAATGGGGGTGGAGTGTAAGTACTTTGTAACAGATGTTTAAATATTTTAAAAGAAAGAACAGAGTGACAACGAAAGGCTTATAATCATAACAGTACTATTATCATTAGTATAGTGATTAATGATAATAATAATAACAATAATACAGTTATGATTAGAGCCCTTCGATGTCACCTATTCTTTCGCACAGTTCAGTTATTATTATGAGCCTTTCGTTTTCACTCTTCTCGACGAAAAGATCTTAATCATAACTGTATCATTATTATTATTAATCACTATAATAAAAATGATTGTAAATAATTACAGTATTCGTAATAATTACTATTATAATGATTACACAATTATTATTATTCCTACCACAAATATTACGACGATTACTCCTTTAAAGATTGTTATTATTAATATGGAATACCATTAACGAAAAATAATAAATCAATCTATAGCCGAACAGAGATCGGTCGAATATGTAATTTTTTTATCGATCATAGTCATGTACCTTTCCTATTTTCCTATTTTTCTATTTCCTATTTTCCTATTTTCCTATTCCTATTCGAATTTCCGATTTTCCTATTCCTATTCCTATTCCTATTTTCCTTTTCCTATTCCAATTCCTATTTTCTATTTTCCTATTTCCTATTCCTATTTTCCCATGTCCTATTTTTCTATTTTCCTGTTTCCTATAGCCTATTTTCCTATTTCCTATTTCCTGTGCTTAAATTTTTCTGTCGATCATAGTCATCGGTCGAATCATCAGTCATCAGTTGATCATAGATCGGTCGAATATTTAATTTTTTTATCGATCATAGTCATGTACCTTTACTATTTTCCTATTTTTCTATTTCCCATTTTCCTATTTTCCTATTCCCATTTCCTATTTTCCTTTTCCTATTCCTATTCCAATTCCTATTTTCTATTTTCCTATTTCCTATTCCTATTCCTATTCCCATTTCCGATTTTCCTATTCCTATTCCAATTCCTATTTTCCTATTTCCTATTCCTATTTTCCCATGTCCTATTTTTCTATTTTCCTGTTTCCTATAGCCTATTTTCCTCTTTCCTATTTCCTGTGCTGTTATTATTTAATTTGTTAATACTCCTAGTTCCTATTTTCTTGTAAACCGGAAATCTTTGTGTTTGAAATGCTGAGCAGTGTCTGCATGCTATACAAAGCAATACACGGGGAGTCGCTGACGGGAGTTCCGGCTGCGGAGCGTCGCGACGAACCACCCACGCCGGAGTATCGTCAACGTACACCACCGCCGGAGAAACCCGAATACACCGGGCCACCGACACCCTGTCCAGCCAAGGTTGAATACGCGACCCCCGTTTTCGCCAAAAATTATCGGGGAGATTGGCGCTACGTTGTTCAGATACCATACGAGGGCTACTTCACGCAGACCATCGAACTCACGAGATGCATGTGAGTGCAAATAAATGAGTAAACGAGCTTTGACGATCCCATCCCTTTGACTATCGAGACCGTAGTTTTCACTTTCCTATTGTTAGTTTCTTAGATACCCCCGCGATCGCAAGAGGGCCCAGGGAAACTGTAGAAAACCTGTGCCGGTGGAGGCGGCTGAAATCTCACTGAGTTTCAGTTGTGCTCACCCTCGGAAATTTATGAAAGTTGCTTCACGCTGGATAGTCAGGGCGCGAGTTAAATCGGGATAGACAATTACAACAATCAAAAAATCGATTTCTTTTTTTTGTCTTAAAACGATAGATAGTTTCAAAGCAAAATTCCAAAAATGTCAAACGTTACAGCCCGCCAACGATGTGCCTCACCGCTCGGATTTGGAGCGGGCGTAAATTTTAAACGCGTTTTTCTCAAATCCGAATTTTCGAATTTGGCGTGCAGGATTATTCCAAAACTATTAAGCCGATTGAGTTGAAACTTGGTAGAAATATTGATAATATTGGTACCTTCTACTTGACGTTAATTGTTTTAGAAACAATAGAAAAAAAACTACTTTTTGAATCCAAATATCACAGGAACTTTGGCCTGAAACGTCGATTTTTTGTAAATGCGTGCCATCCTATTAAATTTGCATTTTATTTATTTTAATTACTTTCAAATAGAAACTATACATGTTCTAACTGAAAGAAATGTTTGAATGTTTTTGCAAAGCAAAGTCTACGGAAAACTCTACGGAAAGCCAGAGAAAGCTAAAGTTCAGAATTAAAAAAAAATAGTTTTGTATACAGAAATATACTATCAATGTATATCTAGTTTGATAAATGTAGAATAATTATTCCTTAGTTAAAAAAATCCCTCAAAATTGCTTAATTTTTTCCCGTTTGGATGAATATTCCGCCTTAATGCTCGGCTTAGCGGTCACCCATCCAAGCATTGGTCCAGACCAAGGCTGCTTGATGTGGGAGATCGCTGAAGCTGCGCACCGATCCTTCGCTTCCTTTCCATTCCAGTTATCTTTCTTCTAATTATCTTTCTCCCATTAGCTCCATTTTATCGGATGACTTCTCTTCTGGCTCATTATGACTTTCCAATTGTTTTTTTTTTGCGAAAAGGCAATCGCGATGTCATTATCTGGATGGTGGTTGCCTCTCCTCACCGAGATGGACGAGTCTCTTAGTCGCCGAAATATTTTACCCCGAGACCTTTTTGGAGGATGGACAAAACGGCCGGTTCCCAGGACCCAGAGAACCAGTCACCGGCTCACCGCCGCCGGTGCACGATTTCCAAAATTATCAGCAATACCTGCAGAGGCGAGCAGGGGAGAACGAAGGCCGTAGCAGTCTCGGCACGCAGCAGCATCATTGCAACGGTGTCGATGAGATTGGCTGCTATCAAGTAAGCTTCTGACGAATACACACCTACTCTTTATTTTCGATGAGTACCAGAGTTGATGATTTTATGAAAAAAAATAGATATTTCCGGGATAAATAAACGAATAATAGTGAGTGAATGATGAAACCAAAGAACTTCATTGTCAGTTGATTCTTTCAAAAATATAACGAGAAATAGTTAGGCAAAGGCAGCCGAATCTGCAATAGAAGATTAATCGTTTTTTATTCAAATTAAATTAAGACTGAAGAGCACTTCGGTGTCAATTTATTTTTTTTAAATATACTGCGGGGTAATTAATTAAGGGTGGCCAATTTTAAAGTAGAAGTTTGATTGTTTTTCAATTAAATTCTAAATGAAGACTGAAAAGAATTTCATTGTCCATTGATTCTTTTATGAGTACCCGAGTCGAAATTTTCAGCCTATTTTGACCCTCCAGATCCTCACAGTGGTAGGAGATAAAGGCAGTAAAATAGCTTCGTATTCAATATAAAATGAGCTCCTACTTAACGCCTAGAACGGGAACAAATTTCCCTTTTCTCCACTTGCAGGCGCTAAGGAGGACGTCGATTGGCACACGTATACACGCACACGCATACACTCTATTATGCATATAGAGATACATATGCCTGAATACGCGCATGCGCAGACACACGTATATACCCGCACACATACATGCCTAAGCATACACCAACACACGTATACTAGTACCTATACGTATGCATGCGTGTCTGCTATAGGGATCCGCGTATACATGCATACGTGAGGGCAATTCCTATCAAAAATATTGTAACTATTTGCCCAAGATCCATTTCTTCCACTTTGGAGAGTTGCTGGAGCTGCAGGGGCAAGTTTGAAGCGAATGCGAAAGGTTCGCTGGGTGGAGATAATGGAAAGGCCATTGGAAAAGTAGCCCTCTACGGCGAACGCGCGGTCCTTCCTAGTCCAACGCATGACGGTTACTGAAAACTATCAGACCCGCTGTTTCGAATGCGACCATCCCCACCCTCGTTTCGTCGAAACAGCCAAATACGCGATAGGTCCAAACGCAATCAAAAGAGGAGCTGCAACGACTTCAGCTAGGTTAGGTAGGAGTATAAGAGCCTATGCAGGAGGTAAGCAGCAAAGAACGAGCATGTGGCGGCCCATAGTAGGACTTCTAGCAGTAAACAGACTCAAGTGAGGCTGACATAGGATCAAAGGCCTTTAAAATAGGCTGAAAATTTCGACTCGGGTATAGTGACGAGCAATTAATCAAGGGTGGCCGATTTGATAGTGGAAGTTTGATCGTTTTTCAATAGAATTTTCAATCAACACTGAAAAGAACTTAATTGTGAATTGATTATTTTTAGAATATAGTAAGGAATATTTAATCAAGAGCTGCCGATTTTTAGTCGATTTGTTGTTATTTTTTAGTGGGAATATCGGTGAAAATAATTTAAATGACAATTACCGATTTTATAGTAAAAGTTTGATCGTTTTTCAATTGAATTCTAAATCAAGACTAAAAAGAATTTCATTATTCATTGATTCTTTTAAGAATATAGTGAGGAGTAATTAATCAAGGGTGGCCGACTTTATAGTGGAAGTTTGAGCATTTTTCAATAGAATTTTCAATCAAGACTGAAAAGAACTTCATTGTTAATTGATTCTTTTTAAAATATAGTGAGGAATATTTAATCAAGAGCTGCCGATTTTTTAGTCGATTAATCGTTTTTTCGTGGGAGTATCGGTGAAAATAATTGAATTGACAATTACCGATTTTATAGTAAAAGTTTGATCGTTTTTCAATTGTATTCTAAATCAAGACTGAAAAGAACTTCACTATTCATTGATTCTTTTAAGAATATAGTGAGAAGTAATTAATCAAGGGTGGCCGATTTTATAGTGGAAATTTGATCGTTTGTCTATAGAATTTTCTATCAAGACTGAAAAGAACTTCATTCTTTTTTTAATTTTATTTAATTGATTATTTTTTTAATATATTTAAAAAAATGATTCTTTTAAAAATATAGTGACGAATATTTAATCAAGAGTTGCCGATTTTTTAGTCCATGCATCGTTTTTTAGTCGAATATCGGTGAAAATAATTAAATTGAATATTGATTCTTTCACGAATATTTTAAGGGCCGTCGATTTTTGAGAAGATGATTACGGTTTTTAAATTGAACATTAAACATAAAAAATAGAAGTTCATTATCGATTGATTCTTTCAAAAATATACTTCTAAGGATCGTTAATAAACGACAACCGATTTTTTATAAGAAGATTAATCATTTTCCAGTGCAATACCTATGAACATAATTCAATTAACAATTGATTCTTTCACGAATATACTTAGGGCTGGTTAATCAAGGTCCGTCGATTTGCGAGATGATTACGATTTTCAAATTGAATATCAAACGCAATAAATAGAAGTTTATTATCCATTGATTCCTTCAAAAATATACTTATAGGGGCTAATAAACGACAACCGATTTTTTATAAAAAGATTAATCGGTTTCCAATTGATTATTTTCCAGGTCCGACTGTACTTCGATTGGTTTCTCGTGCCAGGAAGCTGTAAATGTTGGAGGCCCGATTATTTCAATCGTTACGTACGCCGCACTAGCTCGAGTCCTGAGCTCTGAATAAATAGGCTTATTCCTTGATTAGATTAAAACGAGAGATTAATACGGAAACGGTGGGAGAGAGAGGCGAATAATTCGTGTCACAAGTTAACCGGAAGTACTTTTCTGATATTCATACCTGGTGATTTCCGTTTCGTCTTCGCGACGATCCGACGTGACCAATTACGAAAGTGCCTTTGAATGATGTTTACGACATAAATAGAATTTTCGACGCGATACGCGTATCAGGAAGGACACTGCCGTGCATCAAGGCTTCCTTCCACATTTATTGTCATGCAAACGATTACGCGTAGGAAAATAAATGGAAGAAATCCTCGGATCAATAAATGGAGGAGATACAAACAGACGCAGACCACGACTGATATTCTGCAGTACATCGTACATCGATATGAAAAAAAAAGAAAAAAGCAAAACAGGTGTACGATGAGTTGCGAGTGTAAATTGATTCATTTCTCGTGAGGTTGACCAACGGATTGATTCATTGATAATTAGTGATAAATTTATTTATTAATCAATCGGTTATGAATGATAAATTAATCAATTGATTCATCGATCGATCAATCGATTATTTCGTAATGTTTTTTTTTGTTTTCATCGAACGCACTTTCGCGTTCGATTACTGCGCCTTTCCGTATTAACCGTGGTGAGAGGCCAAAATAGTTAATTCGTTAAGAACGAAACTACATTGTTTTTCTCGTCACTTAAGATTCGCGAGGGAGAGAAATTGTTGTCAATAAAATGCGTGTACGTTTCAGCGTTTTCTTTTTTCGAACGTGATTTGCTTGGGTCGATGATAATTTATTTGTTATTTTATGTACGAATAACGATGTGAATAAAGTTTTATTATTCAAATGTTGAATATCCATTGCGGAAAAGTGCATCGTTAATTGTTGCTGCAATTTCGAAAAACAAAAATCAACCAGAATTACATGGCTTTAGTTTTTAATTCCAAATGGCAATTATTCCCTTGGAATTACCGCCGAATTCCTTTCAGCGGACGTCGTCGAAAAAAAAATTATTCCGTCATTAACGAAAAAAAGAGATGAAGACCGATCAAAAATAAAAAATTCCGTACTCCGGGTGCCTTCACTGATAATGGATTAATTGGATAAAGATTGCGTACGGGCCGTGTCGCGGTATATAGTTCATTGACGAAGGAGTGGAAGGTCAAGGTCTCGAGGTTTTTCAACTTTCGTATTGCCGGATGTTCGCTGGGTATAACGTGCCCCCGAGGCCGAAGCCATCATCATCGCGATCACGCGCTCTCGTGAGAGCTCTCCTATCCCCTCGGCATCGAGAGATTCGAACACTTTTTTTTTGTTGTCTCGTAATTATTGTCTTTTTTTCTCTTCGTCATCGTCGGCAAGAATTACTTGGCTCAGCTGCCACGGAGTCACATCATCGTTTTTTTTGCGTTTGATCGTGTTCGAAGATTTGGAGTGGCGTTACACGACGAGGCACGCTCTGCTAAGCACGTGGTATATGAGACAATGGCGGATTATTTCATGTTAAAGCTCAACATTTTTATTTTTGGGTAGAAAATGTTTTATGTGTATATATATATATATATATATATATATATATATATATATATATATATATATATATATATATATATATATATATATATATATATATATATATATATATACACACACAGGGTGTCCTCTTATGAATGGCTAATCCTGCAACTGTCAATAGGTCAGATCATGTCCTACGATATGCTGGAATTTCAGTTTAGCAAGAGTCCCACGGTTTTTCCAATTTTGGTCTTTATTTTCTTTTTTTTAAACCATTATGTGCTTTTGGTTTTTTGGATGCCATTTTTACAAATGATATGAACCGACAATAAGTAAGCAACTTTTTAAAGTAATTGGCACGATATGTGTAGTACATTTTTTTTACACCGCAGACTATCAAAGTCAGATGTTTGAATTGGTTTGTGTGAAAATTCTGCACAAGATCTTTTTTCGTAAAGTTTCCTTGACGGGAGGGTAGGGGTTTTAGCGTGAAAAAAAAACACTTTTTTGCGAAATTTTTTCATCTATAGGGATAGAGTAAATTTGTTGAAATGTATTGAAATTATTATTCAATTTATTCAATTGAAAATTGAAATTTATGAAAACCGTGAAATTGGTACGCGAAAATATCTACAAACAAGCCGGGAACAAAGCTTTCCGAAGAACGCCTTTGGAGAAATACGATTTGCGGTGTTCACTGTATCTCAGCTAGAAATTATCTGAAATCAAGTACCATTAAAATTTAGTCAAAGTATCATCAAATCGTCCCCCAACGGTCTTTGATGATTTTTTTTCCATTTCTAAACTTTTGGTGGTCATGTAAAGTGAAAAGTGCAATTTTTCACGAAAAATTCCGCCATTTTGGGGGTGGAAAACCCCCTCAATGTAAAAAAAATCTCAAACTAACCGATATTTTTACTTGATATTTTTTCACATATTCTTGAACATGTGTACTTTGAGATAATGCGAAAAAATCGCTTTTTACCAGTCACAGTCGTGTCCCGACTTAAGGGAGACTGCCATTTTAGAGCCCACAAAAATGGGTGAATTTTGACATTTCTGAAAGGATCTTTTTATGATTGCCAGTAGACGATTGTTTGGTTTTCAAAAATTAATAAACATTTTTTTCTTATTTTTTTGAAATGACAACATAAGCAATCTTTATAGATTCATAAAAAATGGTCAAATTGTTAGGGAAATTTCAGAAAGATAATCTTTTGTCACCCTAAACGATGGAAAGCTTAAGGGGGTGATAGGTCACCTTGTTAGGAACATATCTAACCCATGGTAAGTATTATTGTTGGAAAAATTTCCAAAATTAAATACTAACTCGTTTATCTCTTATGTCAATGCTATTTTTTTTAAAGATAGCATTAACATAAGAGGTATTTTTGTTTTTTGACAAGTTGTTAATTATTCAACACGTTCCATTTAGTCAGTTGTGTGAATACAGATTATTGATTGGTGTTTGTCGATTGAATACACATTAAGCTAAGACACCAATAACTTTTTAGTTACCAATTATTATCTGTTTGAACATTATCAACGAGTTAGTAGCTAGTTTTGAGAAATTTTCCAAAAATCATACTTACCATGTTGACTCGAAAATCCTTAGACTTTGGACTAAGGTAACCCAGGTTATATATGTTCCTAATAAGGGGATCTATCGACCCCTTAAGGCATCGACCTTCCTAACACCCTGTATATCCATACTAATAAATGAAATTGATAACAAGTAAAATTTACTTTTGGTTTCGCACAGCGTTTTTTGCAGTTTGTTCTTTTTCGTTACAGACATTCACAGATCTATATATATATATATATATATATATATATATATATGAATTTTCGTGAGTAAATATTGAGTGAAATTGATAATGGGTAGACTTGACTTTTTTGTTCCAAGAAAAAATGAAATGAAACTAATAAATGAAATCAATAACAAGTAAAATTTACTTTTGGTTTCGCACATCGTTTTTTGCAGTTTGTTCTTTTTCGTTACAGACATTCACAGATCTATATATATTAGGGTGATTCGTTTCAGGGTAACTTTTTTTTTCTGACCCATCGTGCCCGAAAACCTTTAGTTGGTACCCAAAAACGAAGTTTCGTGAAAGGGGGGTGTTGTCAAAAAATATTTGGAGGTCGCGAATCAAAATTGAAGGTTTCCCATTTGATTAACATTGAAAAAAATGTTTTTCTCATTATTAGTGTTACCATTCTGCGAATTTTGATATCGCGATATTTTCCAAGTGGGTTCTCATAGGAAATATGATACTTTACAATAAAGTTCATTGAGCTATGTCCGTAAATTCAACCGTTTCAGCGGTATCATTATTTCAAGTGAATATTGTATGAAAATATCTATTCAAACGGCTGTAACGCCTAAGCTATTAGATATATCGAAAAAAATTCAAATGAGAACTATGTAGAGAAAGTAATTTGCTACAAAAAAGTCTTATAAGCCGAGTCCGTAAATTCAACTCTTTCTCAGCTATAGGTGGATGAAGTAAATGAAGTATAGATTTATTTTGTTTAAAAAGAATCTATTTATTTTACTTCATCCACCTATAGCTGAGAAAGAGTTGAATTTTCGGGCTCGGCTTATAAGACTTTTTTGTAGAAAATTACTTTCTCTACAAAGTTCTCATCTGAATTTTTTTCGATATATCTAATAGCTTAGGCGTTACAGCCGTTTGAATAGATATTTTGCACAGTATTCACTTGAAATAATGATGCCGCTGAAACGGTTGAATTTACGGCCATGGCTCAATCAACTTTATTGTGGAGTATCATATTTCCTATGAGAACCCACTTGGAAAATATCGCGACATCAAAATTCGCGGAATGGTAACACTAATAATGAGAAAAACATTTTTTTCAATGTTAATCAAATGGGAAACCTTCAATTTTGATTCGCGACCTCTAAATATTTTTTGGCAACACCCCCCTTTCACGAAAGTTCGTTTTTGGGTACCAACTAAAGGTTTTCGGGCACGATGGATAAAAAAAAAAGTTGCCCTGAAACGAATCACCCTAATATATATATATATATATATGAATTGTTGTGAGTAAATATTGAGTGAAATTGATAATGAGTAGACTTTACTTTTTTATTGCAAAAAAATAAAATTTCCATACAATAAAAGTACGAACTTTCTGCTTACAACTACATTTGCCAAATGATTCGAACGTTCATACAGAGCAGGGGGAGGGCAATTAAGAGCCTAATCGCTGGATAAACAATTGAAAGTTTCCAGCGAGGCTCGACGCACCGCGTTACGGTTTTTATTGTTCTACAACTGGTGTTGGCACTCCGCTCGTATTCTTCGGTCAAATAAGAAAGAGCTCGTTCCTCATTGTGTCGCTCTAACAAACCATTCCAGTGCTCGTATTGTCACATATCGTGACATGGTTATTGCTTGACGAAGTCGACGAGGGAAAGTCTTTCAGATCTCACACACGCACGTATTATTCGACATTTTTTTATTTCGGAGTAGCGTGACAATGCTATATCTTATCCGTGAAGGTAAATACAACTTTGTTAAGGATGATTGGGGCTCGATGTGTCGAATCCTCGTTTCGAGCCTAAGGACATAGAATCCTTAGGAAATGTACCACTGACGATAAATTGTTTAATTCGCTCCCTAGCATCATTTTATTCAGAACAGAGACCCGCGCACACATGTGCGAATAAGTGCGTTCCATACGCAAGTCAATAAAGCTTACTACGCATAAATCGCTGATTAGATCACACAGAAATCGCTGTGGACCTCTATCGTAAACACGTAACGATTTATAATGTACGCCGGTTCGCGCGCTGATTATACTCGCGTTACGTGCAAACAATATAATAACACGTATTGACATCTGTAAAAAAATAATGGTCGGTATGATCACCCGGAGCCGAAGACTTTTGCTGACTCACCCAATTTTATAAATCGACCTGCTGCCGAACGTGAGAATTCAGCAGTCACGATTCGGTACACATCATGCCACGTGGTGTTTATGAGTCCTCCTATTATGTTTCCCATCGATGTTCCTATTATGTTTCCCATTATGTATATGTATATACAGAGTGTCCCTCTTATCTCTGCCACCCGAAATAACTCGGCAATTATCGAGGTCCCAAAAAAATGTTCCAGACAAAAGTTGTACGGTGTGAAGGGGGCCATAAAATGGCTGTTAAAAGCTATGAAAAGCTTTAAACGCGTTTAAAGCTTTTCAAATTCGACCATTTTGTTTATTTCGGTGGAGGCCCTGACACACAGTGAAGGTCATCTCCACTTTTTTAAATGGAATGGCACATTTTTTTCAACCATCTTGTGGAGCACCCCAAGCCGCATAAAAAACAATAGAGGGTCAAAGCCATTCAAGGTCATTCAAGGTCAGTATCGATTATACAAATTTAAATATCTCGGATCACTACCAAATATTTGGTAGTGATCCGAGATATTTATGTTTGTGTTTCATTTTCATAGGTGACCTTGACTGACCTTGAACGACTTTGAACCCCCAATGTTTTTTATGCGGCTTGAGGTGCTCCACAAGATGGTTGAAAAAATGTACCATTCCATTTTAAAAAGTGGAGGTGACCTTCACTGTGCGTCAGCGCCTGCAACGAAATAAAAAAAAAATTGGTCGCATTTGATGGCCGCCTTCACACCGTACATCTTTTGTCTGGAACATTTTTTTGTGACGTCGATAATTACCGAGTTACTTCGGGTGGCAGAAATAAGAGGGACACTCTGTATATATTGTCATTATCTTTATATAAATATGCCTACATTCTTCTAAAGATTATTATGAAGACATTGGTTTTTACATAAAGCTGGTTTCGTTTGGATTCACCCTTTTCATATATACAAATATATATATATATATATATATATATATATATATATAAATCCTTTTAGAGAGCTACAAAATCTTTTTTCAATCAGTTGATCTTTGCTAGAAGAGCAAAACAATATTTTATTCCAGGCAAACTGGATGTGCGTGCATACATAAACATTTATTCAAATGTATATAGACGAAAATGGACATCCAAAAGGAAAATCCTGATGTCTCGTATACCTTTATACGAGGGTCAGCCTCATGTATGCCCTGCGATCATTTTTAGTTTTCAAGAAGAAAAAAAGCCATTTTTATTATTCTCTTTTGTGTGTGTACTTTACTCGCGATTTTTTAAACTTGCGATATCGTTATAAACTGCACTGTTGAGTAATAAAAAAATTACCGACGGAATACTAAGGTAAATGCGTTAGATTTTTATCGAAGGTTCTAAAAATGGGTTTGAGGGCACCAATCACTCCGGATGATGAGTATTCGAGAAAAGAAGATTCCTTCAATTTTTCGAATTTTCCTGTAGCATTGCTTTTTAATTTTTTCCCTCTTCTGTATCTATGTTCCTCACGATTATTTATTGCTCAGCAGTGCAGTTCATGACGATAATACAAGTAAAAAATCGCGAAGATAGTACATAAACAAAAGATAAAAATACATGAAAACCTATGCTACAGGAAAACTCGCAAAGAAAATGTTTAAATGCTTTTTTCTTGAAAACTAAGAAAGATTGTGGAACATACAAGATTCGGATGGGTATTGATACCAGGCATCTAGATTTTCCTTTTGGACGTCACTTTTCGAGCCGCCCTATTCACAGTACCGGTTAAGAGTTGTCGATCACTTCGGAAAAATGCAAAATTATATTAGAATAATATAATTAATTTTATAGAGCTATATAATATATATGTTTGTACAATAAGAAATAAAATGAATTATATTATTGTAACATAATCTTGCAATTATCCAACGTGATCGAAAACTTTCAACCGGTACTTATATATACAGGGTGTCCCAGAACTGAATGCGTTCCCTGAAATGGGGGGTTGGGGGTGAAATTCTGAGTCGATTGATATAAGCATGTTTAGGTCTCAGATCAACTCCTGAATTATTATTAATTTTTAAAGGCGGGCCAATCAGGTGCGCCCGATGAGCCGGCGTATTGCTCACCGACGTACGACTACTCATCGGGCGCACCTGATTGGTCCGCCTTAAAAAATTAAGAATAATTCCGGGGTTGATCTGAGACCCACACATGCTTATATCAATCGGCTCAGAATTTCACCCTCAATCCCTCATTTCAGGGAACGCATTCAGTTCTGGGACACCCTGTATAGATTAAATTAGTAACAATATATTACATTTTAGCAAACAATTTTATATGTTTGTGGTCTTTCCGTGGGTCCATTTTCACTACGAGCTATATACAACAATGAAATATGCTTGTTATCCGATATTATATATATATATATATATATATATATATATTAAATTTTAGCAAACAATTTTATATGTTCGTGGTCTTTCCGGTGGTCCATTTTTACTACGATCTACATACAACAATTAAATATGCCTGTTATCCGATAATATACTATATTCATACAGATATACACACACATATATACACAGACACACACACACACGTAGCATAGCCAAT
The DNA here is from genome assembly GCA_944452715.1 of Ophion slaviceki. Taxonomy (NCBI): domain Eukaryota; kingdom Metazoa; phylum Arthropoda; class Insecta; order Hymenoptera; family Ichneumonidae; genus Ophion; species Ophion slaviceki. The sequence goes on from OX101787.1 coordinate 17,307,687, forward strand.
TTCGTGTTGTCCACACAATAATTGGTCCACATTTCAACGATCGAAGTGTAAACAGCTACGAGGACTCATTCGCCAGTGTTGATATCGACAAGGCGACGATTGGTATTTAACGCGATACATTATCTCCGACGTATTTCATCTAACGCAATTTATCCACCGGTGTCTCGTCTCAAGCATACGTAAAAAAGTGTACAGATCGCATTAATCTTCCCGCGAAATCGCGATTAAAATACAAGAACGGAACGAAGCACACAAGAAACGATATCGCGTAAGGCATTCTCAGTGCGATGAAACCGTGACAATTGTGGATTTTTCTTATCGATCGTGAAACGTGGGAAAGGGCTAGGTCTCATAAAATGAATGAAGGTTGATCTCGTGATTGTCATCTGGCGACGACGATACGCCGGAAAATTGGAGCGAATCGTAAAAACATTTGCAGGACAACAGTTCAGTTAAATTTAATCAGTATCGCAATAATAATAATAATCATAATAATCATAATAATAATGAAAGAGATGTGTGGACAACAGTAGATATTTTTTCGTGTATCTATCTCCGTGAAATACTTTGGGAAAGTTCTTGACACATCTGAGAGAAACAAAAGATATTTATCGAAGCAAGACGACGGGACATACACCCGCCACTTATAATTAATTGGAGCGATGTTCCGAGCAATGACGCGGGTGTTTTTCTTCATTCTTTATTAGCAGACAAATTTCTGCTCGCTTGATTGCGCTAATCGATTAACAAAAAGAAAAAAAATATATGTACATATTTGGAGAAGTCAAGTACTCGTAAATAAAATACTCGGGAAATAAAATGATGCGCAAGCTCGAGACTTCTGGGCCCCAGTACTGCAAGTCTCATTTTTACGATTCGAATTAAACATTTCCACGTTGTCCATTCTCCAGGTCCTACGAGTGCAGTTTTATCGGGTGTGTGGTGAAGGAATAGTAACTCCGTGAAAGTGTAGCCGTCTGTATCGGCCCTGGTTTTCCGCACTTTCCCTGTGCCCTCGTGAAAAACAGTATAGTGCATTAGACGACAAGTGTCTGCGGCAAGGACTTTCGGGAGGTTCTTTAGAACTGAACGTAGCGAAGTGACAAGTGTCAGAGCGGAAAGGAATGCGGTCGCTAAAGCTCGCAATACGGAGAAACATCAAAAGGGGGCTGGGTCATTTTGTCAATTTTTTCCCCATTTTTCACTTTATTTTTGCTTTTGATGGGGCCGGGTTGAAATTTCGAACTATGAATGATCAGAACGCTCAAAACTCCGAAAGAATTTTACACGAAAGACCAAAACTCCGAAAATCTGAACACCGTCCAAATAATTCGGCTATGGAAGTGTTAAAAGTTTCAAAATGTCCAATAAAACGACGAATTTTTTTAAGAATTTTTTTCATCAAGAAGTGATTTTGCGTCAATTTTGAAATTTGTTTAAACAATGTTATACGTTCTACATAATTTCCAGTCAAGTGTGTAGACTTTCGCTGGCATGATCTTGACATGGGGGCCGGGTTGAAATTCCGAACTTTGAATGCGCCGACGGTTCAAAATTCCTAATTTTAATGTTCCGAAATAACAAGGTTCGTCAAGATCATGCCAGCGAAAGTCTACAAAGTTGACTGTAAATGATGTAAAACGTGTAACATTGTCTAGACAAATTTCAAAATTGACTTAAAATCACTTCTTAATAAAAGAAAAATTCTTGAACTAATTCGTCGATTTATCGAAAATTTTGAAACTTTTAAAACTTCCATAGCTGAATTGTTTTGACGGTGTTCAGATTTTCGGAGTTTTGATCTTTCGTATAAAGTTCTTCCGGAGTCTTGATCTATCGGGGTAGTATTCTTTCGGAGTTGTGAGTGTTCTGATCATTCAAAGTTCGGAATTTCAACCCGGCCCCGTTGAGATTGTCGGAGTTTTGGTCTTTGGGGTAGGATTTTTTCGGAGTTTTGCTCATTCCGAGTTTTGAGCGTTCTGATCATTCATAGTTCGGAATTTCAACCTGGCCCCATCAAAAGCAAAAGTAAAATGAAAAATGGGGAGAAAATTGACAAAATTGGGAAAATATGAGAAGACAATAAAAGTCAAAAAATAAGTAGGATATGATGATAGTAATGGTAGTGTAGGAAGAGTTCGAGACTGGGTGAGATTCGACCTGCACTTCCGACCAGGCATCGCTGATTAATCATTTATATAGATCGTTTTCCTTCTTTCCTTTTTTTTGTTTCAATAAATCCCACAACCTCGTACTCGGTCGTTAAACCGGTTTTTCGAAACCTCGTGATCTACGCACACGCAAAGACGCGCGCGCGCGCGCACTCTCGTAATCATCGATAGTTGGGAGCGTCGAATCACGCGGATACCGAGTGGACGCGGATTTAATGGGAAATTAAATGGGAAAAAGATTTGCGCAAATTTCGATGTTTTTTCATTGCCGTAATATATTATGAATATACCGGGGAAGTTCGTCGCTTTTGCGTCTGTAATTGAGTTTGAATTCAGATGCCGCGATCTCGAGGCGAATAGACGAAACTAGACACGGATTTTATTTTGCACACACACACACACACACACACACACACACACACACACACACACACACACACACACACACACACACACACACACACACACACACACACACACACACACACACACACACACACACACACACACACACACACACACACACACACACACACACACACACACACACACACACACACACACACACACACACACACACACACACACACACACACACGCTGGCAAAATACGAGCATGTATACAGGTAAACTCGTTTCGAATCGCGGCCGCGAGTCTCACGTGATAGAGAAGTTGGAGAAAAAAAAGGTCGAAAACAACAGTATTACATGCAGAGGTTCTCAAGTGGCATTCCCGCACAAGATTCCGCGGGAGAGCACGTGACGATCTGATTGCAACTGACGTTTCGTGAAACGAGACTGTAACCGATTGTCGCGTACGTGCGACCTTAATGAAGAATACACTTTGTTCGATCTTATCTTCTTTCTTTCGATCGATCTTAACGAAGGATCTTTTTTTTATCGTCGATTATTGAATTTTTCGGAGCGCTATCTGTTTGGGCGGTGATTAGGAGGATATAAAAAAGAATAATATGGTTCGAAAAACATTCCGGGGCTTTGAGACATTTGTGAGGGGTGAGAAGAATTTTAGTGGCGAACAACGTTGGTTTTTTTTCATTTTTTATTTCTTTATTTTCGTTATTATTCAAAGTCTTTTATTTTGGAAATTTCGATGGTAAATTTTTAAGGCCTTAGGCCACAGTAACGGGTATAAAAGCATGTGCGAATTGAACAATTTTTTTTTGTATGAAAAAGTGATTCACTCGTAAAATTGATTACACATCTATTTTGTATGAATATCAAGCTGTTGGAAAAAATATATATATTTTTTTCGATGTATAAAATGGCCGACTACTGATATTTTCTTTTGTTATATTTTTTTAGGCGCTCCGCGGCGTGACATTTAGCATCCACAATTTTTTACCTAGAAAAAAAAAATTCTCGTCAATCTACATTAGAATACCTAGAGAAGTACGTACGGAATTTTTTAAATATTGTTTTATTCAAAAGTTGTAGGTATTTGAACTTAAGAAATTAATTTACAGTGAAAAATTTCGTTATAACTGCTCGTAAAATGAAAAGTGTTCGATTAATCAGAAATTCCGTACGTACTTCTCTGCAAAATGCAATTAGGAACATAACTTTTAAATTTGTAGTAAATCGAGTGAAAATTGTTGAAGTTATTTGTCACGCCAATTGGAAAAAAGCGGTTTCGAGAAATTTCGAGTAGTCGGCCATTTTGTACATAGAAAAAAAAACATATATTTTCTAACAGCTTGATATTCATACTAAATAGATGTGTAATTAATTTTATGAGTGAATCACTTTTTCATTCGGAAAAAAATGGTTAATTTCGCACATGATTTTATACTCGTTATTCTGGCCTAAGGCCTTAATAAGGATATGTAAAAACGTTCGAGCGATTTTCACTGTTTGAGTAGGCAAAAAAATTGAGCGATTGGCAAGAATTAATTTTCGTTGCATTCCAACAATAAAAATTTCAACGTCATAGTGGCGAAGCGAAATCCACGCACGATCTATCGAAATTCATTGACATTGGCTATGACAATTCTCATACTATCGCAGACGATGACGTGGTTCGTTTTTTTGGTTTTCCATCCATGCATCTATGCCTGACGTGCCGATCCTTTTTTTCATCCATCTTCGTAAAAAAAGCTATTCGATCGAGTTTGGCGATCGTTCACTTTTCTGTGCTCGTATCGATACGACGGTTGAGTCGGATGCAGCGACAAAGAAAAATAGTTTCGTTTTCGTAAATTACTTCGTAGCAACTTTGGTTCTTTATCGGCATGAGACCATTGCTGATAAAAGGGAACACGGAGCTTCGCTTATCGCTGAGATCAAATTGGGGGATTGTTCGTAATCGCAAGCAGTTCTGCAAATGGCCTTGTATTTTTATCAGTCACTAGAATTATTATTGACGCATCCGAAAATCGATTGTTTTTCGCACCGTTTAAAGGCCAATGAGGATGAAGTCATTTACACCTGCGAAACCATTTTTTTTGCAGTGAAACGAGAAATCTGCTTGCTTAATAATTAATTGGCTTTTATTAATTCGTTTATTTTAGGATTAAAAGGGTTTCGTATTTATTTGAGCAAAAGCAAGGTACAAAAAAAATCACAATTTTTTAGTGAATATAAAAGACTGGATATACCTGATAAGAATTGTGGAATTTTCGTGTGTTTTTTGTGGATGAAAACCATCATTATATTTTTTCGAAAAAGACACGCATAAATAAATATATATATATATATATTAAAGCAGATTTCCTTTAAGAATTTCATCACAGATGACAGGAAATAAGGTGAACATGGAATTCGACAAGTCTATGAATATTACCGCAGGCTGCATAGGGTCCGGGATATTTTTGCTCATTGAAGAGCGATTAGGGAGTCCCGGGAAAAAACCATCGAGACTTTATGTTTTTCCTGAAATACCAGAAAGTCGAAAGGTCTCGTGATGCACGCGGTGTAACGTACGTGCAACTTATACGAAACGTCACTGCCGAGGAAACAGCCTAACGTTCTTTTTTTTATCCCATTACGTTCACCACTTAGTCGAGTACGATAATTGTACAACGAACCTCGTCTCTGCACGAAAATGATGAATTTTCCGATGTCGCTGACTTTCAATGCAGATAGAAGTTGAATCGATAAGTATTTTTAACATTATTTACACTTGGGGGAATATTATTAATAATAATCGTTAATAAATCGATAAGACTGTTGATAAATTGGGAATCAATCGACAAATATTTTTATCATTATGTACACTTGGAGAAATATTATTGAGAAATCGATAAGTTTATTAACAAATGGGGAATAGATCGATGCCTTTTTACCATTATTTGCGCTTAGGGAAATATCATTATTAAATCGGCAATAATTCGATAAGTCTATTAATCAATCGGGAATAAATCGATAAGACCTTTTACCATTATTTGCACTCAGAGAAATATTATCAATAAATCGGTAATAAATCGAATAAGTCTATTAATAAATCGGGAATAAGATAATCGATAAGACTTTTCACCATCATTCGCACTTGAGGGAAATATTATGAACGATGTTTTAGTTATTGGTATTTATTTGTTGTTGAATATCTTGAGCCACGACAATTCGATGGTGTTGAAAGTGTTGGAAAGAATTTATGTGCGCGCGATTATTGATCTGGCAAAAAGTTCATCGAACGTTGAATAATTTGATTCGTACGATGGGTTGCATGAATTTGGATTTTCTGATAATCGTCAAAATCTCTTCTTTTGATTTCTTATTTTGAAAAAGCTCCAAATGATTTTGCTTGAAATTTTTTGTGAATTTGTCTGCAACATAAAAAAACTGAGGGCCTGAATTTTCAACTATGAATTTTTCTTATATATATATATATATACACATTCTCATCTTGAGATGTCAGATCATTAGATAGATGTCAATCGTCAGCAAGAAAAGTGACCAAAAAGGTTACTTTTCTTGCTTTTTTCCCAAAATGGCCTGGATATTTTATATCTCTCAAGATGTAACGATAATAATAATGTATGACCATAATAATAGAACGATAATACCGACACTGGTCGATGGACGGTCGGGATTCTGCTCCGGCGGTACTTCGAGTGAAGCAGCGTAGTGCATGGCCGTTACTCGGAGCGGTGACCGCTTGGTCGTGCACCGACTGGCGCATTAACCAGTAAGCGGAAGGCCAATACTTCTTTGACCTTAGGGTAGATACTTGAGTAAAATGCCTGTGCACCAGAGAATCAGAAGATCGTGAGGCCGGTCTATACCAGTACCATACTTTCCCTGTGCCCTCGAAAAATCTAGTATAGTGTAGCTTAAGACGACTATGGATACAACGGAGGTTAGTTAGTTAGTGAGTTAGTGAGTGATAGGAAAGGGTTCAATTGGGGAGGGTAATACGTAAAAACCCGCAAAGGTATATGTTGAAACTCAGGAAAATAAAAAATACAAATATAACAGAACGATGATACAATCAATTCATTATATAACCTATACCTCACAATTAAGGGGGGAGATACCGTTAGACGAGAAAAAAATGATTTTTTTTATAGGAAAGACTTCACCATTCTTGAGACTTAGAGTAAGTTTTATTACTACTTTTCGCTGTTGCATGCTATTTTTTTAAATTAATGTGATTAATGTGAAAAAAAAACCAACGAAGATTTTTCGTTTATTAACACTCATACGCAGAATATGAATCAAGAAAATATGAATATGAAAAAGAAAAAGCATTTTTCCAGAAATAAAGGCTGTATTGTGCAATAAAACAATACTTTTTTAAAGGTTCAAAAACATTTAGGATCACGTTTTAGACAATAAGGTTATAAAAATGTATAACGAATTTCATCAGAATCTGTCGATGCGTTTTTTATCTATACGTCACGCCAGTTTTGAAAATGCAGTTTAAAAGACCGCGCTATCCGCCATTTTTAAAGATTAATAATAAAAAAATGCCACGTAGCAGCCAAAAGTAGTAATAAAACATACCCTAAGTCCCAAAAATGGAGAAGCAATCTTTTCTTAAAAAAAAATCCTGAAAATCAGTAATTTTTTCCCTGAAGGTATGTCCTCCCTCAAACAGTTAGCTTCCTTTCCTTATATTTCCAGTTGACAGAGATCTCTCATCGAGACAATTTATAGACGATCGATATTCCTAAAATTGTTATTCCTTTCTTATTTCTTCTTTTATTTCTTATTCTCCTTTTTTGAGAGTGAATCGATCGATTGCTCTGCTATGACAAAAAAGCTTATCGCATACTCTTTTCCTCATGTTTTTCCCTCCCAAAAACTCCGTCTGGTCCGCTCGTTTTTGGTGGCGATTTTCGTCGATTTTTTTGTCTCGTCTTTTGACGCCGGTATTCGAGGCTACCGATGAGATTGTTTCGGGAGAATCGGTTGATAGATCTTGTTAAAAAAGAATAGAGAGAGGGAGAGAGAGAGAGAGAGAGAAAATGGACACGCTGTCAAGAAACGTTCTCGGCCGCGAGTATGTAAATAAGCCCGAGCGGCTGAGTTCGCCAGTGACGTCAGCAGGCACGAGGGGGGTTTTCGCCTCGTGATATACCCGGAGGAAACAAGCCCGCACGGATTTACGATGCCCCGTATATACCATCGCGCATTTATATATGAGGAGGCACGAGCGTGCGCGCAAACTCAGTTTCCAATCTGCACCCGGAAACGCGTGACATCGCCTCGTCGCCCAAGACAAGTGACACTTTGGAAATTTCACGAAAACGTTTTACCGTTTTTTCGTCTTGATTTTCGTAATCACCGGTTGCACTTTCCCACCGTCGATTTTCGACTTTTCATCACGAGTGTGGCAACCGACGTATCATAAATCAGAAGGGAGGGAAGATAATTAAAAAAAAAAAACGTACCGAACAAATTCGCGCGAGGCTGCGATTTTTCGTCTCTCACGAAGGCGGGAGAAAAATTCGAAAATTCTTCAGATATACATTGTGTACACATCATCCATGCATTTCTCGATCGTACGAGCCACTATGACGAGAAAGTGGAGAACTTGATGTACCCGTCCAGTGCCGGTGGATAAAGCCTCAATCGATATCTGGTAAATCCTTTTTCATTCTGTCAATGAGATAAAATAAAAACAGAAAAAACTTGTTCAATGAATGAAATAAGAATTGCACGGTAACTTTTGCAATTTGTGCACATGTACCATTTCCGAAAATTACAAAATCTTTTTTATCAAAGTACTCTTGAAAGTTTATTTTTCCTCGCTTTTTGTCGTTTCCTCTGCAGGAGTGGCTCGATATTTTTTGCACTTAGAAACAAATGAAAATGAAAAGTTGAATATCCCGCCATATGCAAAAAGCTGAAATTTATTTTGGATTTGAGCTTCTTGGGTTTGTTGACTATAAAATGAAAGGCCCTTCTAATTGACGATACTAATTGATAAGCTGTAATTGCCGGTGACCATTTTTCTGTCTGGCAACGATAATAACAATGCTGGAAAGATGGAATATTGAAAATTGGACAAATTAATACATCTTAGCGCTTGTTCGGGCCCAACAATTTATTTCGGAGAATCAATTGTGGACTTGAGGAGGAATTGAGACCGTAATTATTCGGGCGTTCGACTTTACTCGTGCACAGATTTCGCGCTGACAATATCAGCAACAATGTTAGTCATAATAGCAGTAATAATGAGTTGCGAAGTTTTCTTTTAGCTCTTAAAGTTTCATTGCATTCAAGCATAAAGTGTCATTGGACTCAAGCATTGGATTCAAGCATTGGATTCAAGCATAAAGTTTCATTGGATTCAAGATCATTGTTGATAAATATCGAGTGGATTAAGTGACTGTAAATATCGTAAATTGTAATGCTTCAGTATATTTATACATATACACAGGGTATTTGGCGTATGGACCGACACAATTTTTTTTGGGGGATTGGGGGGTCATTTTTACCCTTGATCCTATGTCCTGAGTGTGACGGTAATTAAGATATGATTTTTTTTAGTTTCTTTTTAATTACCCGAAATTTCGCCTTTAAATCGTCGTAAATCTTTTGTTCGTGGTTGTAATAGCACGAAATTACTTTTGTTTTATTCTGCAATGTATGCTTCTTATAAATATATCATTATTTGATACAATTAGTTTCAAGAAAATGACTCATGAGCTTCCAAAGTCTTAAGAATGCGCAAATGTATGAAAAGTGTCAGCTTCTAAATTTATTTTAAAAAAAACTAAAAGCTATTTTGAACTTAGCTTTGTTTTCAAAAGTTCTCCAGTTTATACTCTTTCCACCAGTATGCTACATGTCATAGAAATCATTCATTATGTGGTGAAAATAAAGAGAATAAGTTTTTTTTATAATGAATTTAGGAGTTGAAATTTTTCGTACATTTACACTTTTTCAAGACTGGAACCTCAAGAGTCATTTTTTTGAACCAATTGTATCAAATCATGATTTATTTATAATAAACATACATTGCAGAAAAAGTTATCACGATTTAAAGGCGAAATTTCGGCTAATAAGAAAAACAAAAAAAAATCAAATCTCAATTACCGTGATACTTAGGCCATAGGGTCTAAGGGTGAACAAATTAGAAAATGCCCCCTCCCCCCTAAATCGACAAAAAAAAGATGTTGGTCTATGCGTTAAACACCCTGTGTATACACACACACACACACACACACACACACAGATATATATATATATATATATATATATATATATATATATATATATATATATATATATATATATATATATATATATATATATATATATATATATATATATATATATATATATATATATATATATATATATATATATATATATATATATATATATATACATATATATATCTGAATTTATGTAGTAACTAAAGGGTTTCGGGCAAAGCCATGAATTCGTTTATCAAGATCTTGATCTCCGGTTGTCTCGTTCCCGATCTTCGGAACCTTCGGGCCAAAAAGTACCATTCGTGTTGCTCCTTCGTAGAGCGGTAAAGAGTTGCTAATCCCCGTTGTAATATTCATTTGTAGCGTTACTGAAAAAAGAAATAGGTGTGCCCTGATCGCACTGCGATGTCTTTTTATTTTTTTTCCATCTTTATAGCCATTTTGTAAAATCCTATTTTCTACCGACAGTATCAATAAATAATTACGCTTTAGATAAGTTGAGGCAAATGTTCGCCAACTGAACTATCGTCCGCTCAAAGAGGTCAATTCCGAAAGAAATAATCATCGACTTTATCATTTATATTATTTCATAAATAGTAATGGATGTAGTTAATTCATTTGAATAAGTAAGATGTGCGAACGGAGACGAAACTTAGTGACACTGATAAAAAAATGTAATATATTTAAACGAGGCAAGTTTGGTCTGCATAACTTAATATATCCAATTTTTGAAAATTCATTTCCAGTTTTTTTGAAAGGTCGATTTGTCAAATATCATTTACAGACACATACAGGAAATATAAATGTGGTGTATACTTCTATAGCTCAACAATGTTCACTTATAGATAATTCTCTTATAAGTATGATTAAAAAAGTATTAAATAAATATTATTCTAAAAATTCTCTCGTGTTATAATCGTAAATTCAAGACGTTATACTATAATTAGGATGGAGTTATTCGATGTGTTTGATCGAGACAAGAATAAAATCTCGATGCATTAAAAATGATTCTGTCTGACCAGTGGCAGGGTTTTTCTACTTGCGATGAGGTTCGTGTCCGGCTCAATAATGCAACAGCTCCGACTCTTATATATATATACTCTTGTATATATATATATATATACACACACATATATGTATATATACACACATATGCAACTGAACTTAACGATATACGTATTTTTTTACACGATTCGTTTCGCCATCCTGCCCCAATTTTTCTTTCCAACTAAAAATCGGCACGAAAAAGCTACGGAATTATTAAAAATTTGAAATTATTGACAGCCGCAGTTCGAGTGCACGCGCGTATCGTTTAAACGTATCGAATGTACGTTTACGAAGCGCGACGACACTCGAATGGAAAAGCAGTCTCTGATCTCGTTGCTGTAAAGCGATCAGAGAGTCTGCGTTTATTTTTCACGATCTCCTCGCGGGGCGAAGAAGCGATGCGCGCAATATACGAAAGATAGAGAGCCCGTAAGATTGGTACAAGTGGATTCGATTAAACAGCGTAATTCTTATTGATTGCTCGATTGATCCTGAATGCGTCCCTGAATGATTTTGAATAGGAACAAAAAAAGAAACGTACCTTTTTTTAAATTATATATATATATAAAGGAAACGTACCTTCGCTTCTCTGTTGTCTAAAATCGAACCTTACAACGATAGAGAAATTTTCTCTCGATTTATTTCGGATGAAAAGAGAGAAAGAGAGAGTGAGAGAGAGAGAGAGAGAGAGAGAGAGAGAGAGAGAGAGAGAGAGAGAGAGAGAGAACGAGAGAACGAGTATTGATCCAACGAGGAAGATGCATAGATTTTTCGGTCCTTACGAAAGCGCCCTTGTGAATTACATAAAACAGAATTATATCCCACACGACACTTCCAATACGACGTACGTACGTCGTCGCGAAAAAATGATATACGTATACGCGTTCGTATATGTATATATTCGTATATGTATATATTCGTATATATTCATACGTGTTCCAATATTCACATAATAGCGACTAACTCGTATTTTCCGGAGGAAACATGGCATTGTAGTTTGTGGCATTGTCGATACTAAAAAAAAGAATTTTACACACGTGTGTCACCACAAAATCTATTACTGGGTACGTACCTAGGGTACGAGTAGCCAATACCGATGTCGTCTCGATACGCTTTTTTTCTCGCTATTCTTATTCGCTCGTGACGTCGTTGTCGAAGCAGCCTATCGATCATTCCTTTATCGCGATGTTTATGGCAATTTGTTTGGCGAATAGGAATTTAATTTTTGAACACCGATTCTCGGAATATTTCATCGCGAAATTTTTCTTCCCGAGAGTTTTTAAAGATGGAATGATCAATCGTGGATTTTTTTATTGGTTCTATTTTATTGTCGAAGTTATTTCAGCTTAGTGACGAATATTGAAAAATATCGATGTTTCATTTGTTTTTTGAGATCAATTGTGCTTGAGTTTGATTTGACTTTTTTGGAAGAAATTATAAACAAAGTGGTGATAAGTCCCTTCAGCGAATGTGAAGGGAAATGACATTTTTTAACACGGACTCTAGAAATATTTCATCGCGAAGTGTTTTTCCCGAGAACTTTGAAATATTGAATTATTAGTCGTGGAATTTTTCGATTTTTTCTATTTTTTTTATCGAAGTCATTTTAGTTGAGTGACGAATTTTGCACAATGTCAATGTTTCATTTGTTTTCAACCCTTCGGCTGCACACTCCCGCCACGAACCTCCGACTGCGTATGGGGTCAATCTGACCCCAGACGTTTTTCAGATCGTTGTATTTCGATAAATATGCATTTTTGTTTTTTTTTGTAGTCAATTATTTTTATTTAATGGCTCAAAATTTATCTTTTAAGAAAACCAAAAATTAAGTGCCCAAACATTTGTTCGAAGTGGGAAATGCGTTGAGAAATACGTACTTGCATGAAAAACATAATTTTTTTTTCAAAATATAAAAAATGTCCATTGAGGTTTGTAGATACGAAAGACAGCGTCGACCGTCCTTCCAAAAAGTATATTCATTCGGAGGTTTGAAGTTGAGCATTTTCGAGATAGTGAACAATAGAAAAAATCGACTCCTTCGGCAGATTAATTGTTGAAAACGTATATTTTCCGCATTTTTTACTTCCATGACTCATTATCATTCACATTTACCGCAATTGATGCATGAGTATATTCGGTGCTTGTTGCACATAGCTCTCCTAACGGACACTTGCTTTCAGTTTTATGACCGGAATTCAAAATACATAATTTACTATAGAGCGCAAAATAAAAAATATCCATGAGCATTTTCTATCGTAACTCACTGACATATAGTAATAAAACAACAAATTTCACAAAAAAAAATGTTTTCACTTTCACCGCACTACTGCATAACCGGGGTCGATTCGACCCCAGGTCCTTTTTCGACAACTGTCCTCAGTACACGGGGAGGATGTAAGATGGAGGCCGAGTGTCCGCCTATACAGGGTGTCCCAAAACCGAATGCGTTCCCTGAAATGGGGGATTGGGGGTGAAATTTTGAGTCGATTGATATAAGCATGTATGGGTCTCAGATCAACCCCTGAATTAATATTAATTTTTAAAGGCGGGCCAATCACGTGCGTCCTCATCGGGCCGGCGTACGGGCGCACCTGATTGGCCCGCCTTAAAAAATTAATAATAATTCAGGGGTTGATCTGAGACTCACACATGCTTATATCAATCGACTCAGAATTTCATCCCTAACCCCCCATTTCAGGGAACGCATTCAGTTCTGGGACACCCTGTAAAGTAGGAGTGGGGGGACATTCTAGCCCCGCACCGCGGCCGAATAAATTACCCCGTTTTGCGATACAGGCAGTTGAAAAAAAAGTACGGTCGAAGGGTTAAGATCAATTGTATTGTATTTGAGTTCAGTTTAAGGTTTTTGAAAAAAAAATAATAAACCAATTAAACGAACTAAATGTTTAATGATTATTAAACTATAACTCAATTTATCGCTTTACAAACAAAAGTATTGATTAATAAAATACGTTTGTTTGAATAGTAATAACAATGTCTTGCAAAGTCGAGGCAAACAATTTTTATTTATAAAACTATTTGACAGTAAAATTGGGGAAAAAAAATATTTTAAACACTCGACGCTGGGCCGGAAATGAGAAAAAACCGACGAAGAAATGGCCGAGAGTAGGTGTCCATATATCGTCCGCTCAGCGTCGAACGTCCTATGCATACTGAATTTAACATCGTGGAATCGCGTCTCGTGCTGGCTATTATAAAAATGTCGGTAATGGAACGTTCATTCTGCGAGACATCTGTCCAATAAATCACACTCGTCTTGATAGAAAAGAGTATTCCGGGCTTGTTCTTTAGATCGGCAATAGAAACTAATTTAGGGTCAATAATCGATTTTTGCCCATCTCGTGTACGATTCATCTTCCTCAACAAACATGTTTTCATCGTGCCCTAATTTTTGCAGCTTTTTTCACTACAGCTTCGAACATTTTTTAAATAATTGTTCAACGCATTTTCATATGATTATTTCTATACATTTTTTATTGTCAATATTTCTTCGTATGCTGCTGGGGATTTTGACGGTGGTTTTTCGCTTGTAGCCCAAAGATGCCGTCATTTCCACCATCCGCAGGCGTCCCGGAGTGTTGCCCACAGTCACGCTTTTCTCTAGACTACCATGTCGCATTTGCACGAGGGCACAGGGAAACTGCGGAAAACTCGCCTACCGTCGATTATTATGTTTCCCCATTTTTTTTGTTTTTTTTTTTCTCCAACCAACGCTACTTTCTTCCATCACAATTTTCCTGCGTCGACGAGGACTCACAATGTGCAATAAACGGAGAGAAATACGCGACAATACCGTGAGTCACAGGCGTAATTCTCGTTGTTGTCAAAGACCGATGTAATCGGCGGGCTCCTAGTGGATGGGCGAATGATTAAAAAAAACGGCCCTACAAAGATGCCGCGATAACTCTGTTTGCATTGGTTATGTGGACACAAGGCTAGCGGAAACATCAAGATTTCGCGATCGGCGTATACATATACGTGCATTCGCGAGAGCATTTCTTGAAGGAATTGCCGTTATTATTGTTCTTGATTAATACGAATGAAAGGAATGGTGCGGAGGAGAAGAAAAAATTATAATTACACTCACGTGGCCCCCGAGTCACGAGGGGTATCGTACACATACTCACGTGATTGTCTAGAGACGTGGTGCAAATAATCCAAGCTTCGGCAGCGAGATACCGATTCGTCACGTTTGTCAGGTCGCGCGCATACAGCGATACGCTAAGTCTTTTGTATTTGCGAAATTTGCGCAAATATCCACGTGTCTATTACTCGGCAATAATTGCACACCGTTCACTGAAAAATCTAGGAAAACAGACAGAAACTACGAGGATGAGGAACTCGTCAAAATTTTCCGCGTTCTCTTGACGCGATTCTTATTTTTTTTAATGCAAATCTTTGGGGACGGTTTTATTTTTATTGGGAAAACGAATAAGAGTTCAACTCAAGTGCGAAGGTAGATTGACAATCAAAAAAATATCTTTATTGGTGTATTATTTTTATGAGCTTTTTTAATTCGGGATACATTTTTTTAATACTGTACATATTTTGAGTGGAACGATTGGGGATCAGCGTGCAAATTTCGAATTAACGGATTATGCCTTATTGTAACAGTCGAAAGCAGCTCATTTTCAGGATTTTTTTCTTTTGGAAAATCGTAATGATAAATTTCTACGAAAATTAGGTATTTAAAAAACTATCACATGAAGAACACTCTGTATTTTTGTTGGGTAAAGTACGTAATTATGATCGATTTACAGCTGATGTCCGGGAAGCACCTCTTGAAAACGTCTTTTGCGGTGAGCAAAATATTAGGATTTTAGCCTATGATTAGTAGAAGGAATTTCCGAAATATCAAATTTTACAAAAATGATTTTTGCAAAAAAAAATAATTTTGCTCAAAAATTAGCATTTTTCGTTCATCAAATCGAAAGTATACACCGGGGAAAAAAATCCTTCAATCAAATACTATTTTTTTGGCTGAAAAAAGCCGTAAAAATTTTAGAAAGAAATTGTCCTTTCTAAAATGCAGTAGTTTTCGAGATATTTTGCACACCGACTTGGAAAACGTGTTTTCGAGAAAAAAAAATGCGTTTTAAGTTTAGAACGACGCTCCAAGCGTTTCGACGGGTGTCAACGCAACCGCCTATAAAGCCGTCAATTTTGATCCCGTCACCTTCAAATTCTGAAGGAACATTTATAAGACGATATACTTCCAAAATATATCGGTTTTGAAAAAAGCCATTTTTCGATTTTCACAACTCGGCATAACCCCTTAACACGTACTGAGAAGCACGCGACTCGGTGTATGTAAATTGAAGGAAAGTCGAATGAAACTACGGAACCCAAGTGGTCACGATTATTTACAACGTCACGCCCGCGATGTTTGCATCGCGCACACGATTAATTCGCGATACGAAACATCAAACAAACAAATCCCTGGCGCATTACGAATAATTAACGATCGTAGAAAATCTCGGATAAATGAAATAGCCTGTTGTTTCTTCGCGAAATCGAATGGCATGGTAGAGTAGAGGAAAGAAAGGTAATTTGGAATACCATTTCGTTTTAGGCCTAAGACTTTGTTTCTGTAAGATGTAAACAAATAAAACATTCGTGAAATTAAAGCAATATTCATATACTATCAATCTGCAAGCTATCAAAAATAACTCAACATCGCTATTGGTTACAATTTCAGTTTGAACGCAAAATAGCACAATTCCGTTTTTTGAGATGAGGTGCAGGTATTTTGGAATAGGAGTATTCCAATATATATTCACCGTGGTTAACTTAGTTATGTGGGCTATTATTATTAGGCCATTGTTTTAGAAGAAAATGTAAGACTTATGATTACTTCTATAATCAGCTTTAATCAGTTTCTAATCAGTTTTAACAATTGAATAAATGGGTTATTTGCAAACATCGCAAACACAGGATCCACCTTCAAAGCCGGCACATTCACCGTGCCCCCAAATCTGACACATAAAACACTGCACCCATTCTTCCCCCCTCCTGGTTTCACTATACTTCCCTTTACAGAAAATACACTCTGCACCAGCTGCAGGGTGCCTTCTACCAAATAAAGTTTCTAGTTCTCCTGACGAATTTAACTTACGAAAGTTATAAGAGTTGGAAGATTCCAACCTTTCAGTGTCATCATCATCGCTTTCAATAAGTCTTCATTCCTTGGTCTTTTTATCGTTTGTTTTCCTATCTTGCCATATTTTGTCTTAGACTTTTCCATTTCTTTTGTAGTTTTGTTTGTTTGCCTTCTTCTTTATTTTTAGTGTTCTCTTCTGCCTGTCTTTTTAAGATTTTCTTCAAAGTCACAAAACTTTCCTTTTATATATTAGTGAGATAGATCTACATTTAGTTACATCTACATTTATTTACAAAACTGATGGTAATTTGGAATATTCCAATTTATCATCACATCGGCTATTCCAAATTAGCAACAAGACGTAGTCGGGCATAACCTCAATCTTTTTCGTTTATAAATATTGAAATCTTTGAATTCAAAGCAGTATACAAAATCTATGGTCTATTTTACAGTACAAATAAAGCTAAACAACATAATTATATGGAAATTTAGCGATGTCAACTCATTAAGCCCGTACCTCGAAAGTTTTAAAAAACAGTCCTTCACAATTCGGGCTTTGGTCGCCATCTTAGAAAAAGTCGCGGACGAACCGTGTGAACATATCGACAAGTGACACCTTCTTTTAACACTTCACGGCCATGAAACCGAGATGGCGCTACTGGTTTCCACGAAACCCTGCTATTCCAAATTACCAGCAGTATTCCAAATATTCGTACTTCCCTCTACATTTATCAGGCTTGTTTATCATCGAAACATATTGTTCGAGATACAACCTTTTTATTCTCCAGCCGAGATAATTCTATTTGACTAAACTTTACGATCAATCAGCAAGCGGATGTTGGCATTTATTCACGTCGTTCAAATTTTGCCGGCAACATTTGTGATCTCAGAAAAGATTGGGATGAGAGCACAATAAATTAAAACGATAAGGCTCGCGTTTCGTTCGAGTGTACTTTTATTTCAACTTGTCGTTCAATTAAATTTATATCCACCCAGAAATATGCCACAAATCATATTTTAGGCACACACAAAAGAACTCACAGCAGTTTTTTTTTCATCCGACAAAGTTTTGCACGAAGATTATCGACCGGATTCAAACTTAGCGTACACAAATTTGGTTAGCATATTTAATTCTTTTCTACGGTTTTAATCATTCCGTGATATTAATTTGGCGTTTTAAAATTTGATCGTTCGTTTTATGGGCAATAGTTAACTGGCAGCCATAAAAGTTTCGACATGGAAATGATGAAATAACGCGGAAATCGGCACCTAATGACTCACAAACTGCCGTTTAGTTACGAAAAAAATCCATTAAGGTACAATCGCCATGAAATCGGCATTCTCGATTCTCATCATCGATCATTTTGCCATTAGTACACGTGCAGTCGAATGCTATTTGTGGAACCTGAACGAAAAACATTATTCATATGCATTCAATTAAAAAATACAATACAATTTTCATAAAATTAATTTATAAAACATATATGAATTAAGCTGAATATATGATTAAAATGGTTTCAATTGAATTGAGATTTTAAAAACCATTTTTGTAAAAAATGTAGGGCTGTCTGCGACGCACGTAATATAAAAAATGGCAAAAAATAATTGAAAAAGATGTGGCGTTCTGAAGTTCGTCGATTAGGGCTGGAGTGCTTCACACATATAGCTCAATAATGACGATGCTTTATCTGTGTCTGTACATGTGTGTGCGGTGATCCCACACGTGACGACTTTAATGAGCTAAGAATGTGTCATAATTCAACTTTGCTCGTCCCGGCGTTCGTTTTAAATTCCACATATAAAATTATATTGAAGCATTGGAGTATGCTCATTCGGTATCCCCTCAAATTGTACGCGTTGAAAACCGATAATCATCATATGTTCATATACCTATAGACTATTCGGTTTGAAATATAAATCTGTTCCTACATTTCACTTCATTATTTATTATATTATATCATTATGCATTATAATTCGAGCAGAATCACATTAGATAAAGGTTAAAGAAAAAGAATATAGATTATTCCGATAATATTTTAAACATAATAATTTGTAATTTATTTGAACAATAAGACGCTTTAAAACCATTAAGGGAGGACGCCACTGTAGCGGGCTGAAAATAGGTCGATTTTTCCGATTTTTTTTGTCTACTAGATTATTTATTTGGAATTTGAAAAAGTGTATATTATTAAGCATACATTGAACTTATTAAGTGTACATTTTTATTTTTAAAAAAATTAATAGAGCTTCTGTAGAAAAAATGTGGTCCAATAGTCGGATCGATAACTTGACAATGGTTGGTCAGAAAAATAAAAATATAAAAGTTTTTCATTCGATATAAATGAAGTTGTCGTAGTACGTAGCCGTGTTCCGAAAAAAATCACGAAATGGCAGGTGTTAAAAAAATTTTGGCGAACCTTTTAATTATATTCGGGGGCTTGAAAAATACTGAATAAAAAAACGGTTACGTACAACGATAGCGACTGCAATTACGGATTTTTAATTTTTTTTTTAAATTGAGAAGCGGACAATTTAGCTAGACCTATGATTCCGGCTAGGTAAGAAAAAATCGTTTCGAGAAAACGCGACTGGACGTTTTCGTAAACGTAAAACGTTGCGCTACCTGCTCGTACTAAATCGTCTGTAAATTGGTAAATTTTCAATATTCTTATTTGAATTTTTTAAAACATATTCTTGAATATGTATACTTTGAAAAAAATGCAAAAAAAAATATATTTCTTCCCTTCACATTGGTGTCCCGCCTCAATCTGGCTTGTTAATAATTCGTTGCGATGTATTATAATTCGCATCGCGTAACCGATAATGATAATGTCGTGAATATTATTATTTAAAAATAAAAGTAAATTTAAAAATCCATAGAAACTGTGTCCTCATGAATGATCCTCATTAATAGAATATTAATTTTTTAATAGTGACGTTTGGTTAGACGTCATTCATATAGGGAAGCATCGTTGTACGGCCACCTGACTTCGAGGACTGCCCTCATAGTAGCCCGATGTCCACACGCTCAATATTACGTAAACCCCAATGGCTTCAAAATCACCTTTTAAGAAATGGAAGCATATTTATATAAGGGCCATCACAAGAACCACCCTGCTGCGAAAATCTCTAAAATTTTTGGCTCGATGAATGATTGTCAGCAGTAGAATATTTATTTGTTAATACTGATTTGTTTGTCTCGTGTTGAACGTTATTTATGTCGAAAAATATTATTTTGAGTACATCTGACTTCGAGGACTGTCCTATTAGTAGCTTAATGTCCCCATGCTCAATATCACGTGAATCCCAATGGCTTCAAAATCACTTTTTGAAAAAAGGAAGCATATTAATATAAGGGCCATTGCAAAGACTGTCCTGCCCAAAAATCAACGATTCGTTAAAAAAAAAACTTTTACCAATTCAAAGTATCAATATCAAATCTATATAAGATAATTAACAAATCAATTTTCTGCTGATGAGAAGCATTCATTGATCCACCATTTGTAATGCATTAAAAAAAATTAAATCTATATATATATATATATATATATATATCCTACATCGATTTGTCATTGATATTCTAAATCTGTTGAAAAATGTTACCGAATCGTATATATATATATATATATATATATATATATATAATGTAATTTTTCTCCAAACGATTTCTGCAAAAATTTTAACGAATTCAAGATATCAATATAAAATAATTAGCAAATGAATTTTCTGCTGATGAGAAGCATTCGTTGACCCACCATCACTTACTGGAATTTCTGAAATGTTAAACTATATATATACATGTATGTATGTGCGTGTGTATGTGTGATATATGCATACATGATTTATGAATATAGCGGATGATTATACAAGTGAACAATGTTGTTTAATCGCATCTTATAAATATTATTAAAAAAAAGCCGAACGTATATTATTAGTCTTCCCCTCGTAAATTTCAAACATTACAGCGCATAAATTTTCAAGCATGCTCGACGTCGCCCCGCGCACATTCGCACGGCACGATTCAGCACGACAAGTGATCATATTTCTCATAAATCTTCAGAGTTAAAACGATCGGCCACGGCACGTAAAAAAATTTGCGACAAGATACAATCCATATTCCGCGAGGATGAAGAAGGACGAGGACAATAAGGAATACGGGATAAACGGGAAGTCCACGAGTGCATACGTCAATCATGCACTGAGCGGATCGGGCGGAAGTTTGGACATCGGTCATTCGATTGGGTCACGTCAAATGCTTCACAATTCTCACAGACCGCATCACGAGAGTCGCGGCTCTTCAGACTTCATACGTGAGTTTTTAAAGTCGTTTTGGATTTTTTTTTAAATTTCTTAAAATGCAGTAAAAAATGAGAAAATGGTGTTGGCATGCTTGGAAACATGTTTAATTAGTAATTTTCGAAATTCGTGTGACGGAATTGACTAGCCATTGAAAGAATTCGAGTCTGGCTCAAGCAATTGTCTATTTTCGATTTTTTTCCTCCTTAAGGGGGGGGGGGGGGGGCCTTTAGGCGAGGGAAAAATTTCTGATTTTCATGATTTTTTTTACAGAATATTTTGTTACCATTTTTGACACTTGGGTTATGTTTTATTACTACTTTTGGCTGTTACATAGTATTTTTTTCAAAAGTAATTTTTTAAAATGGCGGAGGTATGGCACGGTCTTCCAAACGGGTTGTGGCAGATGTTGTCAGACAACGTGACACGTACGTCGGCGAGATCAATCCGAAAAAAAACCAACGAAGAATTTTCTTTCATTGACACTTCTACGCGGAATATGAACCAAGAAAAAGTGAGAAATGTTGAAAATCGATGAAACGGTACACTTTGAAACAAAAAGATCGAATTTTCCGAAAAATAATGCCTACATTTTGCAATAAAGAAATTTTTTTTTATTTTCAAAAACATTTAGGGTCATGTTTTAGACAATAAGATTAGAAAGATTTTTACCAAATTTCATCAAAATTGAACGACAAGTTTTTTTAGCTATACATCACGCCATTTTTGTAAATGCAGTTTGGAAGACCGAGCCATTCTTCCGCCATTTTTTAATGAATACAAAATACATTTAGAATTCATTTTAAAAAATACTATTTAACAGCCAAAAGTACTAATGAAACATGCCCAAAGTTTCAAAAATGATGAAGAAATCATATTTAAAAAAAATTATGAAAATCAACAAATTTTTTCGATGCCTAAAGGTACTTCCCCCCTCAATCTTCCTTCGCAAGCCCTCGCGGGCTTTCACAATCCCTTCCGGTCACACTTGTCACTTGACTTCCAGTCCCTCGGAGGTGATCCCAAAGTGTTGCCCACCCTCGTTTCTCAACGCACTAGTGCACCGCATTTGCAAGAGGGCACGGGGAAACTGTGGAAAATCTGCACCGATACGTGTATATTTTCACTGACTTGTCTGTTGTGTTGCCACGAGAAATTCAGTCAAGTTGGCTTCCTGGTCAGTGGTTAGCGGGCAAATCACTGCGCGACTGTGCGGTCACCCATCCAAGTACAGGCCCAGACCGCGCCGCCTCTACCTTCGGAATTTCCGAAAAACCGTTTTTACTCATTCCTCAAAGTTCATTTCGATTTATTTGTTATACGAATAAGTTATGTTGAAAAAATGTGTCCCTTAAGAGCACCTTCACCGTAACGAGGATACCCGAAAAGTAAGTATCCGAGTAATGGAGAGGAATATTGTCGGGACTGAAAAAGAGGGAAAAAAGTGACGGGGTGTTGATTTATCGAGAATTCATTCGATTGGGCGATACGAGTTGTCTTTGTTGTCACGAAGGAGGAAGATTGAAATCGTGGCAATTGTGTAATGGAAGCTTGAATGGGTTCGCGGCCGAGAAATAATTCATACGCGGCTCTTTATAAAACTCGCTCACCTTCCGCGCACGGAGTGTGTCTATTATTACGAGCGTGATAAAGTATAGCCGTCTTCTCGTTATACTTTATGGACTCGTGTGTGCTGCACGCGATTCGAAGTTTCGCGCTCATTGTGGAGCGAAACTTGAAGGAAATACGCGTGTTTACCTGCGTAAGTAAGGCGTTGTCGTACATCCGATTTCTCAATGCACCTCGCGAGCAAAGTCAAATTGGTATTAATTAGATCGATCGATCGAGAGGGAGAGAGAGATTATTTTTTTCGATAGTGATTTAAATCGAAGGCGAATACGATTCAATTGCGACATTACAATTGTGGGTGTTTTTATCAGCTGCAACTCGATCTCTATACGTTTTTCAATGTCCATACGCGATGAGAAGTAAAAGGCTAGAAACAAATTGCAAAAAAAAAATGTTATTGTCGGCCAAGTCAAAACAAATGAAAATTAAACGAGAATTTCCTATATTTTTTCAATGCTAATTTACCAATCACCGATATAATTATTTTAAATTGTTCCGGAGTTCAATTAAAGGTAATTTTTTTGCTCATATTTTTTAAGAATATTTTCCATGTTCGTTTTTATACGCACGCAGACTTTTGCCATCCCTTAATTAGATCGATCGATCGATAGGAGGAGAGATAATTTTTTTCGATAGTCATGAAAATCAAAGGCAAATGCGATTAAATTGCGACATCACAATTATACAAGATTCAATCAGTTGCAACTGTTTTTCGATCTCTATACACGATGAGAAGTAAAAGGCTCAAAATGAATTGCAAAAAGAATAATTTAGTCGACTGCCAAGTAAAAACAAATGAAAATTAAACGAGTCGCAAAATTTCTTATATTTTTTCAATACTAATTTACCAATCACCGATATAATTATTTAAAATTGTTGCGGAGTTTAATTGAAGGTAACTTTTTTGCTCATATTTTTTAAAAATATTTTCAATACTCCTTCGTATACCTTTGCAGACTTTTGCCATCCCTTAACTAGATCGATCGATCGAGAGGAAGAGAGAGATTATTTTTTTCGATAGCGATGTAAATCGAAGGCAAATGCCATTCAATTGCGACATTACAATTGCACAATTTTTAATCAGTTGCAATTGTTTTTCGATCTCTATACACGATGAGAAGTAAAAGGCTCAAAATGAATTGCAAAAAGAATAATTTAGTCGTCTGACAAGTAAAAACAAATTAAAATTAAACGAGTGGCAAAATTTCTTATATTTTTTCAATACTAATTTACCAATCACCGATATAATTATTTAAAATTGTCCCGAAGTTTAATTGAAGGTCACTTTTTTGCTCATATTTTTTTCGCAAAAATTTGCAAAAAAAATAATTTCGGCGTCTGCTAAAAACAAAATAAATTAAACGAGTGGTAAAATTTCTTATATTTTTTCAATACTAATTTACCAATCACCGATATAATTATTTAAAATTGTTCCGGAGTTTAATCAAAGGTCATTTTTTGCTCATATTTTTTTTTTAATTTCCAATGCTCCTTCGTATGCCCTTGCAGACTTTTGCCATCCCTTTCACTTTTACCACACACTTTTTACGTCAGGATTTTCAGTCTCTTAGACTTCCCTGTGCCCGGAGGATTTTCCATACCCACTCGTTTCCTATACACGACTGTTTCGTGTTTTCACGAGGGCACAGGGAAACTGCGAAAAACGTGTGCCGACAGAATAGATCCCCAAATCTGCCAATATGAATAATTATTAATTTATTTCCGTGTTGCAACGACCAATTGTCAAGTCGAAAAATGAAAACGGAAAATTGTCCCCAAGTGATCGAGGAGCCGGGTGACGACGAGATCAAGGACAAGGACAGCGTATTCGTCTCCGCTGCCCAGTACACGAGACAAAGGGCCAAGGCAGTGTGCACGAAGAAAATGTTGTACAAGAGGCTACCGATTTTGAGGTGGTTGCCAAAATACAACGGGGAGGATGCACTGGGTGATTTCGTGGCCGGTGTCACGGTTGGACTCACCGTTATACCGCAATCCCTCGCGTATTCCAGCGTCGCCGGATTGCCACCAGAAGTTGGTATATTTCCCTTCACTCTATTCTCTATCCTCGATGCGAGCGGGAGACTGTTCGTTCGTTTAAGGAGAGGTACCTGAGTAAGCGGCGAGAAAAACAGTTAAACTTTGGGAATTTTCATCTCAAAAACTAATGTTTCGATTGGATCCGGGTTTTTTTATTGGAAAATATGTACATTGAGGTATGCTTGGGAATTTTTGAAAATAAATTCGTTGACTGAAAGCGATTCAAACGCGATTATCTCGAAACATAGTTTTCAAAGTCGGTGCCAGATGTATCTCGAAAACGGCTTGTCCGATTTTGTCCAAATTTGGATACAATATTCTTCTTCTTCTCTCTTCTTCTCTCCAAAATCGCCGGAAATTGCGAAC
Source organism: Ophion slaviceki (assembly GCA_944452715.1). Lineage (NCBI taxonomy): Eukaryota > Metazoa > Arthropoda > Insecta > Hymenoptera > Ichneumonidae > Ophion > Ophion slaviceki. The sequence goes on from OX101787.1 coordinate 17,332,981, forward strand.
GAAAAACGAATGTTAAATTAAAAAGGTCGCAATTCCGTAAAAAATGAAAATTTCACAAAAATCCTACGTAGCGAACGAGAAAAACTATCGAAGAATATTGTATCCAAATTTGGACAAAATTAGACAAACCGTTTTCGAGATACATCTGGCACCGACTTTGAAAACTGTTTCGAGATAATCGCGTTTTAATCGCTTTCAGTCAACGAATTTTTTTTTAATTCCTAAACATACCTCAATGTACATATTTTCCAATAAAAAAATCCGCATCCAATCGGAACATTAGTTTTTGAGATAAAAATTCTTTAAGTTTACCTGTTTTCTCAGGTACTCCCCTTAAATAAAAGCTATAACGTATTATCGAAACTACAAGCAACATTTGATGAAAAACATATCAATTTTATTTAAATAAAACTGATAATATATCAAATCAACGAAAATAAATAAGAACAAAATTGGCATGAGTTAATTCATAGGAATAAAAAACAAACGATGGCTTTAATCGCTCTTCGAAAAAAAATACAGCTTCTTTTTGTGATGGGTCGTCTTTGCCGAAGAAAATTGAGCATTCTGACGAAAAATCGAAATTCCATTTTGAGGAATGAAGCAGCAACAGAATGAAGATAATTCAATTCCGAATACGAAACACTCATGACATTTTTTCTTTTGTATCCCGCCATCGAAAACAAAATTATCGCCGATTCATTTTAAAATGAATAAATAAAATTAAATCCTATTTTTTGAAGATTGGTATTCGAAATTTAATTATTTTTATTCTTCTAAACTCGAAAGGGAATTTTAATTTTTTTCTAGAATGCTCATTTTTGTTGGCAAATACTACTCATTACAAAATTACGGTATAATTTTTCCGATGAGGACTTGAAAAACTATTAAATGTCATATTTTTTCGGCTTCAAAATCTCCACGCCACCTTATCATTGCCACCCTGCATATGTGTGTATATATACAGGGTGTTTGGCGCATGAAACGACATATTTTTTAGAGGATTGGGGGGGGTCATATGCTAATTTTTTCACCCTTAGACCCTGTGTCCTAAGTGTCACGGTAATTGGAATATGATTTTTTTCAATGAAAAGAGTTTGTGGCTTCCGGATGGAGGCCGTGTTGAGGATCAGCGTTGTGCCGACGTTTCGCAAACGTTACAGTCTGCATCATCAGGGCTGAGAGCTCCGATACTGAAGCTCTCGTGTCTCAGGTATTCCTTATATAGTTGCAGTCATCGTTCCAGATCACTGCACCAGCCAATCAGATGTTTTAATTGATCAGCTGGTCAATTAAAAAACCGGGAGGACGGTGTGCCAAATAGGATTGACGTGATATCCTCCATCTCTGTTTAGGTTGTCCGGATGTTTTCGGATTTCCAAGCCTTCTCGGTGTTTCCTGGAAAAATAGCTGTTTGATGGGGCCAGACTTTGGACTTTGTCGAACTGGATGGCATGACCAGTCTCCATCCAATGTTCGGCCAGCGCTGATTGTGTAATATGGCCATATTTGATACACCGTTGGTGTTCTTTGATCCGTGTACTGATCTTCCTCCCGGTTTCCCCTATGTACACTTTGCCGCATGAGCAGGGTATTTTGTATACTCCTGGTGCACTCAATGGTGGTCTTTGGTCTTTTGCACTCGGAATCACTTGTGCTAGTTTCTTCTGAGGTTTGAAGATGACTCGCACGTTATGTTTTCCAAGGGCCCTGCCTATGCGATCGGTTATGCCCTGAAGGTATGGAAGGGAAGTTGTTGCAGTTATTTGTCCTTCATTTTCTCCATCAGGTGCTGTAACCGTTTTCGGATCAGCTATTTTTCTTTTTAGATTTTTGATCGTTCTTTCGATGTTGCCTGGCTTGTAACCATTGTCTCCTAAAGCTTTTCGTAGGTGTTCTAGTTCAACCTCCAGGGAGTCTGGTTCGGAGATCGCTAGAGCTCTGTAGACCAGAGAGCTTATGACCGACTGTTTTTGGGAAGGGTGGTGATGGGACGTAGCGTGGAGGTATCTATCCGTATGCGTTGGCTTCCGGTAAACTTTATGGCCCAAAGTGCCATCGCTTTTCCGTTGAACCAGTACATCCAGAAAAGGGATTTGATTTTCCTGTTCTATCTCCATGGTGAATTGAATATTGGGGTGTTGGGAGTTGAGGAAAGTTAAGAAATGATTGAGGTTTTCTTGGCCGTGACTCCAAATGACGAAGGTGTCATCGACATATCGGAACCAGGTGGAGGGCTTGAGGGAAGCTTCTTGCAGAATTCTGTTCTCGAAGTTCTCCATAAAGATGTTGGCAATGATAGGGGAAATAGGGGAACCCATGGCTGCGCCTGAAGTTTGTTCATAAAACTGGGATTGAAATTGGAAGTATGTAGAGTTTAGGCAATGTTCTATGAGGGGCAGTAGGTTAGGGGCAACTTTTTTGGAATTTTTAACTATGCTTAGGGTTTCATTGGTTGGGACGTTTGTAAACAGGGATACAACATCGAAACTCACTAAAATATCTTCTGGTTGTACCTTGATAGACTGGATCTTGTTCACAAAATCCCGGGAGTTTTGGATATAGGAGTTGTTGAGACCTACGAGTTCCTGCAAAGGTTTGCAGAGAAAACGTGCCAAGTGATATGTAGGGCTGCCTATGTTGCTAACAATGGGCCTTAGTGGGATGTTGTTTTTGTGTATTTTTGGCAGACCGTAAAGCCTGGGCGGTAGGGATTCCTTGGGTGTAAGGGCTTTGGTTAGGGTTTCCGATAGACCAGCCTTCTTTAGAAGTGTTGTTGTTTTCTTTTCTACACTCGATGTGGGGTCACGTGATAATTTCTTGTACGTGTCGGTGTCCTCGAGCAGGTTCATAATTTTACTGCAGTAGTCCGTTTTATCCATGATGACAGTTGCATTCCCTTTGTCAGCTGGTAGTATTAAGATGTCCTTGTTTTTCTTCAAATTGTGAAGAGCAAGGTGTTCTTCTTTCGTGATATTCTGCTGCGGAGGTTTTGCCTTGTGTAGAATATTGCTTATCCGTTTCCTGATGTCGTTGCCAGTATCTAGTGGGAGACGGTAGATGGCAGTTTCCACCTGGCTGATAATTTCTCTGGTCGGAATTTCTGTCGGTGTAATGGCGAAATTGTGCCCTTTTGCGAGGACTGATGTTTCAGCTGCGGAGAGTGTGTGGTTACTTAGGTTTTTACTGTGTGGGTTAGGATGGGCTGCTTCGTCTGTGGACATAGTTTCCTGAATTTTTCTATTTGATTCTTGGATCTTAGGTCTGCACAGTGGAGGGCTTGTTCGTGGGTGACACGGTCAAGATCTTCCCACAGCTGTGGTTCCAAAGAGTCAGATAGACGTAGGTGAAGTTTAAGGAGTTTTTGGGAATTTTGGTCCAAAAGCTTTTTGGTGACAGCTATTCTCTCCTTTACCAGTCTCAGTGAGGCCTGGTGGAGGATAGTTTTGGCTTGTTTTGATGGAAAGGGGTTTTTTAATTGAAAACATTTTGGTACCACTTGATGGTCGCGGTACCTTTTTAGGAATGTTAACGAGCACAGTTGGATGTGCAGAGTTTTCCTGAGTTTGGAAAAGGTGTTAACAGAACCCAAAATAGCCTCTCCGTGTAGGCGTCTGATTTTAGTTTTAAGGCTTTCACGGCTCTTTATGTAATGAAAAGAGTTTGTGGCTTCCGGATGGAGGCCGTGTTGAGGATCAGCGTTGTGCCGACGTTTCGCAAACGTTACAGTCTGCATCATCAGGGCTGAGAGCTCCGATACTGAAGCTCTCGTGTCTCAGGTATTCCTTATATAGTTGCAGTCATCGTTCCAGATCACTGCACCAGCCAATCAGATGTTTTAATTGATCAGCTGGTCAATTAAAACATCTGATTGGCTGGTGCAGTGATCTGGAACGATGACTGCAACTATATAAGGAATACCTGAGACACGAGAGCTTCAGTATCGGAGCTCTCAGCCCTGATGATGCAGACTGTAACGTTTGCGAAACGTCGGCACAACGCTGATCCTCAACACGGCCTCCATCCGGAAGCCACAAACTCTTTTCATTACATAAAGAGCCGTGAAAGCCTTAAAACTAAAATCAGACGCCTACACGGAGAGGCTATTTTGGGTTCTGTTAACACCTTTTCCAAACTCAGGAAAACTCTGCACATCCAACTGTGCTCGTTAACATTCCTAAAAAGGTGCCGCGACCATCAAGTGGTACCAAAATGTTTTCAATTAAAAAACCCCTTTCCATCAAAACAAGCCAAAACTATCCTCCACCAGGCCTCACTGAGACTGGTAAAGGAGAGAATAGCTGTCACCAAAAAGCTTTTGGACCAAAATTCCCAAAAACTCCCTAAACTTCACCTACGTCTATCTGACTCTTTGGAACCACAGCTGTGGGAAGATCTTGACCGTGTCACCCACGAACAAGCCCTCCACTGTGCAGACCTAAGATCCAAGAATCAAATAGAAAAATTCAGGAAACTATGTCCACAGACGAAGCAGCCCATCCTAACCCACACAGTAAAAAACCTAAGTAACCACACACTCTCCGCAGCTGAAACATCAGTCCTCGCAAAAGGGCACAATTTCGCCATTACACCGACAGAAATTCCGACCAGAGAAATTATCAGCCAGGTGGAAACTGCCATCTACCGTCTCCCACTAGATACTGGCAACGACATCAGGAAACGGATAAGCAATATTCTACACAAGGCAAAACCTCCGCAGCAGAATATCACGAAAGAAGAACACCTTGCTCTTCACAATTTGAAGAAAAACAAGGACATCTTAATACTACCAGCTGACAAAGGGAATGCAACTGTCATCATGGATAAAACGGACTACTGCAGTAAAATTATGAACCTGCTCGAGGACACCGACACGTACAAGAAATTATCACGTGACCCCACATCGAGTGTAGAAAAGAAAACAACAACACTTCTAAAGAAGGCTGGTCTATCGGAAAACCTAACCAAAGCCCTTACACCCAAGGAATCCCTACCGCCCAGGCTTTACGGTCTGCCAAAAATACACAAAAACAACATCCCACTAAGGCCCATTGTTAGCAACATAGGCAGCCCTACATATCACTTGGCACGTTTTCTCTGCAAACCTTTGCAGGAACTCGTAGGTCTCAACAACTCCTATATCCAAAACTCCCGGGATTTTGTGAACAAGATCCAGTCTATCAAGGTACAACCAGAAGATATTTTAGTGAGTTTCGATGTTGTATCCCTGTTTACAAACGTCCCAACCAATGAAACCCTAAGCATAGTTAAAAATTCCAAAAAAGTTGCCCCTAACCTACTGCCCCTCATAGAACATTGCCTAAACTCTACATACTTCCAATTTCAATCCCAGTTTTATGAACAAACTTCAGGCGCAGCCATGGGTTCCCCTATTTCCCCTATCATTGCCAACATCTTTATGGAGAACTTCGAGAACAGAATTCTGCAAGAAGCTTCCCTCAAGCCCTCCACCTGGTTCCGATATGTCGATGACACCTTCGTCATTTGGAGTCACGGCCAAGAAAACCTCAATCATTTCTTAACTTTCCTCAACTCCCAACACCCCAATATTCAATTCACCATGGAGATAGAACAGGAAAATCAAATCCCTTTTCTGGATGTACTGGTTCAACGGAAAAGCGATGGCACTTTGGGCCATAAAGTTTACCGGAAGCCAACGCATACGGATAGATACCTCCACGCTACGTCCCATCACCACCCTTCCCAAAAACAGTCGGTCATAAGCTCTCTGGTCTACAGAGCTCTAGCGATCTCCGAACCAGACTCCCTGGAGGTTGAACTAGAACACCTACGAAAAGCTTTAGGAGACAATGGTTACAAGCCAGGCAACATCGAAAGAACGATCAAAAATCTAAAAAGAAAAATAGCTGATCCGAAAACGGTTACAGCACCTGATGGAGAAAATGAAGGACAAATAACTGCAACAACTTCCCTTCCATACCTTCAGGGCATAACCGATCGCATAGGCAGGGCCCTTGGAAAACATAACGTGCGAGTCATCTTCAAACCTCAGAAGAAACTAGCACAAGTGATTCCGAGTGCAAAAGACCAAAGACCACCATTGAGTGCACCAGGAGTATACAAAATACCCTGCTCATGCGGCAAAGTGTACATAGGGGAAACCGGGAGGAAGATCAGTACACGGATCAAAGAACACCAACGGTGTATCAAATATGGCCATATTACACAATCAGCGCTGGCCGAACATTGGATGGAGACTGGTCATGCCATCCAGTTCGACAAAGTCCAAAGTCTGGCCCCATCAAACAGCTATTTTTCCAGGAAACACCGAGAAGGCTTGGAAATCCGAAAACATCCGGACAACCTAAACAGAGATGGAGGATATCACGTCAATCCTATTTGGCACACCGTCCTTCCGGTTTTTTAATTGACCAGCTGATCAATTAAAACATCTGATTGGCTGGTGCAGTGATCTGGAACGATGACTGCAACTATATAAGGAATACCTGAGACACGAGAGCTTCAGTATCGGAGCTCTCAGCCCTGATGATGCAGACTGTAACGTTTGCGAAACGTCGGCACAACGCTGATCCTCAACACGGCCTCCATCCGGAAGCCACAAACTCTTTTCATTACATAAAGAGCCGTGAAAGCCTTAAAACTAAAATGATTTTTTTCGTTTTTTTTAAATTATCAGTAATTTCCACGAAATAACTTTTCTTGTATTCTCCAATGTATAATTATTATAAATAAATAATTATTTAACACAATTGCTTTTAAAAAAATGAGTCTTGAGCTTCTAGTCTCCAAAATGTGTAGATGTATGAAAAATTTCAACTCCTAAATTGGTTAAAAAAAAACTTATTCTCTTTATTCTGACCACATAATGAATGATTGCTATGCCATGTAGCATACCGTTGGAAAGGATATAAACTAGAGGACTTTTTAAAACAAAGCTAAGTTCAAAAAAGCTTTCAGTTTTTTTTAATAATGAATTTAGAAGTTGACACTTTTCATACATGTACGCATTTTTAAGGCTTGGAAGCTCATGAGTAATTTTCTTGAAACCAATTGTATCGGTCCATGCGCCAATCACGTTGTACATATACGCACACACAGAGAATAAAAATATTTTAATTTCCAGTACGGACTCTACGGAAGTTTTCTCGGTGCTTTTATCTACATCATATTCGGCTCATGCAAGGACATACCACTCGGGCCAAGCGCAATAGTATCATTGTTAACTTACCAAACGGTGGCTCACCTGGATTCGCCTCTGCCACACGCGATACTCCTGTGCTTCCTTTCGGGCCTGATACAACTCTTCATGGGCATATTCGGCCTCGGTAAGACTAAATAAAAAGTATATGTACATTAAAAAATGTAAACAAATATACTATGTGATTTCATAATTGCTTAACTGCAGCGAAATAAATAAAATAAAAAATACCATTCAGTTATTGCGTGTTGGAGTTTTGAAGTACCGATTACGAAAATTCGTTCGTCGAGGTAACGTTGATATGGTATAAAATTAAAATAAAAAATTCAGTGAAAGCAATATGGATTTTCGCCGGCGCTAAACAACAATCATCAGCCACAGCAACTTTGGTGTATAAAAAATGTGAAAATAAACAAATTTACATTTCGGTTTCGAATAATTAATTTTGAAAATGTCGATGTTCAAAATCGGTTCGTTAAGACAACTCCAATGTATAAAAAATGTAGAGATGAACCATTTTCTTTTCTGTTATCGTTTAATTGTAAAGAAAATTGAAATGAAAAGCAATTTCCTCATCGAGCAATCGAGTTTCAAAGTACCGATTACGAAAATCTATTCCTTAAGAAAAATTTGGTGCATGAAAAAATGTGAAAAACATGCAATTGGATTGTTTTAATGCAGAGAAAAACCTTAAATGCTTAAACAATTAAATGCTATTTCGTTATTGAGTAAACGAGTTCGATAGAGCCGACCACAGACGTCGGTTTCTCAAGACAACTTTATTGATCCAGCCAGTGATCCAAAGGGCTATTATTAACAATTATCTGACGATGTTTTAAGCACATTTTTGGAAAGTGAAAAATTTGCCCAAAAAATCGTCAGATAATTGTTAATAACAAATGAACTATGCAATATAAAAAAAAATCCTACGTACTTCAATAGACATTGTATTTTTTCGGCCTCTGGCGTGGCCTAACCCCTTAAATCAATACCACCAATAATCAATATTCCCATTTTTTTTTAATTTTCGACCACTTTTTCGCTCCATTTCAGGCTTTTTGATAGACTTCGTTTCCGGCCCCGTGAGTTCCGGTTTCACTTCCGCGGTAGCTTTGATAATCGTGACGTCGCAGCTCAAGGACATACTCGGCATACAAGCGAGTGGCTCAACTTTCATACAACTTTGGCAGAGCATCGCCAAAGGGGTGAATCAAACTTCCGTTTGGGACGCTGTCCTCGGGATAACCTGTATAGCATTTCTGCTCATACTCAGGGTGAATAAACAACTATCCGCGAACAATTTTCAAAACGTTTGAGAGTTGAAAAATAAATCAAGATTGCTCCATCGTACGTTGAAAAAAACATTAAAAAGTAAACAAGCAATTCATTGATGGGTTGATCAGGTAATAGCCACGGTAAACGTCGGACCAAAGGATGAAGAGCTGAGAACGTCGAGGCACAAAATCGTCAATAAAATGATATGGCTAATCGGAACTTCCAGAAACGCAATCCTCGTCTTTCTTTGCGGTCTATTGGGCTACAGTTTCACCAGCAATTCTCCGTTCAAATTGATCGGTAAGTGATACGAGATTTTAAAAATATCTTCGTTTCGATAACGATCTGTCTTGGATTCCCGTCAGGTTATTTGCCCAGTGGAATGCCGACTGTACAAATTCCACCGTTCGGCTTCACGAAGGAGGACAATACGACCGTTTCCTTCGTAGATATGTGCACCAATCTGGGCAGCGGTTTGCTCGTTTTGCCCTTAATTTCTCTGATGGAGGACGTCGCAGTGTGCAAAGCGTTCGGTGAGTTGATTGCTTTATATATATATATATATATATATATATATATATATATATATATATATATATATATATATATATATATATATATATATATATATATATGGCTACTGGTTATGTTTTCCTATGTCAAATAACCCAGTGATGCTTTATGCAAAAGTGAACCACTTTCGAGATATTGATATTTTAATTATTTTTTAAAAGTAATAGGCAGACAACTTAATGTTTTTTAACGTGGTATGCAATCAAACTTTGTTATTATTTTTAATTGTAGGACACAGTAACAAAGAGTTATTAACAATAAAATACGAATTGGCAAACATTTTTTAATTATGGGTCCAAAACTTCGCAAGTCTAATGATTATTCTAATTTTATTGGTGATAATTCTTTGTTCCTGTGTCCTCAAACTACAGATAATTAAGAAGTTTGATTCCAAATAACTGTTATTTTTTAAGAGGGGATACACCTTTGGGCGAGGAAAAAATTGCTGATTTTTGTGATTTTTTTTTAAAAGGAAAGATTTCTTCACCATTTTTGAGACTTAGGGTATGTTTTATTATAACTTTTGGCTGTTACATGCTATTTTAAAAATGTATTAATCTTGCACAATGGCGGAGTTATGGCACCGTCTTCCAAACGGGTTGCGGCGGATGTCGTCAGACGGCGTGACACGTAGCGTGGGCGGGATTGATCTGAAAAAAAAAGAAGATTTCGCTTTCTTTAACGCGGTCCTCTAGTTTCTCGGCTGTCTTTCAATAATTTTTTACGGGCAAAGCATTGAAATAATCAATCTCATTGTTTTTGCATAATCTTTATTAACATTTAAATAAGCTTTACAAATTTTTTGAAGTCAAAATATATAATAGAATAAAAGTTATAGTGGCCGACAGGAAGACATCAAGTAAAAGAGGTGCTTGACGGTGACCAAGATTGCGGCTGTTCTGCTTATCTGAAATCAAAAAACCAAACGGCATTTTAATCTTCATATTTAAGAATAGCGATTGAACTAGAGTGAATTCTAAATTACAAAAATTGACTTTTTTATACACTTTTGAAAATTGCATTCTATTTTTTACTCATTTTTTCTTAAGTTTTTCGCTCGTACAAAAAAAAACTATCGAAGCAATCATGATAATCCTAGTTCAATCGCTGGCTTATAACATATTAAAGATGCTGTATAAATTTGAACAAGATCGGTGCAGTAGTTTCTGAAATATCGTGGTCACCGTTTCGAAAAATGGTGTTTCGAGAAAAACGCGTTTGAAAGTATACCTGCTCCGTATACCTGCTCCGTTCCAGGGCCGTAACTTGTGAACCACTTCGAATATCGAAAAATCCTTTGGCACACATTTTCTACACATGTTGTAGATGTGATTTATGAAAAAAATCGATTTTTTCAACCCGAGAAACTAGTGGACCGCCTTAACACTCACACGCAGAATATGAACCAAGAAAAAGTAAGAAATGTTGAAAATCGATTAAATGGTACGCTTTGAAACAAAAAGATTGAATCTTCCGAAAAAAATGCTACATTTTGCAATAAGGAATACTTTTTTTTTCACGAACATTTAGGGTCATGTTTTAGACAACAAGGATAGAAAGATTTATACGAAAATTCATCAGAATCGGTCGATTAGTTTTTTAGCCATGTGACGTATAGCTAAAAAACTAAAGGTTTTGAAAATACAGTTTACAATTTTAGAAGATCGTGTCATACCTCCGCCAATTTTTTTAAATTAATTAATAAAATACCGCATGACAGCCAAAAGAAGTAATAAAAACTACCCTAAGTGTCAAAAATGGTGAAGAAATTTTTCCTTTAAAAAAAATTATGAAAACGAGAAAAATTCGCCTATAAGTATCCCCCCCTCAAATCAATTTGTAAAGCTGCCTATCAATAAGGTCTCACTATCACTCTCGAAAAAAAATAATAAAAATAATAATATCTCGAAAATGGTTCACTTTTGCATAAAGCATTACAGGGTTATTCGATAGCGGAAAAAATGTCCTACAACCCTTTCACGGGATCGGGGCCAGTAGCCCTATACATAAGTTGTATGATTCGCATAAAACTGACGAATTCGAGAACTATCAAAGACTGCTTATAATATTTCTAGTTAGCCTTTATTTACAAGCCATTGCAATCAGCAGCTAGTTGTTATTATTATGATTATTATTATTACTCAGATCATTGTTATTACTGTAAATATTATTTTATGTTCGTATAATAATAATAAAACGATAATAATGGGTGTTACTTTAATTATGGCTTCTTTTCAATTATTATGGCTATTGTTATTATTATGATTATTGTTGTTATTGTCGTTATAATTTATTAATAGGATTTACCTATTCGTCTCTTCGTTTTTCAGCGAATGGACGTTCGGTGGACGCGACGCAAGAGCTCATCGCGCTCGGAATGGCGAATCTCGGGAACTCCTTCGTTCAGGCGTTCCCGGGGACGGGTTCGCTGAGTCGAAGTGCGGTGAACAACGCGTCGGGTGTGAGGACTCCACTAGGCGGCCTCTATACAGGTGCCTATGCAATAAAAATAATTTAAAAAACACGTCTTACCTTCGACGAGTAAAAAAAATAATCCTTTGAAAGGTACCATCAAACTGTTAATTTCTACTCACGGTTTATTTATTTTATTTTTTTTTCCAAATTCGTTTCAGGAGTTCTCGTGATATTGGCATTGATGTTTTTAACACCGTACTTCTTTTACATACCGAAAGCCTGCCTGGCGGCGATAATAATCGCCGCCGTTATCTTCATGGTCGAGGTTAAGGTGGTTAAGCCTATGTGGAGGGCAAAAAGTGAGTTTGTCAATTTTATTGTATTTTTTTTAATTTGTTCGAAAATTCCTCAATTATCATAATTCCGCGATTATCATTGATCTCGATTGATTAATCGCGATGATTCATTTTCCGATCAGAATCGGATCTCCTCCCGGGCCTGGGAACTTTCATAGCCTGCTTGGTTTTGCAACTGGAAGTTGGAATCCTCTGCGGCATCGGGCTCAACGTGCTCTTCATTCTTTATCACGCTGCGAGGCCGAAGATATCGGTTGAAAAACTCACGGTAATTTATAGCAACCAATACGAGAGACAATATTTTTCGAAATATGGCGATGAATGATGCGTCATGTGTGGCTGTGTGTACTGGGTGACGTGAAAAAGGAAATCCAGATGCCTCGTATCATTACCTAGCCGAATCACCCACGTGTGTACTTCCTACGATCTTTTTTAGTTTTCGCGAAAAAAAAAAGCATTTTTCATTTCAATCTTTTGTGTATGGACTTTCCACGTAATTTTTTTCTCAACTTGTGCTGTCGTTATGAAGTTGGGCAATAAATCAATGACCAACTGAACACCAACGTAGATGCCTTAGATTTTGATTAAAAGTTAAAAAAGGTTTGAGAGGATCGATCACTACAGTTCAGATGTTAAAAAATACTTACATTGGTTTAAATGACTCCCAATCGCTTTTAAAAACTTCTAAGAAGAAATTACGTACACAAAAAGAGAAAAAGTAAAAACCTATGCAACGGAAAAACTGAAAAAAAAATCTATTGCAACGATGCGTTATGAATATTGAGACTTACCGAGAAAGGTGAGGTAAGCGGGCTGGCGCAGCTCAGTGGTCAGAGCAGTCGACCGGCAATCGAAAGGTCCCGGGTTCGAATCCCGGCCCAGAAGCGCACCGCATTTTTTCTCGGATAGTTCTCGTGAAGTTTTCTCAGGGGGGGGGGGGTACAATATATACATGAAGAAGGATTTTTTGAACCCGTTTTTTCTAAGTAATGTCGGCTATCAGCACCTCTGGCCTCTTTGAAGATGGTCCTCGAGTCGAATGTCTTTGAAATGACGATTCCTCTTCTTCTTTTTTTGAGTTTTAGAACAACAAGCATTTTTTATTTTTCTCTTTTGTGTATGGACTTTCCACGTAATTTTTTTTAACTTGTGCTGTCGCTATGAAGTTGAGCAATAAATAAATGACCAACTGAACTCCAACGTAGATGCCTTAGATTTTGATTGACAGTTAAAAAAAAGATTTGAGAGGATCGATCACTACAGTTCAGATGGTAAAAAATAGTTATATTGATCTAAATGACTCCCAATCGCTTTTAAAAATTTCTAAGAAGAACTTACACAAAAAGTAAAAACCTATGCAATAGAAAAACTGCAAAAAAAATATATTGTAACGATACAGTTGTTTGTTGAGACCCAAACAAAAAGCATTTTTTATTTTTCTCTTTTGTGTATGGACTTTCTACGTAATTTTTTTTTCAACTTGTGCTGTCGCTATGAAGTTGAGCAATAAATAAATGACCAACTGAACACCAACGTAGATGCCTTAGATTTTGATTGACAGTTAAAAAAAAGATTTGAGAGGATCGATCACTACGTTCAGATGGTAAAAAATACTTATATTGGTCTAAATGACTCCCAATCGCTTTTAAAAATTTCTAAGAAGAACTTACTCACACAAAAAGTAAAAACCTATGCAACAGAAAAACTGTAAAAAAAATATATTCTAACGATACATTATGAATATTGAGACTATCCGAGAAAGGTGAGGTAAGTGGGCTGGCGCAGCTCAGTGGTCAGAGCAGTCGACCGGTAATCCAAAGGTCTCGAGTTCGAATCCCGGCAGCGAAGCGCACCGGACTTTTTCTCGGATAGTTCTCTTGAAGTTTTTTCGGGGGGGGGGGGGGGGGTTTACAATATATAGACCCTCTAAATCCAACTAAATCCACTCTTTGAAGACGGTTCTCGAAGTCGAATGTCTTTGAAATGACGATTTCTCGTATGCACCGGTAAAAAAATATTGACCACTCTGGATGATTGCAAAATTTTCGATCGTTCTGAATAATTGCAAAATTATATTGGAACTAGGTTCCGCCCGCGTTGATACACACAAGGAATATAAATTTTCAAACTTTTACACCCCATTTCACCCTCTTCGTAGCTGATGTTCGAAAAATCCTTTCTTAGTGCACCTCTACACCTTTTAAGGAACATATCTTTCAAATGTCATGTTTCTATTTTCAGCGGTTTAAGCTTTAGGTTGTATATATGTCAGTCAGACATTCAGTCAATCAGTCAGTCACGGAACTGTTTTATATCTATATATGATATAACTCATTTTATAGAGCTATATAGTATCTTCGTTAAATAAATAAATAAATAATCGATAAATACGAAATAAAATGAATTATAGTATTTTAAAATAATTTTGCAATTATACAAAGTGATCGAAAACTTTCGACCGGTACTTTGTATATACGAAGAACCACTATTTTTATATTTTCTCCTTCCCTTCGCGTTCATACGTCCGTATATACGTTTATATAAAATAATCAACATCCATTCAATTTCCTCCTTCCCTCCCCCTCCGCATCCGTCGCGCATCTGTGAGTTATTACGAAGCAGCGGGTGCAATAACTGTCGGAAGTTGCGTGTCATACACGAACGTTTACCACCTTACCTCCTCGTAATCGTTCATTTATTATAAATTCACCTGCAAGCTTGGAATTCCTCGGGGCTGACGCAACGCTCCGTACACGTTACGCTCAGCATTTTCGCGAAATTCCATTACACTTCGTAAATTGCGAGCGGCGATTTCAGTTCGACGTTTCGTTAATTGCGGATAAGTTATTTTTTTTTCTTTAAGGGGGGAGATATTTTTAGGCGAGGAAAAAATTGCGGACTATCATGATTTCTTTTTTTAAAGGAAATATTTCTTCACCATTCTTGAGACTTAGGGTATGTTTTATTACTACTTTTGGATGTGACATGGTGTGTTTTAAATTTATTCATCTTTCATTAAAACTCATACGCAAAATATGAATCAAGAAAAAGTGAGAAATGTTGAAAATCGATAGAATGGTACACTTTGAAACAAAAAGATTGAATTTTCCGAAAAAATGGCTATATTGTGCAGTCAAGAAATACTTTTTTTATTTTCAAAAACATTTAGCGTCATGTTTTAGACAGTAAGGATTAAAATATTTATACCAAATTTCATCCGGATCGGTCGATTAGTTTTTAGCATGGTGCTGACGTTTGCATCATTGGAATGCAACGGAGCTATACGTCACACCAGTTTTAAAAATGCAGTTTAGAAGACCGTCCATACCTCCGCCATTTTGAGAGATTAATTAAAAAATAGCATGTTCCGGCCAAAAGTAGTAATAAAACATACCCCAAGTCTCAAAAATAATTAAGGAGCTATACCAGTGTGAACGCTGAAAATTTGGGTGATATTCGGGAATTTTTTGGTAGAAAAGTGCTCAATTAAATGTTACGGAAAATTAAGAATATATTTGGCTATATTTGAAAAAGAAAAAATATTGTTAAACTGGAAGGTATTTCCTGTACAATGACGTAGGATTTTCGAAAAATATCAAAATCTAACGAAATGGCGTGGTTATGAAAAAATTCTGTTTTCTTGCCTACAAAATGGTCATTTTTTTCAATGCCAAATCGTCAATTTCCATCCAATCAAAAATATCCCACGCCATTGTAGAGCAAATATATTCAAGAGTACTCAGGTTAAATTTCAAGTCAATCGGATAATGGCTCGTTGAGTTACAATGTCAGCAAATTTGAAAAATCTCATTTCGAGAAAAACGCGTTTGAAGATTTAACTATCGATTTTTGCAAGATAAAATGATTAGAGATACGGTCTCGAAATGTTTACAGGATATTCTTTAAAGTATAAACTGTTGAGAAAGACAAAAAAATCGATTTTTCAAAAGTTCCACACTGGTACAGCTTCTTAAGAAATGTTTCCTATAAAAAAACTGCACTTTACGGAAATGCAATTGAAAATAAAATTTTGTGAGAGGGGGTGGGGCGGAAGATGGAGGGAGGGAGAGAGAGGGTAATTTTTCCAAAATCTCAAAAACGATTTCGAGAAAAATTGAACTTGTTTATCTTCGTCTCGTTGCAGAGCCGCTGCGGCGTCGAGTTTCTGATGCTGACGCCGGACCGATGTCTCATATTTCCGTCGGTCGATTACATGAGAAATTTAGTCACCAAGTACAGCCGTTCGACCGGAAGTACAGCGACGCCAGTCGTGATCGACTGTTCGCACATATACGGTGCCGATTTTACCGCTGCGACCGTCATTGAGAGCCTCACGAAGGACTTCGCAACGAGGGGACAGCCGTTGTTCTTCTACAACGTGAAGCCTTCGGTATACGCGGTCTTCGAGGGCGTCGATCCGACCGATTTTGTCGTTTATTACACGCAGGAGGCGCTCGACGATCTTCTCAAGGAGAGAGGATATCTCAAGCAGTGCAAACAGAACATTCCGCTTGCCTAGATATTCGCAAATTGCGGATCCTACCATGGAGGATAAAGTAATTTTTCGGCCGTCGATACGTTCAGTAAAAAATGAACTTCGAAGTTTCCGTAAGTTCGTATCGTTTTCGAGAAATTGAATAAAAATCCCAAAAATTGTAAATAGTTTTTTTTTTACGAAAGATCGTAAATTGAGCTGGCATTTATTGTGAATGAACGCTTAGTGAATGTGTAAACAAGATAAGACTACGGCTAAATTCACGACTTTTCACGAAACGGTGCTAAATTAGGGTAACGTGACCTTATTTTGACACCTCGCCAATTATTGACACTTCTGTCCTATCTACACCGTGGTCCTTAAAGTGCCAATAACTGAGCCCTTAAAGTGCCAATAATTGGCCCCTTCAAGTGCCAATAATTGGGCCCTTCAAGTGCCAATAATTGGATCCTTCGAGTGCCAATAATTGGGCCCTTTGAGTGCCAATAATTGAACGCTTAAAGTGCCGATAATTGGGCTCTTAAAGTGTCAATAATTAGGCTCTTAAAGTGCCAATAATTGGACCCTTAATGTGTCAATAATTATGCCCTTCAAGTTCCAATAATTTGACTCTTAAAATGTCAATAGTTGGGCCTTTTAAGTGCCAATAATTGGGGCCTAAAGTGCCAATAATTGGACCCTCAAAGTGCCAATAATTGGACCCTTAAAGTGCCAATAATTGGGCCCTTTAAGTGCCAATAATTGGGGCCTCAAAGTGCCAATAATTGGACCCTCAAAGTGCCAATAATTGGACCCTCAAAGTGCCAATAATTGGACCCTTAAAGAGTCAATAATTGGGCCCTTCAAGTGCCAATAATTGGGCCCTTTAAGTGCCAATAATTGGGTCCTTTAAGTGCCAATAATTGGGCCCTTTAAGTGCCAATAATTGGGCCCTTTAAGTGCCAATACCCTTGAAGTACCCATATTTGGACGTCAAGTGCCAACAATTCGGCACCTTACCCTACGTAGATTTTATTTGATTTTTTTCTCTCGAAAACGATCTAGTGATTGATACTTCCAAGTCGAACGCTTGTCGGATGTATCTACGTCCTAAAATCTGTCCAACATTCGCGATCAATCGTTCGACGCTCCTTAAAACAGAAACCGAAAAAAAGACACAAGAATTCTCACCTTTGAAAAATTAGCCCGCGCAGAAAAAAAAACATAGAAATAAATTGTCGTTTCGTATTGTGACGTTTCACGTAGCACATGAAATACTTTGCCACCGTGTGGCAGCCGAAAATCGTCGCGTATCCCTAAATCACCCCCGCATCGTTTTTTCCTCCATTTTTTCTCCTTCACTCGACAAAAATATGCGATAAAATATATTCACATATGAAAGAAGAAAATAATTTTTCGCGAGCACGAACCATCTCCCCCTTCCCTGAAACACTCGATAGCACACATACAGAGACATACGATCGTTCTAGTTGTACAAGTAGTGTCCCGAAAGAATTGAAAATGTAAATCATGCACATAGTTGAATAATCATTGTAAATAATGAGAGAGAGAGAGAGAGAGAGAGAGAGAGAGAGAGAGAGAGAGAGAGAGAGAGCGACCGCTGCAGTATATAAAAATTACTAAAATCAAACGAATTAATTTCTATCACATGTAAGATTTTACTCGAGATATCGATATACAGTTATATAAGCAAACTATGTACAACGGTGTTTATTGTTTCCTTACTTTCTTCATCCTCTGTCCTCTTGCTTCATTCGTTTCTTTCATCTCTTTCCATTATATGTACTTTCATGTTCGGCAGTAATTGAAAACGTCGAACTGCTTCACTTTTTATCACAGATCAATCAAAAACTATTGAAAATCATTTTTGAGAGTGAATCATTGTTTTGGATTGCAAAGAATCAGTCATTTAAACAATTAATATGACAATAAACAATTTTAAAGAAATTCCCACCCCTTACCATCTTGAAAACAACAACAAGAATAATGATAATGCTCTCGTCACCAAAATATGCGTATTTTTCATTTCCCAAAATGTTCAAAAAATATGCAACGGCCTCTGTTTTTTTCGCCGCCGAAGACGGATGAATTTTGAAACAGCGAAAGAAAAAAATTGTGTCTTCTCCGGCTTGAATTTTTCTTGTCGCCCAATAATTGACGAGTCGGGAATTTTCATTCAAGAAATTCATAAAAATAATTCGTTCGAGAAATCTATAAAGAAATATTTATTACAGTAGGATACAAAAAGAAATATCAAAACAGAAGTTGAAAATCTTGCACATTTTCTTCTCGATCATTTTTCGACACACACACACACACACACACACACACACACACACACACACACACACACACACACACACACACACACACACACACACGCGCGCGCGCGCACGCACGCACGCACGCACGCACGCACGCACACACACACACACACACACACACACACACACACACACACACACACACACACACACACACACACACACACACACACACACACACACACACACACACACACACACACACACACACACACACACACACACACACACACACACACACACACACACACACACACACACACACACACACACACACACACACACACACACACACACACACACACACACACACACACACACACGCAATGCCTACAAAATGTTGAAAGAGCTACAAGGAATATATCGCTTGGACAGTGATTTTTCGTATATTTGTAAACGAATTATTGAGCACGAGTTCCGCCCTCGCGTTTTCATTCGATGCATCGTATGTACTTTCGTTTTTGCTTCGCAGCCAAGACGGCGTGGATTAAATAAATATATCGTTTTTTTTCTTCAACGAAGGCATGGTGGACACGACGATTGAACTTTTCGAGACAATTTGTGCTTTGGTAAGAATTTATAAACAATTGTATCTCGTAACAATGTATGATATAATAATAGCAGTATTGCTCCTTTTGCGCAGCTGATTTTAACGTGTTCGACGAGCTCACAGCTATTTTCATTACTCGTGCTTTAACCTAAACCTTTTTATATATATCATTTATATATATACAGGGCGTTAGGAAGGTCGATGCAAAGCCTTAAGGGGGTGACAGGTCACCTCGTTAGGAACATATCTAACCCAGGTTACCTCAGTCCAAAGTCTAAGGATTTCGAATTATCATGGTATGATTTTTGCAAAATTTCCCAAAATTAGGTACCAACTCGTTTAGCTCTGATGTTGATCCTTTTTTTTGAAAATAGCATTAACATAAAAGGTATTTTTATTTTTTGACAAGTTTTTAATTATTCAACACGTTCCGTTTAGTTAATTGTGTGGAGACAGATGATTGTATTGGTGTTTGTCGATTTGTCGATACCAATTACTGTCTGTTTGAACATTATGAACGAGTTAGTACCTAATTTTGGGAATTTTTCCAAAAATCATATTTATCATGATAACTCGACATCCTTAGACTTTGGACTAAGGTAACCCAGGTTAGATATGTTCCTAACGAGGTGAACTATCACCCCCTTAAGGCTTTGCATCGACCTAGCCAACGCCCTGTATAGAGAGCTACTGGCTGTTGGCCACGATCCCGTGGAAGGGTCGTAGGACAAGTTTTCCGCTATCAAAAAACCCAGTAATGCCTCACGCAGAAGTAAACTATTTTCGAGATATTCCTATTTTTTTCAGAGCGAGGTGTAGGTAACTTTAAAGATAGACAAAATAAACTGTTGTATGAAATCAAACTTCTTTATTACTTGTAATTAAAGGGCACAGTAACGACGAATTATCAATAATAAAATAAGAATAATTGTCAGACTTGCAGAGTTTCGGAGCCCCAACTCAAGAACGTTTGCAGATTATTCTTATTTTATCGTTGATAATTCTTTGTTACTGTGTATTCAAACTACAAATAATAAAAAAGTTTGATTCCATGCAACAGTTTTTTTAATCAATTTTTAAAGCTGCCTACTCCTCACTCTAAAAAAATAATGAATATAATAATATCTCGAAAATGGTTGACTTTTGCATAAAGCATTATCGGGTTCTTTGCTAGCGGACAAAATATCTTACCACTCGTTTCACGGGATCGTGACCAATAACCAGTAGCCCTGTATACAGGGTGTCCTTATCTCTGCCATCCAAAATAACTCGGTAATTATCGACGTCACAAAAAATGGTCCAGACAAAAGTTGTACGGTGTGAAGGGGGCCATCAAATGCGACCATTTTTTTTTATTTCGGTTGAATTTTCCACTTTTTTCCATTTAAAAAAGTGGAGGTGACCTTCACTGTGCTTCAGCGCCGCCACCGAAATAAAAAAGAAATGGTCCTATTTGATGGCCTCTTTCACAGCATGTTCCAACTTTTGTCTGGAACATTTTTTGGTGACGTCCATAATTACCGAGTTATTTCGGGTGGCAGAGATAAGATGAACACCCTGTATATGCATAGTATCTTGAGTGTGAGTATTCTTACATTCGTATTTGAGCAAAGCTTTGGATGTTTAATCTTACGTGAAATGATCATCCATCGTGGCGACTAAAATACGCATTAATTCTTTTTTCTTTGATATGCTACATTACTTGGTGATTGAGACACCAGGATTTTATTTTCCCGACCATCAAAATTATCCATTTTTTCATCTCATATAATTCTGCGATCTACACTTTGTAAAATGATTCTTCTCGTGTCTAAAAAAATGAAAAAAAAAAAAAAAAAAAAAAAAAAGGAAACGAATTGACATTTTTTCTCGTTTTTTTGCGCAGATATATATATATATATATATATATATATATATATATATATATAATTTTTCGCAGCACACTAACGAATAACGATATGTCTAGTATCCGAAGAATTTTTCTCGCCGCTATCATCATCACGGCCAGCCAAAATTCATTCCGGTCAATTGATAGAAACGCTGATTGAAAGGACGATAAAAATCCCTGAGGCGCTGTACCGCCGTAGGGTCGATATGTGGATGACTCCGTCCTTTGTTTTTGCCTTAAAAAGAAGAAGCAAAATACGCCATAAAGAATATTTCCAGATTTCTCAGATCAAAGCTTAAAAAATTGGGGTGCGTACGCAATGCACATGACCGCAAGGTGTGTGCATAAGTTTAAAATAAAAAAGAACGATTCTTGTGCAGCGTCAGATGTACTACGGCGAACTTTTTCTTTTGCGTATTTCTCGAAACTATGTTTTATGAACGTGTAAACCCGACCTAAAACTCTAAAGGTGTTTTTGCTCCAAATTAATTTTTCAAAATCGATGACCAGTATATCTAAAAAATCACTGCATCGATCAACTTCAAAATTTACAAGCTTTTTTGGATATCAAAAAGCAGTGTTTAAAAGATGGATTTTTTTTCGATGCATTGTTTTTTATTATCAACGAAAATAGAGTTTTTTTTCACCGAAAATCGATATTCCCGCTTTGGACTGCGGCGGTTTTTTCATAAATAAATATTGTATTAAGTCATTCGGCCAAGCACTAGGTAATTTCATGCAAAAACTAAGTGCGTTTGATTTTTTTTATTTCGGATGATTTTTTTCTGCGGTCTGCACAAACCGTTGTAAAGGGTGTCTCAAAATGGTCTGGCATTTCAAATTGCGCGCCATTTTTAACGTGGCGAACATAAAGCACTAATGTTTGACAACTGGCATCAGGAAGTATTGAGGTTTAGTCACGGAGAATTACACAATCGAGCAACGCATAGAAAGTGTTATTCGCTGCATTGTTACTGCATAGTTATTGCAGACGAAGTTTCATGGCCGTGTTATCACGCTGCGCGGCGATGTAAATTGGACTTCTTTCTTTGGGGTTTTCTGAAAGGGAAAGTACATGCCAATGATCCACAGACCATTTCCGAGCTCAAGGAAGCAACTGGACGCACCATTAATGGAATTAGTCCGCAATTATGCCGAATTGTTATTGAAAATTGTTGTCAAAAGAGTGAACGTTTTTAAACGGGGACGAGGTGGCCATTTATCGGATATTGTGGTTCACACATAATCTCCATGTATGGACCTTACATTAAAATAAAAAAATTCGTACTTTTCAAATAAATAATTCGTTTTATTAATAAATTAAAATGTTAGGTTATTTTAGATATGTACCATATATCTACCACATTTATCTACCACATTTATAAATATTTTTCAATACAAAAATTGTTAAAGATACAAAGCCATACTTTTTAACTAAAAAAAATTAAAAACCTGCACTCGTTTACCCAGAAAAAAATCCTCTTTTTTCCGGCCACGAGCTAGGTGTAACGCTTCAACGTCGCCTTGCAGCAACAATTTTGTAAAAATTCGAAAAATTGACCATGCTATTTCGATTTTCGTGAAGAGTCAAGTCGCCCACTGCGCTACGGCGAATCGCCCCGCTGCGATTTCCCCTGTTTTGTTTTGCACTTTGAATTCGAAACGGGCATAGTTTACAATGTTTCTTATTGTATGACTGTATGATTTTTCGATCGGTGTATCCATTTGTTAATAACCAATTAATTGATTTATTTTTTTGGGCGAGAATTGAACTTTTTTCTACAGTTTACCATTCTCGTAATCTTCAAAATAAAAAAAAAAAAAACTAACCGTGCATACGAAAGTTTCATTATTACACTAAAAGTAATTTTTTTATGTCTTTTCAGATCACTTTCTTTAAATAACAATGACTGCATTGTGCATTAATATTTTTCAATAAAAAAACTCAAACTTCGGAAGACTATGTATTAATTCTGTGTAAAATTCCGACCTCACCATCCCAGTACTCTCACCACAAAAAAACATCGCCAATCGACCAGTTTTTGGAACCGCAAGCGTACGAAGACCCCTTAAAGCTTGATGTTTCGCAAACGAGGCTTAAAAATGGAAAATGGTTGATGGATCCTCAATTTCAATTTGAAAGACTTGCTCAATGACCTCCCACTCAATACGTATCCGGATGTATACGAAAGTTTCTTTATTATACTAACAGTAATTCCTTTGTACTTCTCGTCAGATCCCTTTGTTTAAATAACAATGACTGCATTGTCCATCCATATGTTTCAACAAAAAGAAACCCAAACTTGGGAAGACTATGTATTAATTCTGTGTAAAATTCCATCCCGTTACTCTCACCACAAAAAAAACATCGCACATCGACCACTTTTCTGAGCCTCAAGCGTATAAAGATTCCTCAAAACTCGATATTTCGCGAACGGGTTTTCAAAATGAAAAATGGTTGATGGAACTTCAATTTCAATGCGAAAAACTTGTTTGATGACCTCCCACTCAATGGGGGGCGCAACAAATTTTCCCCCATTTTCCATATAGGAATGAACTTCTATATTTTTCAAGATTTCGCTCTATACCAATTGAGATCCCCATCGGAAGCATCTGCTTGCAACCCGGTGCGTTGGTCTAGTGGTTAGCGTGCTGGCCAGCGAATCGGGACGTCGCAGGTTCGAATCCCAGTCGCGGCACTTTCGTCGTGAAAGATTTTTTTTCCTCGACACTTCTCGGCGAAAAAACGACTAGTTCCGTGACTGGGAGGCGAGTTTGGGACCGACTGTATGAGTATAGGTTTCCCTCAGTTTCCCTATGCCCATGGCAGGTATGCCGTGGTGAATACACGATACAGAGGGGGAAGTCGGCTACGGCCGCAAGGTGGGGGTGTGGAATAGAAGGTAGACAGGAGAGAGTTGCGGAATGGGAGGTAGAGGGAGTATGTAGAATGAGGGGTAGAGGGGGTACGTGGAACGGGAGGTGGAGGAGGGATGTGGAATGAGAGGTAGAGGGGGGATGTGGAATGGGCGGTAGAAGGCGGGGGAAGTGGAATGGGAGGTAGAGGGGGGTGGAATGGGAAGTAGTGGGGGGACGTGGAATGGGAGGTAGAGGGGCGATGTGGAATGGGAGGTAGAGGGGGATGTGGAATGGGAGGTAGAGGGGGATGTGGAATAGGAGGTAGAAACGAAGTTGAAGCGGATTAGGGCACGTAAAAAGGGGAAGACCCTGTACGGTTGAAATAAAAAAAGCATCTAATTGCATGCACGTAGGTTGAACCCAAACAAACTGTAAGGCTGTGACAGACGGACGGTCACGACTCACCCAAGCAATGTGGTGCGGAGCTATGCTCAGTCTTAAGCAAGCAAGGAAAGCCCTTGGTTGCGTTGAAGTAAAAATGTTTCTCGCATATGACGCGTTTGATGCCCAAGAAGTCCTGTACGCGTGTCATCTCGATCACCGGATCGGCGATCAGTCGTTCGCCGGATACGAAGAGAAATTGCGAGAGTGGAAAGTACTGGAGCCAGCGATCGAGATAGCGCGCGTAAACGCCGATTTTTAAGGGTGCCCAGGTAGTGTCGACGATACGGGAGCCATTGAGGAAGGCGCGCTCCTCGAATCGCGGTATGTCAGAACGTTTGCTCTTCACCTGGGTATAATCGGATATGGCACGTGTGACGGGATCTCGAGCAACCACAATGAGTTTTGCACCGGGATTCATGTGCTGCACTCGACGCGGTGCCTCGGCCGTCACGAAGTAAGACGGTGTCTTCTCCATGGTCACCTGACCCTCTAGGGTCGGCGGCATGCGGCGTCTGCGGACGATGTATGGCACAGTGTATTGTATTACATTGCACTGTATTCAGTAGCATCATGTTGAGGGGGGAGATATGTTTAGGCGAGCAAAAAATTTGCTGTTTTTCATGATTTTTTTTTAAAGAAAGATTTTTTCATCACTTTTTAGACTTAGGGTGTGTTTAATTACTACTTTGAGCTGGTACATGGTATTTCTTTCATCATTAAGGGATTACAACAGTGTAAAATTGGCAAAAAATTGATTTTTTTCCATTATCTTATAGTATAGACGGTTATAAACATAGACCTGGCAATGCCGATTGATCGTAAGTAGACAATTTGTATGAAAATTCCACACTCGAAGCTTTAAAATAATTTTTGTCCGAATGTCGTTTTCCAAAACAGTGTACACTCTGAAAGGAAGAGTTTTCAAGCTATCCGTCTAAAGTTTAGACACAACATTCTTCATACTATTCTTTATCTTGCTATGGAAGCTTTTTTTTTCAATTTTAATTTTTTTTAACGAAAAACTGTCGAAAAAATAGGCTAAGTTCGATACTTTTTTTCAAACCGCCGCCATTCTGTCAATTTTGTGTTAAAAAAAAACCCCATAGCAAGATAGCGGCTTTCATACTGATCAATAATCTTTTTACAAATTTTGTTTCAGATCATGTTTACGGCGGCAACCGTGTATACTGTGAGGACTCTTTTTTTCGAAGACATTATCACCGTTAAAAAAATGTAAAAAAAAATAAAAATGACCGTTAAAAAATTGTTTTCCAATTTTTCTTGAGTGCTTTTAATACG
Organism: Ophion slaviceki; assembly: GCA_944452715.1. Classification (NCBI taxonomy): domain Eukaryota; kingdom Metazoa; phylum Arthropoda; class Insecta; order Hymenoptera; family Ichneumonidae; genus Ophion; species Ophion slaviceki. The sequence continues at coordinate 17,358,660 of OX101787.1, forward strand.
TATGAGTGTTAAGTTGTTTTTTTCAGATTAACCCCGTCGACGCTACGTGTCACGCTGTCTGACAACATCCGCCGCAACATGTTTAGAAGACCGTGCCATACCTCCACCATGTTTAAGATTAATCAAAATTTAAAAAAATACCATGTACCGGCGAAAAGTAATAATAAAACATGCCCTAAGTCTCAAAAATGGTGAAAAAAATCTTTCCTTTAAAAAAATCATGAAAATCAACAATTTTTTCCTCGCTGAAAGGTATTTCAGCCCTTGAGGGGTCTGAATATGTTGAACATTTAAATGGTACGTTTTTTTTTCTATTGCATAGTTTCATAGCCTAGGATCTTAACTTTAATTTGTAACAAAAATTTTGTAAAAAGTCCCTACATGTATCGAGTTATGACAATTTTTGTGAAGAGACAGATCGCTCGCCAGGGCGAACAGCCCGACTGCGATGTACCCCCTTTGCGTTTTTCTCGAAACTGCGTTTTATGAAAGGGTGTAAGGCGTATCTCGAAATGTATTCGTCCGATTTACTCGAAATTCGGACAGAGCATAGTTTATAACACTTTACAGCGTGTGACCGAATGATTTTTTTATATGTCCATTCATTTGGTGACGAAAAATGATTAAAGTAGTTTTTTTGTCGGAGATCGAACTTTTTTTCTGCAGGCTGCCGTTTTCGTATTCTTCAAAATTTCAAAAACGTACGCTCAATGGAGGGATATATAATAAATACATGAAAAACATGTTTTCTATGCTGTTGAAGTTTGCCTCATTGGAGTGTAAACGGAAATTCTTCTTTATTTCCCTTTTCTCCATTTTTATTGTTGTCCAAAATATTTGGTCTCTAGTGAGATCTCTAGTGAGGATCTTATGAAAAGTTTATAGTAACATTGATGTGGCAAAAAAATTTGAAAAGGAAAATTTTGTTGCATTCCAACAATGCGAACTTCAAGATCGTTGTTTTCTGTATATTTAAAAACACATTTTTTACATGCAGTTCAAAATACCTGTTCTCTATACAGTCGAAATGAATATTTTCTAGTTCAATATCTTAATTAATTCAATATTCGACAGATAAATTAATATTTAATGCTTACTACTAATGACATCACTAGAAAAAAATGCAAAATTGCGTCAGATAATGATAAAAGCTAATGAAAATATTTTAGATTGAGTATCTACTCAAAAACTTCCTTATAAATGCTGAAGAATATCCTATATAGGTTGCCATTTTAAACGATTTTCTACTTATTTGTCAATGTAACACGAGTAACGCATTTCATGGACAAATAAGTAAAAAAAATCGTTGACAAAAAACACCCCAGATATTTGGCCACTGTGCAGTCGTTTGGAAGATTTGTCAAGACGTTAAAACGTCGCAAACTTTCGTACGGTGACATTTTAGGAATAAAACGTTTCTGCATGACTTTTCGGAAGTACGTAATTTTTGGAGTATGCCGATTGTGGATAGTGCCAGCCTACAGGAGTCCTAAAAATGGAATGCATTTCGTTGTAGGAAAATAAATGAGAAGTACAAGTGTCTCACCTGTACCAGTGAAAGCCCTTTGCGTAATGATGATCGAAGAAATGTACCTCGGAGCCGGCCGCCCTTATACTGGGATGCAAACGTAAAAATTCCAAGAGCGCCCTGGTACCGCCCTTCTTGACACCGATTATAAGAGCACTTGGCAATTGTCTGGTAGCAACGAGGCCTTGTTGCCTGAGCAGCTTGTACCTCGGTGATACGTCAATTGGATCCTTGATTAGACTATTATTGCCAGTCCAAAGTGGTACAACCTGCACCTTCGTTACCCTCGTACGTATCTCATCGTCAAGGTCCTCGTCCAACGATATGACCTCGACCCTCGTCTCGTAATCAACGCGATGATGATGACGACGAGACGACCCAATCTCACTTCTCGCTCTTTCGAGCGTTATTTTTCGCGTGATACCCCCGAAAATACACCAATCCTCGTCAATTCCTATCCACAAAAGTACAACGATCGTACACGCGATCAACGTCATTCTCGTTGTCCACGAAGCCTTGCGGAATTCCATTTTCGACGGATACTTCTCGCACGTGAGTGCCTCGGACTTTCATAATATACGGCGAGTGTTGGTGGGTGCGCGCGTTGTTTCCCCGGTGCAAACGAGCGCTTTTAAATTAATTGGACATTCGCTTCGTTCCGTGCCACTTGGCGGTGGTTGATGCTACTGCAAAAATTAAAATAAGTTTCTCACGACTCGGTCGTAAGCAGATCTGGAAATGGCCTGTAGATCGTTTGTATTGTCATTGTCTATCAACTTTCAGGTTGACTGAATCGAAATCTCGCTACCTCGAGATAAATACATCTACGACGATAAATATGAAAATGATTCGTACTTTGATATGATGGAATATTAGATATGGCGGGAATTGCGAAATTTTTAATATTTTCGTTTTGCATCTTGACAAATATTCAATCTAGGAATTAATTTCATTGCGAACTTGAAAATGTTTATTTAGAATGAAAGTCATTTAGAAAATGCTCTTGGTAACTCCGCGGGTACTTCTTTTTCGTGCGTGTGGTTTTATTAGAAATAGAATATGTGCTTATCGATTGCAGACAGACTCCGCTGTTGTCAATATTTGGACTTTATTGGTAGATGGTAGATATTTTTAGATAAGATTGTAGATGTTTGTAGACAAAATTGTAGATATTTGTAGATAAAATTGTAGATATTTGCAGATAAAATTGCAGATGTTTGTAGATAAAATCGAAAAAATTTGCAAACAGAATTGTAGATATTTGTAGATAAAATTGCAGATATTTGTAGATAAAAATGTAGATACTTTTAGATAAAACTGTAGATATTTGTAGATAAAATTGGAGATATTTGTTGAGAACCGTGCGGATATCAAACTGTACATTAAACAGTAGATGTTTGTAGATAAAATGGTAGATATTTTTAGATAAATTTGTAGATATTTGTACATGAAATTGCAGATATTTGTAGATAGAACTGTAAATATTTATAGATAAGATTTTTGATATTTGCAAACAAAATTGTAGATATTTGTAGATAAACTTGTAGATATTTCTAGATAAAATCGTAAAAATTTGCAAACAGAATTGTAGATATTAGTAGATAATATTGCAAACATTTGTAGATAAAAATGTAGATACTTTTGGATATAATTGTAGATATTAGTAGATAAAAATACAGATATTTTCAAATAAAGTTGTAGATATTTGTAGATAAAATTGGAGATATTTGTTGAGAAACGTGCGGATATCAAGCTGTACATTAAACTGTAGATGTTTGTAGATGAAATGGTAGATATTTTTAGATAAAACTGTAAATATTTATAGATAAGATTGTTGATATTTGCAAACAAAATTGTAGATATTTGTAGATCAATCTGTAGACATTTTTAGATAAAATTAGAGATACTTGTAGAGAAAATTGCGAATACTTGTAGATAAAACTGAATATATTTGTAGATCGGTTGACCTATATTTGTAGATATTTGTGAATAAAATTAAAGCTGTTATTTAATAGATAAAATTGCATATTTTTATAGATATTTGTAGATAAAATTAGATAAAAAGTTCATATATTTGTGAAGCAATATAAGTTTTCAGATATTAATATTTGTAACATTAGATTCCATTTTTATCAACGAACCCCGAGATTTATGTTTCCAACATGATACTTAATTTTTCTACATCTTATTTTTCGTTTCAATTTTCCAACATATTAACATCATGTATTTAACACCTCATAACTTTGTACACATAAATGTTATAGATGAATATTTACGATGTCAAACTTCATTTTGAGACATCGATAATTATGTGTAAATAAACATGAAAATCCATTATCACAGATTGATATTCATACCATTGTCATCGATTGATAATAATAATATTAGACGCCTTTATTATCGACCGATGATTATTTATAGAGCCACATTAGACGCCATATTCGCATATGAATATTTACACAGCGTGTTTGGTGCGGAGCAGCGTTTGTTTACAGTGCCCGCACGTTGCGCAATAACGATTTTCAGTCACTTCACGATCCACGTGTGCGTCCAATAATCGTGACGGCAAAAAGAATCATAGGAAATGTGCACACGAAAAAAAAGAGATAAATAAAAGCAACGAATATTTGACACGTGCACTAACCGATTTTACGAGTCACTGACCAACACATTGCGCAACGAAATTTAAATAGTCACGAGAGCACTCACGAGCATTCGCGATGATTCTGCAGCATAGACTGCACATTTTTTTCCCTCCGGTGCAATTTTCTTCATCGGCAACGTTCTCATTTTTTCCGACTAATACATACGGACTCTTTTTTTATCCGTTCCTCACACACGTACCGGTTGATCTTCCACGTGATTGGATGATCAGTCGGGCGAAAGAAAAGCGCAGTTTTCCGGGCATTCGGCCGCGCGCAGGGTGTCAGACGTCGCTTGGGATCGATAATACCCGAGGGTACAGCGTCGTGACGAAGGTGCGAAGAAAAAAAGGCCCGAAAAAAAATTCTTTCGCGCGGATGGAAACCAGGGGGGGGGGGGGGGATAAAAAATTCGATGCACTCTTAAGGTATATTGTCAATTGTGCGTTTCCTCATTTCGAGCAAATTTCTTTCGTCGTCGCGATTGCCGGCTCGTTTTCCTCCGCCTCGGAAGGCCGAGCATCCTCGGCCTGGGAATATATATACCTCGTGTCCGTATGAATCAACGATGCCAGCGATAATGTGTCCGCGACTGCGCAACGATCGCGATGGACGACCCACGCGGCATGCGCGAATCAAACGAAAAAAAAAAATAAAATAAAACAACAATCATCCGTTCGTTATCTTTTTTTAGACTGCACTGTGCAGCCGAACTTTTATTCTCGCAATGTTTGAGCGCATTCGAGAACTCATTGCCGAAAACAAAATCTAATCTCAATGACATTTTAAAAATTGACGTAAGAGTTTAAAAAAATTATGTAAGTTTGCGATTGAGAGAAGAAATGCTTTCGAAATGCTTTGAAATGGCTTGTCAATAATTCCTTACCTCGCGGTTTTGCGATGCGGTGTGTGACTTCGATAAAGCAAAAATGAATCGATTTAAAAATTGTAAAAGAGCGTTTTTAATTGTTGATTAGAAAAAAAAGACTATGATTTATTTTTTAATAAATCGTTATTAAAAATGAATCAAAGAAATGTGCGGCCGTGTAGATGACAAGAGATTGTTAAGGACTTGGCTTCGGTCCGGCCAATGAAGGATTTTCCAAGGTTATCGATGGAAATAAGAAGATGTCTTTTACGTTTCGGCCCTCTGGTTTGGGTCCTCTTCAGAATATATATTTTATCTGTATAAATAATAATACACAGTTTTTAACAATCACGTCAAACCAGAGGGCCGAAACGTAAAAGACATCTTCTTATTTCCATCGATAACCTTGGAAAATCCTTCATTGGCCGGACCGAAGCCGAGTCCTTAACAATCTCTCATAAATCGTTATTACTGATTTTTACATTTTTTTCAACATTACTTATTTTCAGGGCTTTTTTGGTGTGCTTTAGCATGATATTGTTGCAATAAAAATGTGTATGTATTATAATCCCCTGAAAAAACTCAAGAGAACTATCCGAAAAAAATGCGGTGCGCTTCTGGGCCGGGATTCGAACCCGGGACCTTTCGATTGCCGGTCGACTGCTCTGACCAACTGAGCTACGCCAGCCCGCTTACCTCACCTTTCTCGGATAGCCTCTATATGGTAACGCAACGTTACAAACCCTCCTGCCAGAGTCGATCCGGCTCTGGAGGGTCGACTCGAAAGTTTTGCCCAAACTAATATCTCAATATAACTCTAACTCAATACGCAACGGGTACTACAGACGCGGGGATTGTCTGAGGGACGGAAGGGGGAAGGGGTACTACAGACGCGGTGATTGTCTGAGGGACGGAAGGGGGAAGGGTAAGGGAGGGGCTAGCTCAATGAGACTCTTCTCAAGGAGGGGATTCTTTTTCCGCGGCAATCAACGATAATTCGATATTTATCTTGATTATTCTGAGGCCGCGGCCCGCTGTTGGGCGCCATTTATAATCCCCCGAAAAAACTCAGGAGAACTATCCGAAAAAAATGCGGTGCGCTTCTGGGCCGGGATTCGAACCCGGGACCTTTCGATTGCCGGTCGACTGCTCTGACCAACTGAGCTACGCCAGCCCGCTTACCTCACCTTTCTCGGATAGTCTCTATTATCGTAACGCAACGTTACAGTATATATCGGCTGAGGCAAGGAGTATTTGCTGGAGAAATATTTTTTAGCCTGTCAGGCTTGATCAGGTCAGATCATGTCCTACTATATGCTGGAATTTCAATTTAGTAAAAGTCCTACGGTTTTCGCGATAAAAATCATCTGTTTTTGGTTTTTCGCATGCCATTTCTACAAATTTTACCCGGTTTTTTTTTAAATACACTTCGTTATTTGTTTTATCTAGAAAAGTCTACTTTTTAGCCTTAAATGTTGAGGAAACTTTATAAAAAAAAAGGTCTTATGCAGAATTTTCATTCAAACCAATTTGAACATCTGACTTTGATAGCTTGCGGTGTAAAAAAAATTTACTAGGCATATCGTGCCAATTACTTAAAAAAAGGTGCTTAGTTATTGTCGATTCATATCATTGATAGAAATGGCATGCGTAAAACCAAAAGCAGATAATTTCTTTTCGAAAAACTTTTAATAAACTTTTAATAAACTAAAATTCCAGCATATAGTAGGACATGATCTGACCTATTGCCAGTTGCAGTATTATCCATTCAGGACAGGACATCCTGTATATAGATAATCGTAATTTTTATTATGGATTAATAGTGATTAATTAAGAAGTAATTAATGAATTAATTACTTCTGATTATTTAATAAAATAATACTACTTGCCAGGAGCACAAAAAAAAAGATAAAAATGTTGAACTTCAACAATGAAGTCGATGTAAAAATGATCCTCTACCTTACGATGAGAAACTATTTGTGTAATCTTCAATCTATTGCCTCAACGGTCTATATCTACTTAGGTGGGTAAAAAAATTGCATTTCCTAAAAATATTTGAATTCGATAGTATCACGATTCCGCTATATGTCCTGAAAATGTCATTGAAATATTCCAAAAATTGACGGAACTACAGCTTCAAACTTTGAACGACTTTTTATCGAAACACTGTTTCCAAAGCTGGTGGACATGATATCTCGAGCACCACTTGATGGATTGTTTCCAAATTTACAGAAGATACGACGAGAAACATTTAAAGGTCGTTGATGATCGCACTTTTCCAAAATCGATCATCGTTTTTTAATAGTTACGTAAAAGTGACGACTTTATTCCATAGATTTGGTATATTCGAGTTTCGATTCATCGCCACGTTGTGCAAAAAAATGATTGAAAAAATCGACGATCGTCAACGACTCGTATTTATTGTTAACTTGAATAACTCATTTGGTTTTTAGATTCCAGATGGACCGTTTAAGCTGGAGAGTGTCCACCGTTAAACGTTACAAAAAAAGTTCATCATCCGCCGGCGGCCATGTTTTTCGGTATTTTTTTGTGATTTTTTTTCAAAGGCTCTCAATGTATCTACTTTTATGTTTAAAAAAATGCGTTTTTTTCCACCAACTGTCCCTAAAAAAATCGGCTAGTTCGTTGCGGGCCTTTAAGGTAGATGTAGCTCCTTAAAGCGATTAACCGGGCCGGATAAGAAAGATTTAAGGCGTTAGGCCACAGTAACGGGTATAAAATCATGTGCGAATTTAACAATTCTTTTTCGTATGAAAAAGTGATTCACTCATAAAATTAATTACACATCTATTTAGTATGAATACCAAGCTGTTAGAATTTTTTTTTTCGATGTATAAAATGGCCGACTACTAATATTTTCTTTTGTTATCTTTTTTTTAGTCGCTCTGCGGCGTGACGTTTAGCATCCACAATTTTTTTACCTAGAACAAAAAACAAAAATTCTCGTCAATCTACATTAGAATACCTAGAAAAGTACGTACAGAATTTAGGAAATATTGTTTTATTCAAAAATTGTAGGTATTTGAACTTAAGAAATGAATTTTCAGTGCAAAATTACGTTATAACTGCTCATAAAATGGAAAGTTTTCGATTAATCAGAAATTCCGTACGTTGTTCTCTGCGAAATGCAATTAGGAACATAACTTAAAAATTTTCAAGTAAATCGGGTGAAAATTGTTGAAGTTATTTGTCACGCCAATTGGAAAAAAGCGGTTTCGAGAAGTTTCGAGTAGTCGGCCATTTTGTACATCGAAAAAAAATATATATATTTTCTAACAGCTTGATATTCATACTAAATAGATGTGTCATTAATTTTATGAGTGAATCACTTTTTCATACGAAAAACAATTGTTAAATTCGCACATGATTTTATACCCGTTACTGTGGCTTAACGCCTTAAGGGGAGGGTAGAGGTTTGCACTTTTGAAAAATCGATTTTTTTTGTCTTTTCTTATAGTTAAACATTTCAAGAATATAATCCCAAAATTTCAAGTCAATCAGAGAAAAACTCTCGAAGTTATTGACTATTTAGTCCCGCTCCTCTAACACGGTAGCTCCGACTTCTCTAAACTTCAAACGCGTTTTTCTCGAAACCACTTTTTCAAAGTCCGTGTTCACTGCCATTTGAAAACTACATGACCGATTTATTTCAAACTTGGTACACACTTTCTACATATAAAATACCTCCCCCCAACGGTTAGTTTGAGATTTTTTTTTACATCGAGGGGTTTTTCCACCCCCAAAATGGCGGCATTTTTCGTGAAAAATAGCACTTTTCACTTTACATGACCACCAAAAATTTAGAAATAAAAAAAAAATTATCAAAGACCGTTGGGGGGGAGGATTTGATGATACTTTGACTAAATTTTAATGGTACTTGATTTCAGATAATTTCTAGCTGAGATACAGTGAACACCGCAAATCGTGTTTTTCCAAAGGCGTTCTTGGAAAAGCTTTGTCACCGGCTTGTTTGTGGATATTTTCGCGTACAAATTTCACGGAATGTTCTTGAAATGACACTTAACAATGTACAAAAGGTTTCAATAAATTTACTCTATCCATACAGATGACAAAAATTCGCAAAAAAGTGTTTTTTTTCACGCTGAATCCCCTACCCTTTCCTTAAACAACTCGACAGATTTTCAACAACGGGATTTTCCGATCGCACTTCTCAAACGGTTTTCTACGAGGGTCCAGCAGTTTACCACGACGCGAAGATTTCGATGTGGAAAAAATCGCGAATCTATTCTCCCCGGTAAAACACAATGGTACGATAAATCAAATCACGCAGAGCGATTCGAATGTATAGCATTTATTGATCGTATCGTCAAGGCTTAATCGTCGAAGCTCGTAATACTAAACCGTAACACATGAATGATTAAATATTAAATGGATAAATCGCGAATTCATTGTTCCTGAGGTACAGCCGTTGAATGTATATAACGATATTTGCTTCGCGTATAAACACGATTTTATGCGCTTATCACAGAATCGATCGTAAAGGAAACGAAAGAAAAAAAAACGTACGCGCACAATCACGTGAATGCGGAATACAAAAAGCTATCGTCAAGCCCGCCACACACACGCGGTTGTTTCTTTTTACACACTTCGTGTATTTCCCTTCCACCGTCTCCCATCCCTGGGCGCTTTCCATCTCTCTTACGGTATTTTTGCCTCATCGAGTAAAAAAAACCGAAATCGTTTGTCGAACTAAGTTTAAGAACCGAAGAGTTACGTATGTACAGGTTCGTGACAATTCTGGAGGACTGTCGTTCCTTCCTCTCGTCGTCCGTTACAAGGTGGCGAGGATCCTCGTGAAACCGACACAGGCCGCGACGATCGTTTGACCGATGCCCCAGAGAAGCGCGTACAACGGTGACATTTGATAACTCGAGCCACGATAAACAAACGCGACGGTCGCGGAGCTCAAAACTCCCGACGTTAGCGGCAGTACGATTCCCATGAAAAGTATCAATATGGGAAAAAATCTGGAAGAGAAAGTATCGATTTGTAGTCGGCATTGCACCTGATGGTGTTGAATTTTGCATCGTTGGAAAGCAACGAAAATTCAGTCTTACATTTTATTTTTTATATTTTTATAGATTTTAGAGATTAATCATGTAGATCGCTAAACATCTTGAAAAATGGTTGAAGGACTTTTGTAGGCGAAATTTTCCGAAAGAAATTAAATTCGTTGCAGTCCACCGATGCAAACTTCAGTATCGTTTGCACCTGTGCGATTGACGTGTGGTGGCATTTCGTACGGTCGTATGTGCGTGCTAGGAGCAGGGTTGCAAATAATGCATTACGTTTTGTAATGCATTAGCGCTTTCATTACTCAATACTTTACATTTCGTAATTAAAAAAAAATTCATTACCCATTACATTACATTCAGTAATGTAAAAAAATGTAAACAATTTTCATTACTCATTACGTTGGAATTTGTAATGTAAAGAATGTCCATTACTCATTACATTACATTTTGTAATGTGAAATATTTTCATTACCCATTACAATGTAATGGGTAATGGAATTTTGTCACATGAGAAAGTCTAATGTAATGAGTAATGGAAATATTTTACAATACAAAAAGTAATGTAATGAGTAATGGATTTTCTGTACGTTACAAAATGTAATGTAACGAGCAATGCATTTTTTTACATTACAAAATATAAGGTAATGAGTAATGGATTTGTTTCACATTACTAATGCAATGCAATGTGAAAAATCTCCACTACTCATTACAATGTAATGAGGATTATTATTCGTTTCCCATTAGGGGCAGCGGTTTTTGCACTGGGACGATCTGACCCGATGGGAAACGAATAATAATCCATATTACCTTGTGATGAGTAATGGAGATTTTTTACATTACATTAGTAATGTGAACAAATTCCATTACCCATTACATTGCATTTTGTAATGAAAATGCTTCACATTACAAAATGTAATGTAATGAGTAATTGGAATTTCTTTTAATACAAAATATAATGTAATGAATAATGGCCATTCCAAATTCAATATAATGAATAATGGAAATTGTTTACATGACAAAATATAATGTAATGAGTAATGGATTTTTTTTACATTACTGAATGTTATGTAATGACATTTTTTTTCATTACCCATTAAAAAAGTAATGAATAATGCATTACTTTTTAATTACAGATCTCGCAACCCTGGCTAAGAGCCATGAATGGAGTGTAGGGATGATAGGTAGAGTAGCATAATATAAGTAAATAATACGTATGATTGAGTATGAGTAGATTAATTAAGGAGCCTGAATTAGAAGTTCCAACAAATCGTTTTTTTTATTGCTTAAATCGATTAACTATCCAAGAATATATTTACAAAGCTACAGAGGGCAATTGTAAATATTTTCGAAGATACAAGGCCAAAAGCAGAGAAACGATTGATATTTGATATTGATATTTCCTCGTATTGAAAACTTTTAAGCGCGTTTTCTCCAGTTTTCATTTTCACGATTTTTCCAAATTTGCGGGCGTGATAGCAAAAAAACTAAACGACCTATTGAATCAAACCAAAGTTTATTTTCTTCAGTATGAAAATCTCTTCTGAGTGAATTAAAAAAGTCGTTGAAAAAGTATTTTTAAACAATTTTTATAGCACGTTAAAGTGTTTTTTAAACACATTTATTTTCAAACCTGAGAAAAGTTATAATTTTACGATTTTTTCAGCTTTTTCTTAATTCACCCAGAGAAAAAATATATGACAATTGAAAATTTTATTGGTTTATTCGGTTCAGTCAAGAATCACGAGCTGCATCTTTCCCGCCAATTGTGGACTGCAGTGGCAAGACGCACATGGAACAGGCTGATAAATCTGCAGTAATTTATTGTTTCGTGTTAAAGTTTTTTTTTGGATATATTTCAAATATACGTAAAAAGATACCTCAATGTTTACTGGGCGCACTTGTTTTTTTCCGTTCTATAAAAATTCCCGAAAAAACGTTTTTTTAGACCTTCTAATACAGGCTCCCGCCTGAACAGATTAAACCTAGCTCATCGCCAGAAAAAAAAAGAATAATCGTGCATTTTTTACGACGTTTAAGTTTGCATCGTTGGAATGCAACGATTTTTTGTTTATTTCTTAATTTTTAGTGTTATCAAAAGCTGTTTCTTGCAACTTCAGTTCGTAAAATCTGTAATAAAATTTATATTAAAAAAAATATTTTTGAAAAACAAACTTTTATTTAATGTACTAAAACTAGAAAATAATTTTTTTTTACCGAATCACCTATGTGTGATTATAAATAAAAGCTTGGGGCGCTCAACTTTTGAAATGTTTAATAAATTTGATCAATTCACTTTCATTAACCGTATTGAATTTTGCACAATAGTAATTCTAGAAAAATTATTATCACACGTTTATACTCAGTTTCAGGATTTTTATTTAAGAAATCTAAGATACTTTTGCAGTAAATTAAATACAGCAGATATGTTAACGAATTTATGTCAATTAAAGATTACATGTCTAAGTTTTGAGCGCCCCAAGCTTTTATTTATAGTCACATATAGGTGACGGGGTAATAAAAATTATTTTTTACTTTTTAGTATATTAAATAAAAGCTTGTTTTTAAAAATATTTCTTACACATAAATGATTTTCTACCATTTAGTCTTTAATTTGATTTTACTAGTTAGTTGTTACTAGTAGTTTACTAGTTTACGAGTTTGTACGTTAGGAACATGGAATGCTTGTAAAAAATAACAGAGACTGTAATTGGGATTGAACTTGCGACTAATTGCTGCATATAAACTTTTCACATACAAACACAGTTGGCTACGAATTTGTTTGTATGTAAAGGCGTAACTGTATAAGGGGAGTACACAATAATAAAGTAGTGTGTGTATTACAGTATAAGTCAATAATATCGAGTAAAGTCGCAAAATAAAATGTCATAATGTACTATAAATAAATAATGAGTATGGTAAAGTATATGTAAGTAAGCAGAGAGTAATTAGGTTTATATATCATTATCTCATGATATGAGTAATCACAAGTAGCAGTATGAGTATAACAATATAAGTAAAAAAAAAGAATATAAATACATAACAGTAAAGTAGATTTTACAGTAAAGTATAAGTAACGAGTACAACAAACTGTAGAAAAGTGAAGTAAAGAATGATCTAGTGAATGAAAACGTGTAGCAAATATTGATAAATAACAAAAATAATAAGCTATGTGCCAAAGCTATAAGTAAATAATGAGCGTAATAAACGATAAACAGAGCGAAAAATAATAATTGTAGCGTGATCGAATGTATTGTCTATTAAGTATAATAAAGTATCTTCACATATACTTACTTTCCGTATTTGTGCTTACGCAGAGTAGCGAAACAAATCGCTGCTGCTATCGTGTGAACGAAGACCGAGGAGAACAGCGCCCACAAAAATATTTGGTACCACATTTCTGCAATAAGGCAATTTTTAAGGGCTTACACCACTGTAAACGTCTAGAATTAAGGCGTCTTTTCGGGAATTCTTTAAGAAGAGAAAAAAAACAAGTGAGCCCAGTAAACATTGAGGTATCTTTTCATGTATATTTTAAATGTATAAAAAAAAATTTCATCATGAAACAATAAATGACTGCAGATTAATCAGCCTATTCCATGTGCGTCTTGCCACTTTTAAAAAATTCCAAAAATTCCAAAAATTGACTGTGTTATTGCGATTTTTGTGAAGAGTCAGATCGCTCACTCCGCAAAGTGTTGCGTTTTACCCTTTTTTAAATATTTTTCTCTGAACAGTGTTTTGTGAGGCAGTGTAAGTTGATGACGTTGAAGTTTGCATCGTTGAAATGCAACGATTTTTGCGTTCATTTTTATAATTATCCAAATTTTTGGATAAAGATTTGGTCAAAATTTTGGTCAACAGTTTATCCAGAATTTCATTCTGACGTTTCAACCTCCGAAAGGGATTGGAAAAAGCGAAATTCAAGGGTGGTCCATAGAAACAAAAATATGGAGAAAATTATTCTCTACATTTCGTACATTTAAACCATCCCCGAAAAATCGATTGTTTTTGAGTTATTCAATGAACAATTTTTTTTTTTATGTATCGACCATTTTTGGGGGGTGAAGATATTATCGGAGAGGGATGATCAAATACTCGATTTACGCGTCTTTTCAAGGGCTACAACTACAAATATTCCTAAAATTGAACGCGTTTTTCTCGAAACACTATTTTCAAAGTCGGTAAGTTCAATCTCGAGAACTTGTTGGATTGTTTCCAAATTACAGGTCATACGATGAGAACTATTAAAAGGTCGTCGAACCTGTCACTTTTTTAAAACCAATCTTCATTTTTTAATAATTACGTAAAAATGACGACTTTTTTCATAGTACGCTCGAGTTTCAACTCGTCAACGGGTTGTAAAAAAAATTATTTGAAAAATCGACGATCGTCAATTAATCCTATTTATTGTTAACTTGAATAGCCCGTTTGGTTTTTAGATTGCAGATGGACCGTTTAAACGGGAGTGTCCACTGCCAAATGTCACGAAAAAATGTCCGGCGGCCATGTTTATGTTTTTTTGGTGATTTTTTTAAAGGCTCTCTATATATATACCTTGGTGATAAAAAAATGCGTTCCTTTTACACACAACGTTAACTAGAAGAAAAAAATCATAATTCATGCACTTTTTGCAGGTTTCTAGTTAGATGTAGCCCCTTAAAGACCGAGAAATCAAAACGGCAGGATTTTTTAAAATGAAATAACATAAATTAGGAAATAAAACTGTGAAAAAGAATTTTCGATGTATTCCAACTATGCAAATAGATCTCCACCAATCCCAATAATGGCTTATCCCCGTAGTTCTCCTACCAGGCAAATAATAGCATATAACATACGACATTCCACATAGATAACAAACAAAATCCACCAAAACAAGAATGCACGAATGGAGAAATGAATCCGAGATTAGCAGCTCACTGGACGAGTGTTCATCAATTTACACACGAACGATAAATACGCAATATTTGGAAGAAACGAGGAGCAAGCGACCGAACAAGGGACGATATTACCGGCAAACGAGCTCAGCGGTGAGTAGAGCAGCCCTGGCGAGTTTGGGTTTCTCCCTGCGATTTGTGGAAGTGGTGCATCGCTGATCGTGCGAGGCGCATCTGTCATTGCCAACGATGCCTCCGGATCTCGCAACGGCTCGCCGCTATCTGCGAACGAACTCGAAAATCCTCGTCATTCGTCCTCGTGTATCAAAAACGCTCGATGTGGAAAATAGACCAATCTCGATTATTACGCTGGGACACAAACGATAAATGCTTCCGTATGAAAAATTATAGCGGGAATAATATTTTGCTAGAAGAATAATAAGCGCGACTTGAAAATGTATACATAACCTCTTCGGAAAGTACGCGTATATTTGCTCACCGTGGGCTTATCGTCATAATTTCCGCGAAGAAACGTAACCGATGTGCAAACGGCGGGCACGGTCAAAATTCTTTCAATTGGTGTGAAACAAATATCGGTCGTGACATTTCTAGACGGGAGACGACCAAACAAAGTACAAGCGAACAATTGGCAGGTGGATATTTTTTTGCGTCAAGCCTCGCTGAGCTCGCTCGCAGTCTTACACACAGGTCTTGACAAGACGGTGGTTGGGCAGGTTGAGTCACTACGCGCTCCAAAAATGATCTCGCCTCATGGCCGCAAGGGCTGCGCTACGTGCAGGGGAGGTTAGCGCAATACCGCGCACCGCGCGTGCGCATTGATAAATCATAACCGTATGCGCTTATGTTACCAATGCACATTACGGTGTTACACGATAAACGAAACTCAAGATGAAAAAATCGGATGAAAATAAGGTTGTCCATGCGTTAACTCTATCAATGAATTTATTAACGTAATCCCCTGTATACGAATAAACCAGGAAGCTGTTTGATCGCAAGTGACTCGGATTATGTTCGCCGGGACTTTGTAGACGGAGCATTTTTCCTTGAGGGGCCAGTCCACTTTGGATCCACGAAAAAGGCTATTTTCGCGATTTTTTTGGAGGACTTTATAAAAAATATGAATACAAAAGTTATTGGGCTTGATAAATAAAGACTTGAAATACATTTTTTTTAAATGGAATTCATTTTTATTGATTTTTACGTACAGAAACTATAGTTTATCGTAACGCCTCAAAAATAGGTGGGCTAGGTAGCTCCATCACAACTCGGCAACGGCTTGTCTGAAACAAAAAAATCAAAGTCCATTAGATTCAGTATAACGTCAGCTACAAAATGACCCTCGGATATAACGTTTTATCAAAAAGTAAAAAAATACAGACGAAAAACGAAAAAAGTATTTAAAAAAGGCGTTTTTTCGCAGTTTTTCGCCTAAAGAAGAGTAAAAATCAAAATTTCAAACCATTGAGGGTCATCTTGTTGAGAATCATGTTCATAATATGTGGCTCAAATTTCAAGTGAATCGGTTTATTAGTTTTAGAGATACGATGGAGCTAGATTTTGAAAACGTTGTTTCGAGAAAAACGCGTTTGAAGTTTACACTATGAAAAACTCTTACCTAAACTCATACGGCAATTCCTGCACCGTACAAAATCCTTTCTGATTGCTCATCATCGTCGATTTCTTCAAGTCTTGCTAGTTTTCGATTTTTTGAATTTTTCAAAGTAGACTGGCTCCTTAAGGCCTTAGGCCACAGTAACGGATATAAAATCATGTGCGAATTTAACATTTTTTTTCGTATGAAAAAGTGATTCACTCATAAAATTAATTACACATCTATTTAGTATGGATAGGACTACCTTAATATAATCTGTATAAACGTACGAGCTGCGAGCAAACAAGCCAGTTTGTCAATATAGTCGATCTCTTCAGATCCCCTTACCGCAGGCGCCGCGTAGTGGCTACAGTAGGCTCTAAAAACACGAGGATCATGGGTACCTTCCCCCACCACCGAAATGCAGGCTCGCTCGAAGAGAAAACAGCTGACGACGCGTCGAGTGCCCCCGCTCTCGTGCGTTCCGGTGACAGTCCGCCTAATTGACAGTCGCAAGTGTACACGGTGTACATGATCGAGTACGCACTTTTTTCTTTTCTTACTAACATGTGATCAACGATAATTTTACGTTTTGCGAAGACGAAAATATGATCCCGGTAATACGAGACGTGGAATACAGTCTGATATTCGTTGCTACAATGCTCGCAGTGATTGTTTTGATTTTCGACAGGTGAGTTTTTAACCTCTAAAGGTTGAAGAGTATCGGCGAATCTGTTGTGTTGATAAACTTGTCGAATACTACTGGATGCAACAATTCGTACTCTCCGCACAAAGATGCATCATTATTAAGAGCATCCCAGGTAGCAATTTCAAAATAGTTGCCTATTAGTTATCCAAATGGTTGCCAAATGTTCGCTTGGAAGTTACCTATAAGTTATCATGTGTCCAACAGTTATCTTGTTGGATGGTTGTTGACTTTAAGATAACTTCCGAGCGGACATTTGGCACCCTTTTAGCCGACTTTTGGACAACTTTTTGAAAATTGCTACCTGGGATGTTCGAGGTCGACATAACCTCAAAAACTTTGCGAACGAAATTTGCTCATAGATGGTTGAGTTTTTCGAGGAAAATAAAAGCATGAGGCCGTGTAGAATTGACGGACGCGGAGCTCGACGATTCTCTTTTGCCCTAAATATTGTTCATCCGTGAGGAAAGTTTGTTCGAAAATATCAGCTGTTTCTCGCGCACTCATATGACTCGTGGCACGACTTCTACTTCTCGAAAGCCCAGTTCAATTTTTTGAAAATATCGAATTTTGATTTTCGACGGATTCGAAAAATATAATATTTCAGAAGTATACCCTGCACATTTCAAATCGATCCGTTCAAAATTGAGGGAGTTATGGGCGTTTATACGTAGGTTCCGCGAAACGGTAAAATAAACGCGTTTTTCGAAAAAGGATTTTTTCAAAACCAGTGACCACGTTGATTCAAAAATTACTGCACTGATCAACTAAAAATTTTACAAGCTTCTACGTATCAAAAAGCAGTACTTGAACGTAAGAATTATTTAAAAAATCGATAACTTCACTTTGGACGGTGGCAACTTTAAAAAAACTAACATTTTATTACATCCTTCGTCCAAACACTAGACAATTTCATGCAAAAAATAAATGCGTTTGATTTTTCAAAATTTCGGATGATTTGTTTCCGAACATTTTTCAAACAGCGCTCTACGCAAACCATTGTATCTGCAACACTTACAAAAATTTTCCAATACAAAAATTGTAAAAGATACTTAAAACCATAAACTGTAATGTAGAAGAAAAAAATGGTGATAACCTGCACACGTTTTCCCAGACAAAATTTACGAAAATTCTTTTTTTCGGCCACAAGCTGGGTGTTAGCCGTTAAAAAGGATTTATCATTGGTTGAGATTTATTAATTATTAATGAGATTTATGAGTATGGAGGATTTAAGTATTATTTTTGTTGCTTCAATGTTAGTTATTTTATAATATCTACCATATTACTTCCATCCACAATGAAATATGATGAGCGTCGATATCATAAACCACATGGCGTTCGTTTGAACAACCGAAAGAAACCCAAACATTTCCAAGACCTTTTTATTTGTCAAAAACAGCATCATCTGGTTTCTCCTGATCGGCGCTCTGTACGTAGTGGGATTACTATGGGGCGTTCGGATATTGAATTACGGCAGAATTCATGTGAGATGCAGCATAGACGAGCGATCCGAGAAATCCACAAGTCGAGAATGCTGCGGGGTGTGCGGCGGAAACGCGTGCAATCGTCACCAGCCGTCGCTGCGCAACAATCAGATCAGAGTTCCCAAGGACTTTGACGGCGCTTTACAAAATGTAGGTTATTTTATGTTGAAGGATATTGACACAGATAGTGAGAAGAATCAAAGCAATTGAAAAAGACAAAGTAGCACGTTTGCGTAAACTCCGGCTCCAAAAAACAGGTCGACTTTGACAGTATTTTTTTCTGATGAGAGTCTTGGGATACAGAGGTCGCGATTTTAAATACAATTAAGGGATAATCACAGTGTAGCGGGTCGAAAATAAGCTGATTTTCGCGATTTTTCGATGGTTAAAATACGCTAATCAGTCTGATTCTTTTCAAATAAAAGCACTCGTGAAAAAAAGAAAAAAAAATTTTAAACGTTAATTTTTTTCCATTTCTTTTTACGGTTCAAAATATCTTTGAAAAAAAAGTCTTCACGGTGTACACGGTTGTGGCCGTAAATATTATCTGAAACAAAATTTGTAAAAAGATTATTAATCAGTATATATCAGTTTAAAAAAAATCGAAATTGACAAAATGTTTTTGGCAGTTAAAAAAAAAGTATCGAACTTAGCCTATTTTTTCGACAGTTTTTCCTTAAAAAAAATGAAGATTGCGAAAAAAAAGCTTCCATAGGAGAGTTTTCATATAAATTGTCTACTTACAATCAATCGGCGATGCCAGGTCCATGTTTATAAGTATACTATTGGATAATGCAAAAAAACCGATTTTTTTAAAATTTTACACTGTGATCCCTTAAGGCAGTAGTCTGGTCTAGAGCGAGATATTTTACGTCATTTTTGGGTTGGAATAACTTTTGAACCGTTGAAGTTGTCTTGATGAAATTTTACATATGTATTTAATGTTCCTTTGAGAATGTATCTACATTAAAAAAAAAATTATTTTTAATATTTTCATGTAGTTTTTTATTTTTTTGCATGGTTCGCCGAAACCGCCTTAATCGGCGCCCACTCTGGGTTGTATGCATCTGAAAAGAATTATATATTCTCAATCTGTATGACTATTCTGAGCACTGGTAGCAGAATTGGTACTTAAAAAATCGTTACAAAATGTCGGCTTGTTAAACTTTGATTAACGATATTTCATACATTTTCGGGTATTCGACGAGTTATAAAATGTGGGCAAAATTATTGTTCGACTCAATTCTGCTACCAGTCCTCAGAAAGAGGCTACCTAAGGTATGCGCAAAATTTGAGCTCGATCGGTCAATTAGTTATCGAGATATCGTGGGCGCCGATTTGAAAAACATAGTTCTGAGATAAACGCGTTCAGAGTTTTGATACCGTTAGATGAGGTTTGCGCGCGGCTTGCTTATAATTTCTATTACTCTGCTAATGTTTGAAATATCAATAAACGATTTTCACGAGCGTATTAAGAAAGGTCTAAGGAATAATAAAATAAAAAAACGATTTTGTCAAATTTCTAGACCAGAGTACTGCCTCAATACATACCCTTGACAGCTTTGAAGTAACGTATTTGTCTCTCTGTCCGCAGTTGCTGGAGAAATTGTTGCAGACGTACGTGTGCACGTGGTACACGAGTTTTTCCGATAACTCGTCTTTCGTCCAGCAGATACGTACGTCGATAGGTGCGGCGATACGTGACATCGCCGGACGCCTGTTGCGCACCGACACACCGGATATTATATTCACGAATCTCATTCCCATTGCTCTTCAACACGCCAAGGATTGGCGCGAATTGGTGAGGTTGTCGAGTGCGCGAGGTGGTAAACCGGAGGATTGGGTGATCGACTGTCTGGGTGAGCGAGTGCATCCGGCCGCTTATTCGCGAGATTCCGAATTGAATTATCTACGGGGTGTCGTGACCGCGCTTTTGCCGCATTTGTTGCCCAACACTTATATCTCCACGAACAACAGGGTATACAGTTTTATTCGTGGCAGTTTAACGACGTAAAAAAAGATTATTTTCGTTTCGACGAGGGGCAACAAACCCGAATGTAACCAACATACACCGGATTAGTCACTGGAAATTGGACACTCGAAAACGAGCCGTGGTGAAGAGGACCACGAGGGTCCTTCAAAAATCGTATCGAAAAATGTTGCGCTGTCAATAGGGACCATCTTGAACGCGTTATTTAATCGAAATCACTCGATTCTGGAAATGTCACGTTTTCCAAATGCCTCATTGGTGTTTGTTAGATTATTCATTGTGTCAGGGTCTTCTTAAGGGGCTATTCTATCATGACGACTAAAAAATTAAGCTATTTTTAATAATTTTTCTTTTGAAAGCTTTCATTTGTCGGTACAGAGTTTTTTTTCGCTTAAAGGCGCAGTCATTCAGAATAGAAAACAATTTTTTTTGTCGCATATAAATGTATATTTATTTAACAATTTATAATCGTATAAAGGCGTGAAAAAAGTATGTTGCTGGCGTTGATGATTCGCGCTCTGCAGGTATTCGGAAACAAAAAAATTAAAAGGATTCTTAATCTGTACGAGTTCCGCTATCGCCCGAGCTAGAAATATCATTATATATTGCTAAATAACAAAGTGGCGTCGTTTTTTGCAAAAGTGTTCGAAAAACACGTTTTTATCGTTATAATTCGGGCGAAAGTATAAGTTAAAATTAATATTATAATAATTCTATTTCGGGCGATAGCCATAGATATGCTTAAGGGGTTAGGCCACAGTAACGGGTATAAAATCATATGCGAATTTAACAATTTTTTTCGTATGCAAAAGTCACTCACTCATAAAATTAATGACACATCTATTTAGTATGAACATCAAGCTGTCAGAAAAAATATATTGTTTTTTTCGATGTACAAAATGGCCGACTTTTTTTAGGCGCTCCGCGGCGTGACATTTAGCATCCGCAATTTTTTACCTAGAACAAAAAACGAAAATTCTCGTCAATCTACATTAGAATACCTAGAGAAGTACGTACGGAATTTAAAAAACATTGTTTTATTCAAAAGTTGTACGCAAATTTTTGCTTCGCCTAAAAGTAGCTTCCCCCTCACGACTCCAGGCTATACATCGCTGCAATAAAAATTCGTATTTTTTCAATTTCAAGTCAACGCAGCCCCCTCAAATCAGTTTTAATACGACGTTTCGGGTGTTTAATTTCCCGTGACTTACCCGGTGTATGCATTGGGTTTTTTTTTCCTGCGAATAAAGTAAACAAGCGCAAACATAGCCAAGCAGAGCCAAACGCGAGAGACCCCAATTTTGTGATTTTTTTGCAGGTTCTCATACGCGAAGTAATCGCCAATTGGGTTTTATTGCCGGCGATCGATGCGCTCGCGAATCCCGACAATATAAACGCTCTGATCGAGCTCTGTACGTGTCACCAGCGTGAGTTGTCGCACGAGGAGAATTCCGTGCACGTGCCGATACTCTACGCCTGGATCACGCCCGTTCTGACCGTTCAAGGCTCGCAGGATCCCCTTAAGCCCTCGTTGGACGATGTCCTCAACGATCCGAAACTGCTCTACCTTTTTATGCAACACATCAAGGAGATCGGACCCGTGAACCTTCTGCAGTTCTGCCTCGATATTGGTCAGTCCAATTGCCCACGATAGAATATTTGACTGTTCTACGGAAATCATCTTAAGGCGGGATATACATTTACAGCGAACAAAAAATCAATTACTTTTTTTTCTTTTTTAAACGATAGAATTATATATGTAGAATATTTTCGCAAAGTTTCAAAGCGAAATTCGAAAAACTTCAAACGTTACAGGCCGTCAACCCAAACAAACTCACCGCTCGGATGCAGAGCGGGCGTGAACTTCAAACGCGTTTTTCTCAAAACTGCATTATCGAAATTGGCGTGCAGGATTACTCAAAAAGTATTAAGCCGATTGAGTTGAAACTTGGTAGAAATATTGATAATATTGGTACCTTCTACTTGACGAGAATTGTTTTTGAAAAATTGAAAAAAAAAAAACTTTTAATCCACATTTTACAGAAATGTTGCGTGAAATGTTGATTTCTTTTGTAAATGCGTGTCATTTTCGTAAATTTCCATTTTCTTCATTTTAATTACCGTCACATAGAAACTATACATGTTCTAACTGAAAAAATGTTTGAACTTTTTGCAAATCAAACTCTAGGGGAAGCTAGACTGCACGCCGATTCGCAACTTCCGCGGCGACCTTGCTGTAACACTCTGCCACAGCTCCGTCATTTTGATGATGAATTAATTAAAAAAAATTGTTTTGTATACTTAAATATATTATTAAAGTATACCTAAAGTTTGATAATTGTAGAATAATTATTTCTTAGTTTAAAAAATCCCTCAATATTGCTTATTTTTTTCCAGTCTAAATGTACATCCCACCTTAAGGGGCTAGGCCACAGTAACGGGTGTAAAATCATGTGCGAATTTAACCATTTTTTTCGTATGAAAGAGTGATTCACTCATAAAATTAATTACATATCTATTTGGTATGAATATCAAGCTGTTAGAAAAAATATTTGT
Source organism: Ophion slaviceki (assembly GCA_944452715.1). Lineage (NCBI taxonomy): Eukaryota > Metazoa > Arthropoda > Insecta > Hymenoptera > Ichneumonidae > Ophion > Ophion slaviceki. Next base: position 17,381,977 of record OX101787.1, read on the forward strand.
TTTTTTCGATGTACAAAATGACCGACTACTCGAAACTTCTCGGAACAGTTTTTATCCAATCGGCGTGACAAATAACTTCAACAATTTTCACTCAATTTTCTTCAAATTTAAAAGTTATGTTCCTAATTGCATTTCGCAGAGAAGTACGCACGGAATTTCTGATTAATCGAAAACTTTTCATTTTGTGAGCAGTTTATGAACAGTTATAACGAAATTTTTCACTGAAAATTAATTTCTTAAGTTCAAATACCTACAACTTTTGAATAAAAAAATATTTTTTTATTTCCGTACGTACTTCTCGGTATTCTAATGTAGAATGACGAAAATTTTTGTTTTTTGTTCTAGGTAAAAAATTGTGGATGCTAAATGTCACGCCGCGGAGCGCCCAAAAAAGATAACAAAAGAAAATATTAGTAGTCGGCCATTTCGTACATCGAAAAAAAATATATATTTTTTCTAACAGCTTGGTATTCATACTAAATAGATGTGTAATTAATGTTACGAGTGAATCACTTTTTCATACGAAACAAAATTGTTAAATTCGCACATGATTTTATACCCGTGCTGTGGCCTTACCCCTTAATGGCTAATTATTTCATATTATGCTCAGAATATTTTCGTTATCTTTGTAAATGTCAGTATTTACGATATAAATCGGTAATAAAATTGGAATATTCAACCAGACCGCCAAAACGCTCCACTTGTCTGATATGTAGGCACGTGACGCGTGTGACGTCACATGCCAGTAAACAAGGTAAAGGACCAACATCGCCGCTGAGTTGTCGCACACCAAACCTTCCTCTCAATTATTATTTAAAAGTTGACAATATGGTAACTATCGACACAAATAACAATGAATGAACAGAAAAAGCCCGGAAATACACTAAAATAAACTAGAAAATCGCTCTTTATTCGTCACAGGACTCGTAATGACAATCTGTTTACTGGCATGTGACATCATTAAAGATCCAACCAATCCTGGAGCGTTTTCGTTCACGTGACCAAACGTTTAAAATTTATCTAATTTAAAAATTGAAATAAACAAAAATAATGCATACTTTTTCCATACGATGATAGAAAATTTTTATTTAAACACTATATTCTTTTAGGATGTTAAGAGAATGAACCATATTTCTAATATAGTCAAATTACTCTATTGGTGTGATCGAAAAGTTGGTTTTTTGGTCGCAAGGACGCCTCGTCTTGTTCGGTTGTGTCTAAATTTTCTCTCGTGTTCACAGACGATTTGAGCAAGCGCATGCTCGATCCCGAAATAACGCCGGCGATCGAGGAAACTCTGTACGCGGACGCGTCGAATATCTACTCGACCTATCTCGATCCCGCTGGCAGCGACTATCTCCACCTTCCCGCTCACATAGCCCAGGGCATGCAAGAAAGTGCGTGTCCAGTTCGCAGATCGCCCGCGCGTCGTCCTGTCGAATTCGTTGGGCTCAATAACACGGTGGTTGTGTTTTGCAGTTTTGGCGGGTGGACCGGGCAAGATTCAGGAACTGAGAACTTCGCGGCCGTTGTATCAGGCGCATCAGGAGGCCCACGCGTTGCTCGAGGCAGTCTGCCTGCCGTCGTTTCATCACAGCTACGAGGTAGGGGAGAATCCCCGTCTAAACGGACCTCCTTATTCGGAGAAAACGCGTCCGATAATCGAGGTTGACATTTATTTCAGCTTTACAAACTGTTGTGCGGTCCACCAGTGTCCACGACGTTCACCAAACCTTCCGCTCATATCAGGCGAGTCTCATCCTTGTATGTGGGATTGGATTTTAGGGTTATGGGATATTGAGGATTATTAAGGCGGTATATACATTTAGACAGGAAAAAAATAAGCAATATTTTTCTACCAAGTTTCAACTCAATCGGCTTACTAGTTTTTGAGTAATCCTGCACGCCAATTTCGGTTGAAGTTCACGCTCGCTCCGAATCCGAGCAGTGAGGCACAGCGTTGACGGGCTGTAACGCTCAAAGTTTTTCGAATTTCGCTTTGAAACTTTGGGAAATTATTCGACATATATAGTTCTATTGTTTAAAGAAAAAAAAACAAATCGGTGTTTTGATCGTTGTAAATGTATATCCCCCCGCCTTAAGGGGTGAGATGCAGTCAGAGGCGTGAAAAAACAAGCATTTTCAATAATATTTGTAAATAGTAATTAAGTTTGTTTTACAAAAGTGGTTACAAATACTTTTTGTGTTATATTTCAAATTGACTTGTACAAATTTTCAAAGAAAAATATTGATTATTTATAAAAAATATCGCCATCTTTGTCGGACCCCCTTCGGCATGTAGTGCTTTGCGGTGACCATCATAAAATTTTACTGGATCATCTGAAATCGAAAAATAAAAAAAAAAACATTAGTTTAATAATAAATCTAGTCCTTAATCGAAGCTTTTATTTTCAAAAATTAACAAAATGGCGACTTCCGATAGATAACTTTCGATTTTCGACCAAAAAATCGCTCGTTTATTGTTAAAAAAATATAAACTTTTAACAAAAATGAAAATCCTTCGATTAAGGACTAGTTTTTAATGCTATCAACAAGCACACTAAATTTCATCAAAATCCATCGAGTGGTTTTTGAATTATAGTGGCCACCGACTTGAAAAAACATAGTTTCGAGAAAAACGCGTTTAAAGTTTTACGATGTGGACACGGTATTATATGTTCGTAAAATTTTGAGCTCGATGGATGAAGCTAAACGTTTTTTATGTACTTTGATCCGTTGAATCCGAATATCACAATGTTTTTGCCGAAAAGTCGAGCATTCAATTGTTTATAGCCAATTGTTAAGACAATTTTTCAAAAAATTAAAGTTTTTCGGGATGAACCATTTTTTCAAAACATTTTGGGCAATTTCATAACGAAAGTATTCTTTATAAAATTCTGCTAAAGTTCATAGTTTTTGAGTAATAATTTTTTGAAAATTTCTGAAAGAGTTTTCCAATTTTACACTTGATTTATGTATAAAAATACTAATAAAAAAATTACTTACATCGAATCATCAATTCCTGGCCCATCCAATAGGGCTTCTGCCGATGTGGAAGCTTCCAAAATATCAATATGTTGTCTTCGAAGCATTCTGCCTTCGGGGGTCGAAACCGGTTGCTTGCAGCTGCCGTCCGCTACCTGCCATGGGGTCCGACGCCCCTTCACTAATTGTGGGATATCCCGGAAACTATTCATCGGATTGACTTGAAATTATCAGGGAACATTTTCGAAACATCATACTTCACAAAAATGTAAAAAAATCGATTTTTTGAAAATTCCGACTGCATCTCACCCCTTAAAGTTTGAAGTATGGTGCTGCTATCGTTTGCCAGGCCGACCGTTGGAAGCTGTAGCTCATTCATTTACAGGAATATCCCAATTAAATTTCCCGGGAGTATCTAAAAGGTGATACCATCGGATAAAAATATTTTTGGAAAATGCACTTTTTTGACCCAAGGATGTAGCCCGTTAATTACAGCCTGAAAGAAAACCATCATGCAAACGGACGCTTAATTTTCATAATTTTTCGCGTGTGCGTACAGCGGAGTGGGCGGGCCCGGAGTCGGTGCACGTCTCAGCAATCAGTTGGGACGTATACGCGGAGCTTTGCGAGCGGCGGCAGTCGACGGCGCCCCGTTTCACGCCCAGGATGTCTTCCAGGCGGAGGAAGTCGATTGTTCGCCGAGGACTTACAGCGAGGTTGCCTTCGACGAGAACGACAGATGTAGGGACTTGACGACCTGGCGCGTGACGGTGCCCCACGTCGACGGGGGTGGTCCTCAGCCGCTCTACATGGTGGCCGTTCACAGCGTCGCCGAGGACAAGTCCTGGACCGTGTTACGACGGGATCAGGACTTTTACGCTCTGCGTTCTCGCCTCATGGAGTTTCACGGCGATCGCGAATTGAACGATTCCCCATTGCCGATCAGAAAGAATCTCTCGTTGATCTCTAATCGTCAACGTTATCAGGACTTTTTGCAAAGGTTACTCGCCAAGCCGAGTCTACGCAGTAGCGACCTCTTGCACGCGTTTCTCACCGTGCCAAATCTCAAGCCGCAATTCACCAACTTCACGACACCCGATATAGGTATACTCTATCAGAGTATGGCGCACAAGTTGAGGAAAGAGAAGGGCCAACACCTCGACAAATTCATGGCGACGTTCTTGGCGTCGACTAGCGTGAAGGGCGAGCACACCGCTGATCTCGGTGTCGAGCCGATCAACGATCAGACACTCGTCGAGGCCGGAAAAAAAGGTCGCGATTTGCAACGCATCGGTCCTTTCGCTAACAATCTTGATCTACGAACGGACGAGAGCCCCTTCATCAGAGTTCCCGCGAAGCAGAGTCACGTCAAAGGCGCGTGCTTTTGTCTCGCTGAAGCTGGTAATATATGCGTCGATATGCTTCTAGCCTAGAATCGATTGAAAAAACGGTGCAAACACTTACTCCTATAAAAAGTGCTCAAAGTGATGGCCACCACTTTCAATGCATGCCTGCAATCTGATTTGCATTGATCGTATTGTCTCGTCAATCACGTCAATCTGTATTAAGGCGTCATACGCAGTTGCAAGGCCAAAAAAGTCGTTTTTTCACGAATTTTTTCTGGAACAGGCTTTCATTTAGGCAAAACGAAAAGTATTGGGCGGTGTAGTGGTATCTGTTAGCTTTAGATTGGCTTTCTTTATTTCCAAAAATATTCATTAACATTGCTCCTGTAGGAAGTCTCCTGGAGGTCCCCGAAAAAAAGTGTCCGGCGGTGAGCAAAGTATCTCCGGTTTGGATAATCTAAAATGAAAAAACCAAAAAGATTCTTTTAGGGGATAGATGAATCCAGGTATTGATCGAAGGAATAGTCGAAATTTTAATTTTTGACAAAATGGTGGCTCCGGAAAGAAACAATTTCGATTTTCGACCAAATTTTTTTCGTTAAATCGTTGAAAAAGAAATAGAAATAATTATCGGAAATCTTATTCCTTCGATCAGTACCTGAAGAATATATCTGACAAGGTTGTGTTAAAATTGCAGACCGATCGGTCGAGCCGTTTTTGAGAAATCGTGCTCACCGACTTTGAAAACACCGTTGGGAGAAAAACGCGTTTGAAGTTTCGCGCGCTTACTCTGTAGCGCTCCGAGCGACCTTACAAATATGTGTGTATTTCCGAGAATATTCGCTGGATCGATTTTATATTATTCATTGAAAAATGAATAATATAAAAATTGAGAAAAAGGTAGAAAAAGAAAAAAAAGTCTCCACACGGGGAGTTGAACCCACGACCATCGAATTACTAGTCCGGGTTCTTACCGCTACGCCAACCGCTGCTTGCAAACATACCAACGTAAATGGCTTATACGGTGCGAGAGCCGCGTCAACATTTTTATTTTCTAAACGCTTGGCCATCTGGAGTTCCCACTGCGGGTATTTTCATTTCTAACCAAGCCCCGCATGTCCTATAAATTTGAGCAAAATCGGTGATGACGAGTGGGGAATGCCCACTTGTGAAGCAAAAAAATCGAACATATTTCCACTTTATACAATATTGTGTATTAGTCGGACTAGAATTAAGAAGAAAAATTTTAAAATAACGAAATAGTAAGCGATCGAAGGCAAAGTTTAGTTTTTTGCGAAACATTTTTGCAGTTTTTTTTAATCATAAAATAAAAACGTTTAAATATTTTTGGATAATCCTAGTCCAACCAATGAAGACGTTTGTTGTACACGTGCCTGCCAAATTCCATAACGGTTGCTCACCTAGGGCGTTTAGGAGCACTTCCGCAAACTTGGAAACCGTGGTTTCGAGAAAAACGCGTTTGAAGTGAAACTGAAGTTTATGTGCGAATAAGATGAAAAGTTTCATACTAACACCCAATCTGCTATGCCAGGACCACAGAGTACATCTTCCTCGTCTTCAAAAAGTTCTTTTCGAGTCATCCGCTAAAAATTCTTCTATTGGCCCAACAATGTAGAAACATTTTTTAATTGCCATTGGGAATTTAGTGGCAAAAACTCCAAAAATATCGTTTTCCGGAAAGATTCTTCCAAAGAAAGTTCTGCCCTTTTTTTCGTTCGTGTCCCGATCTCGTTCCACTTACCTTGTGTCTTATCTTGCGTTTGTTCGCAGTGGACAGTACATTGGACGGATCCGGCCCTATCTCTCGCATAGTATGGCTGATAGCGTCGTTGTCACGAACGAGTTTGGATCCCATGTTGAACGCGATTTTGGGTGACACGTTGATCAAATTGTTGAGCGACGGTCGTGCCGCGAGTGTCGTCAAGTTGCTGCAGAATACAATATTTTGCGAAAGCAGCAAGAGCGACAGAGCCGGGAAAACGTCGGTCAGAGACAGGTCATCGATGCGCGACAATGAACGCTACGAGAGAGCCAAGGAAGGCTTGAAAAAGTTGTTGCCCTGGTGGTGCTTCGGTCTCGGTCGCAAATGGTGTGCCATCACAACGGGACTTTTGGACTCTCTGCAGAGTCCAGCGCTGAACAAACATCTCGCCTATATGCTCTTGGACCAAATCGTCGCCGAACTTTATCCCGAAATCGCGCAATAGCATTTCTCAATCGTACGCCTTATCATTGCCTCGAAGGTAATGATTATTCGTCTCGTTTATTGTAAATATGACCAGCTGATATTCTCAAGGAACGCGACGATTCGATCGGGATAATAATTATCGTCAACCGCCACGCAGGCCATTTTCGTGCCAAAAATACGACGAACACCCTCGCCAAAAATTCGCCAATGTACATTGCGGGAGCTTCGAGACTTCGTTTTATGTTTGCAAATAAAAGTTCACGATGAACAACTTCGAGCTTAACAATTCGATATCATTTATTTACACGCGAATAAAATATACATCACGGTGTAACGTTGAAAATATAGTGCACTCTCGATACATATGTATTTGTCGGAGTCCAGGCTCGCTTCGTATAAAATAATCAGTCTTATTTGTAAAACGTATAGAAGAGAAATAAGAATGAAACGAATTAAGTATCCTATACGCACAGCATCGAATACAATTGGCCCTGCGCGGTCGCACTCGGACGATTTCGTCCCAAGCTATATCTCACTTTGACATTCCTGACGATTATTAGCCATTTGTAGCAACGAATGTTATAACTTTTGTACTTAGACAATCGTGGATTCGCATGCTAGGATTCAAGAGGGTTGCCGTTTAACTGGCCGACCATTTAATTCGCCGAACCGCAAAGAGAGAGAACAAACCCAAACACACCCAAACAAACTCAACATTTTGCGAAAATTGCACAATTTCAGTTTTGCGAAACAAATAGTCGGCGAGATCTTTGGTCGGCCAGATCTCTGGTCGGCGAGTTCATGACGTCGCCGAGATTTTAGTCGGTTGGATCCGGTCGACCAGATCCTGGTCGGCGAGTTAAATCATTGCTTTTCAAGAGTAAACGTGCATTTTTTTTAGATTTTTTAAAGCGATTCAGCACGTTGAATTCTGTACGTAGATGTTTTCGTCCTCGTGCGACCGCGGAAGCAGCGCAATTATAGTACAGTGCGGCCCCTCAGAGTTATAATATGTGAAAAGTTTAAATTGTTCCTTCATTCACGATATACAAGCATATCGATTTTTTGTAAGCATGTTGTAAGTAACTCGGGGTATTGTGGCGCCGCTGTTGATTTTTATCCCGATACTTTATCAAGTTTATATATATATATATATATATATACACTAGGTGGATTAATTTTGGACACTTTTAATAGCCTTTATAAGCCTACATTAATAAGAATATAAAATATGATTAAAACGTGAAAATGATCACTAAATGCAAAATTTTGCAAAATTTGAAGAGCCCAGAATGAATTCCACTTATGTATACACACACACATATATGTATTGCCAATTAAGGTGTAAAAATGTAATTTATGTGTGGGTGTGTGTTCATTTTCATAAAATACATTTTTTCTTCTTCAATTTATATACAGTATCGTTTAAAAGTTTTTTAAAATCAGTTCGAATAACTGCATAATCATATTAGAATCATTCAGAATTCATTTTATTTCTTATTTTTACAAAGATCCTATATAGTGCTATAAAAGAAATTATATTATTCTAATATGATTTTTCAATTATCCAAAGATCGAAAACTTTGACCGGTACTGTATAAACATATATTTATATACCAATATTGATATATACACGCATATATTGAGAAAAAAATCTATAATGCATCTGCTTTTTTATCACATTTATATTTTCCTAGGTATGTGCGCCCGACATGTATATACGAATGTGCTTCGAGAAGCAACTTGGTTCGATATGAAAGACCACAATTTGAGTTTTGCATCATACTTAAGTTATCGATATAATTCAGAAAAATCTATCCAGTAATTACTTGGCGAATTGTCCATCGATCCTACCATTGAAATACAAGCGAGTCTAATAAGCATAAATCAACTTTCTTTTATGTGCCAAATACACCCTAGCTGAATGGACTGATGCCTGGTTGAAAACTTTGTTATCTTCGGTTCAATTCCCGTGCACTAGTATTTTTCTTCTTTAATGCATTTAGAGCTGTGGAAAAAGAACGCAAATTTTAATAAATTGCAAATGGTACGTATAATTGAGGTTATTGTTCGCAAGTGTTTCTATGTGCACGTATACATCGACTGCTATTTTGGCTAACAATAAATATGGAGATACTATAGCACTCGACTGACTCATTTAAGGATGTATGGCAACTAAGTTATTTACTACTGTTCGAATTGAAACTCACTGATATTGTAAAGGAAAATATCGAGAACTTTTCGAGATTAAAAAAACAAAATTTGCCCACGTGAATGCTGAGATAAACGAATTCAAAGTTGGGTCATTTAACACGGGGAACATAGGACTGTACGTCCAAAATTCCCTTTGCATTGGCAAAAAAGGTATTTCCGGAGTACTCTTTTGTAAAAAAAACTTTTGTGCGGTATCGCTGTAATATGCATGATACGTTAAAAAAAAAACAATCGACATGTGCCCATATATTTTGCGAGATATTGCGAGTTAAATGGGACCGTTTTCGTATTTCTTTAGCTCGTATGTCGTAACCACGACAACGTCAGGGAAAACGTACATCAAATCAGCAACTAAATTTGCAGTTAAAAATTGAAAATTCTTCTTTCTGTACCGCATGTTTTACTTTGAGCTGTGGTAAATCTCCTTTTTAGCTTCAATGAATACTACAATTATTTTATTTAGTCTTTAAATGCGATTTTTGCAAATTGCATAATCAGTTCTGTAACGACTCTGCAGTAGCTGCCATACATCCTTAAGATGATACGTGGTACCCACATACTTGGAATCACAGAATACGCAGGTTATGTTTTCACTATCAAAACAACATCCCTCGATACTAGCGACACCAAACCGCCTTCAATCCTGGCGTCACTTCCACCATTGAAATTCTATCGAGTCGCAAGGCCTGTACGTAAAAGCCGGGTACAGACTGAGCTGCCTCATTCAAAATAATTTGCCGCGAATCAAGCGAAAAAGTATGTCCTGGGCTTGCCTATGTCTATACGACGATTCCCACATGGCCGATGTCTTCATTTTGTCCTAAATATACAAATCTGTCCAAGAACGACCACCCGTCTGAATATTCCAGCTGTTTCGCGTGCTCGCATCGAACGCACACGCGTTGCCTTTATAACGTCCGCGTCTCGGCGTATATACGAGCGATAGCAAATACTTCGATGGCCGCGCACGTTCCAATCTCCCAGTGACTCAAAGCTAAGTCATCCATGATGGCATCTACGTCTTTTTCGCAATAACCCGGCCTCTGTCCGATTCACCGCCAAGTTCGATCTGTATCTGTTCCAGGGTTTTGCCTTTGGTCTCGGGTACGACGAAGTAGACGAAAACAATGCCGAGTGCGCACACAGCCGAGAATATCCAAAAAGTCCCGTAAGGGCCAATGGCGCCTTTGATGTCGCCGTAAAACTTGGTGACTACGAAAGCCATGAGCCAATTGAAGAGACAGGCGCTGCTACCGGCGACCCCTTTCACCTGGGGTGAGAATATCTCGCCCATCATCATCCAGGGTATCGGGCCGAAGCCTAGTGAGAAGAGTATGATGAAGCCGCATATGCAGACCAACGGTAACCAGCGTATTGCAGCCATAGAGGGCCCAAAGGTGTCGCAATAGAAGTAAACACCGAGTACGAGAGTGGTGACGCACATCGAGACACTGGAGACCAGGAGAAGCAGCCGCCTGCCGAGTTTGTCGACTATCAACGTGCTCACGAGTACAGCCACAACTTGCATCGCGCCCACCACGATCGTCGGCCAAGAAGCGTCGTCACCGGTTGCCTCCGCGAATATACCACCGGCGTAGAATATTATCGCATTGACACCGCTCAATTGTTGGAACAACATCAGTCCAAAGCCGATTATCAGCCCTTTTACCGCAGCTCGGGACCTCATGGAGACGAAAAATGAAGTTTGATTGCGTCGAGCCTCCTCGAGGGCTTTGCGCTGCTCGTCCAATTCGTAGTTTACGTCGAAATGCGATCCCCTTAGCCAGGTGAGGGTGGCGCGTGCAGAGTCGACGTCACCCTTGATCAGATAGTAGGTAGGTGATTCGGGCATGAAGAAGAATACGATGCAGAAGACCAACGGGACCGCGGCTGATATCATCGACAGTGTGAACATCGTTATAGCCTCGATCGAGCCGAGGACGTACGTCACCAGTATACCGGTCGTCAAGAGCAGCTGGAAGTACGAGCCCAGCCTGCCACGTGTCTCGTTGTCCGCTATCTCCGAGGCGTACATCGGTGCAGTGACGCAAAAAGCACCACCGCTCACACCGAGGATGTAACGACCGGCGATCAGCGTGGCAACGGAGTTCGGCCAAATCACGCATGCCCAACCGATCGTAAATGGCACCGTCAGCAAAAGCATGGAAGTCCTTCGGCCGATGTGATCGCAGAGTATGCCGATCGGTACGCAGATCGTTGCCGCCCCCAAATTGAACGACGAACTGACCCACGAGAACGAAATGTCGTCCAACATGAATGGGTAAACGGAATTCTCGTTGAGCTTCGTGCCGTCGGAACCCGCTGGTGATGTCCAACCCAATACCATACCCGCGGCCAGTGCACCCAATGTCGAGGCAAGTCCAGCCACGTACTGCGGCAACTTTCGAGGCCGGTTACCATTCTCGCTGCAATTCGAGACCAACGTTTGCTGCGATATGCCAATGTTCTTCTCCGGCATCCTGCTGCTGCTGGGTACGCACTCTGCCAGTAGAGGCGTCGATTCGCTTTCCTGTTTAGGGCAGGGACAGAAAGTAACGTCTCGTTAGTGACAAACATTTTTTACTTGCGACAGTTTGAAAGACACGGTGGGGAGGTTTCAAGTTTGGCGGGATACGCACTTTTCCGTTTCGACCATGGAGATTGAGGGGTCAGGCCACAGTAACAGGTTTAAAATCGAAGCGAATTGAACATTTTTTCGTGTGAAAAAGTGATTCACTCATAAAATTAATTACACATCTATTTAGGAGAGGGTCTCGTTTCCACAATATTTATCTCTACAACGCTGCAAGTCCGTTTTTCAACTTTACAATGACTTATCTCTCATCTGTACAAACCGGAAATCCGCCAACTGTACAAGAGTCTCACGTTTGCAATATTGAACTTCTACAACGATCTAGCCTTATGATTATTCCTACAACGTATTTATTCGGATTTGTATCAACTACACAATGAGGGATTTGCTTAATTCTACAATGTATCAACTCTGCAAGAACTTTGAGTACTCAACGTTCAACTGGGCAATATTCTTGGTAAGTCTACAACAGCTGGTATATCAGGTGTTGTATAGTTGACAAGAATATTGCCCAGTTGGCCTTTCAAAACTTTCAATGAATCGCCGATTGATCGTAAGTTGACAATTTGTATGGAAATTGTGCACTCGAAACTTTAAACACGTTTTTCTCGAAATGTCGTTTTTCAAAACGGTGTACACTCTCGAAGGAAGAGTTTTCAAGCTATCCGTCCCAAATATTGACACAATATTCTTCACGCCATACTTTATCTTGGTATGGAAGATTTTTTTAAATCTTCGTATTTTTTTTAACGAAAAACTCGAAAAATAGGCTAAATTCGATACTTTTTTTTCAAAAAACCGCCGTCTATTTTGATTTAAAAAAAACCTCCATCGCAAGATAGCGGCTTTCATACTGATTAATAATCTTCTTACAAATTTTGTTTCAGATAATATTTACGGCCACATGCGTGTATGGCCAAAGTGGGAACAGTGGCAACAATGGGTGCACTGAACCTTTTCTGTTTCTTACAAGGAACATCCCTCAGGTGATACCCTTCGATTTTGTTGAAATTTGGATATGTTATAAAGCACCGAAAAGTAAGCGATACGTATTTTTTTTTATCGGCGGAAAAACGGTTTTAAGGGGTGAAACTACCCCTCGGAAAAAGACATCTCTAGGGGTAATATAGCAGTTTCACACACAAGGAGTCCACCGATTTTAATGAAATAAAAACGGAAATTCTTCTAATCCGAAGCAAGGAAAAAACTACCATAGTGACATTGCAATCAAAAAATTAAGGGGTGAACCACCCCTGTATTAAGGGGTGGTTTCACCCCTTAAAACCGTTTTTCCGTCTTTAAAAAAATACGTATCGCTTACTTTTCGGTGCATTATAACATATCCAAATTTCACCAAAATCGAAGGGTGTCACCTGAGGGATGTTCCTTGTCAGAAGTGGACATGTATATATGTGCGTCTTTTTTTACATTAAAACCGCCCTCGGATGCCAATAGGTTTGAACCTGTTTGTGAGTCGCTCCCGCGCAATTCAGTTGCAAGAGCTGATTTTACATTATTTTTGGCGTCAAAAGTTGAAAAACCCGCTGAGTTTGTATGTTTTTTGCTTCTTTGCCTATCGCAGTTATGTTCGAAGTCATTGTTCTCCCGCAATATACAGCTATATTGCGGTATTTGAGCATTGTGTTTGTTAACGTAACAAAAATAGAAACTTGTCAGTACCCGCTTTAGAAAAAAGGAGAGGGTCGGTACACACTGGGTCAATTTTTCGAGGTACACAGAGGTAAGTCATAATATGAATATTTTCGCGTTGTGATTTAGATAGGTACTGGTACTACCTCATTAGGTAGGTACTCATTGTTGATTAATATTCGATAAATGATTGTGATTGATCTCATAATATGCTGTTTTTTTTAAACTAATTTTCAATAGTTTACTGTACAATACTCCCCATTGTATAGAGAAAAGCACTCCATTACCTACAAGTGTACAGTGGTTCAGGGTAATTTTCTTCAAATTTTGCTTGATTTTGAAATGTTGTTTGACTGTGAAATTTAGGCACGTGTCACTGTGTACACGCCCAAGTACACAGTGGATGAAATCCCATTTTTTTAAAATGGTTATTATCTCAATATCTATTGGGTCAGGCCATTCAGTGTCTTCTAACGAAATGAAGCCATTGAACACACCTCACGTTTAGTCAAGCTTTCATTGAGATTGTGTGAACGGTTAAGCAGCGATAGATCTCTGAAAAAAATGAGCCACTGATCCCACTCTGACCCTACACCATGAGGACTCCTTTTTTCAAAGACATTTTCAACCGTTAAAAAAATGTGAAAAAAAATAAAAATAAATGTCAAAAAAATGATTTAATATTCTTCATGAGTGCTTTCATTGGACATAAAAAAATCAGACTGATTATCGTATTTTAACCATCGAAAAAAAATCGCGAAAATCAGCTATTTTTCAACCCGTTACGCTGTGATGATCCCTTAACGATATTGAAGCTTGCATAGTTGGAAAGCAACGAATTTCTTTTTTTCTAAAACCAAATCTTGTTTATTTTAGGTAGATCAACGTCGCGGTACATTTTTAAAGATCCTTACTGGAGGCCTACAACTTAACTGCGAAATATGTTTTTAAGCGGAGAAATCCCTTAAGACGCCCGAAAATGAGTCTTTTTTCATGATTTTTTTTAAAGGTGATAAAATAATCGCAACATTTTTAAATGTTGACATTATCTTATTACAACTTTCGAGTGTTAATTTTTTTTTTCTTTGTTGAACAAACAAAATGGCGGCGTTATTCCTTTAGGGGTCTTTTGAAAAACTGCTCGTGTAATAGCTCAAAAAGTGATTGATCGATCTGGCTGAAATTTTGGGGGGTTTCTCATTATAACATTATTGGAAGGATATACTTACAAAAATATAATAAAGTATAAAATAAAAAATTAAGTAGGCTTTGATATGAAATTTTCATATTTTTGACCATTTTCTCGACAATTTTTACCCCAAAAAAGCAATTTATTTACGCGATACCTTCAAACCTTTAGGTATATCCGTCCAATAATGTTATAGCGAGAAAGTTCCTAAAATTTCAGCCAGATCTATCAATAACTTTTTGAGCTATAACATGAGCAGTTTGTCAAAAGACGCCTAAAGGAATACCTTGAACGCTGCCATTTTGTTTCGTTTGAAAAATAATTTTTTTTTTAAACTTGAAAGTCGTCATAAGCTAATGTCAGAACTTTAAAGTAATGCGATTATTTTATTACTTTTAAAAGAATTAATAAAAAATTAGTCATTTTTGGAAGTGCAAAGAGATTTCCCCCATTAATAACAATAATCATGGAGAAAAAGGAAATAAAAAAGATCTTCCGTTGCATTCCAACGATGCAAACTTCAACAGCATGGAGATTAGACTAGAATAATTATATGCAGAGGGGTAGAAGAAGCGTTTTCTTCTATGCAAACGGGGTAGAAAATGCAAATTCCTATGCGAGGGGTAGAAAAAACGCCCGGAGAAATTAAGGCATTTAGAAACGCAGTATTTAGCCACTAGGTTCGCTGCGATCCGAAATTTCACAAACGTGAGCATGTTAAAAGCAAAGATAGTAATTAACAGACGTAAACAATATGATGTTGATGTTTGCATCGTTGGAATGAAACGAAAATTATTTTCTTTTGATTGTTCAATTTTTTTTGGCCGACTGAGCCTGTAAGAATTACTCAAACATACTTACGTACCTTTCTGAGATATTTACGACGTTAATTTGCAAAAAAAGCTGTATATAATAATAAAGATGAAAAAACCAAAGTTGAACACAAAAATCGTTGCATTCCAACGATGCAAACTTCAACGTCATTAAACAATTGACATTGAGGCTAGGGATTTTTAAACATTATTAATGATTTCGTATCACACATATAGGGAAATATTAAAGATTTCGAAAAACTTGCGCGGCAATTTTCGGAATTTCGACGACAGTTCGCGAATGTTTGAAGGAATTTTCAGAATTTGTCGAAAATTCGTGGCAATTTTTCGAATGCGACGGAAATTTTCCATTTAATAGAAAATATACCGATTTTTCTTTGGAATCTCGACCAAAATCTGCGTATTTTTTTTTGGTTTTTCGGTAAAACTTCGGAGTTTTTTGTTGTTGAAATTTTGCGATTTTTTAAAATTGTGCATAAAATAGTAATGAAAAACCAAAAAAAGGTTTACATATATACGTTATATACATTATATATAAAAGTTTAAGAATATACTTAAGGGGTTTTCTCACTTTAGACGCTAAGAAAAGGCTATTTTCATGATTTTTTTTGATAGGTTTATATTATAGATATTGATAGAAAAGTTGTTACACTTATTAAATACACTTTCGAAATACATACAATTAAAAAAAAAAATGATTTATGTAACCCAAACAAACTTTAAACACGTTTTTCTCGAAACAACGTTTCTTGACGGCTTGTTGATAAAATCTTCGAAACTACTGAACCGATCCTTATGAAATTTTGACCACATATTCTTTACAACTATAGCTATAGCGTATATCAAGGATTTTTTTAAATTTCGATATTTACTATTTTTTGGCCAAATATGGTGAAAAAACACGTATTTTTTGTTTTTTTTTTTCGAAAAATGTCCGCCATTCTGTTATTTTTGCATATATAAAAAATCGTATGATATGCGCTATAGCCATTAGCATACTGAATCTGAAACCGTTTTTTTTCTTCAGATAATCCATCTCCAAGATTTCATCAACAGCGGAGACCTACAATTTTTTAGGACATTTTTTAACTACCATTTTCGCCTATAAATAGTGACTTGAATAAATATTTAAAAAAAGTGTATTTCGAAAGTGTATTTGTTAAGTGTAACAACTTTTATATCAATATCTATAATATAAACCTATCAACAAATTCATGAAAATAGGCTTTTTTGGCGTCTAAAGTGAGAACACCCCTTAAAACGCATTAATAACTTTTCATTTCTGTGCACTCTCTATACGTTACATTAGTACCAGTATTCATATTGCATACTGTCGATTAATATAAAAAAACCTATTAAGGGGTTAGGCCACAGTAATGGGTATAAAATTATGTGCGAATTTAACCATTTTTTTCGTATGAAAAAGTGATTCACTCATAAAACTAATTACACATCTATTTAGTACGAATATCAAGCTGTTAGAAAAAAAATATATATTTTTTTTCGATGTACAAAATGGCCGACTACTAATATCTTCTTTTGTTATCTTTTTTTAGGCGCTCCGCGGCGTGACATTAGCATCGATAATTTTTCACTTAGAAAAAAAAACAAAAATTCTCGTTAATCTACATTACAATACCTAGAGAAATACGTACGGAATTTAAAAAATATTGTTTGATTCAAAAGTTGTAGGTATTTGAACTTAAGAAGTGAATTTTCAGTGAAAAATTTCGTTATAACTGCTCATAAACTGCTCATAAAATGAAAAGTTTTCGATCAATCAGAAATTCCGTACGTACTTCGCTGCGAAATGCAATTAGGAACATAACTTTTAAATTTGAAGTAAACCGAGTGAAAATTGTTGAAGTTATTTGTCACGCAAATTGGAAAAAAGCTGTTTCAAGAAGTTTCGAGTAGTCGGCCATTTTGTACATCGAAAAAAATATATATTTTTTCTAACAGCTTGATATTCATACTAAACAGATGTGTAATTAATTTTATGAGAGAATCACTTTTTAATGCGAAAAAAATTGTTAAATTCGCACATGATTTTATACCCGTTACTGTGGCCTAACCCCTTGAAGTTATTTTCCCGCCAAAAAAACATGAGCATATATACATAATGGACGCCATTTCCACCAGCGCCTCTTGAATGGAACCCTTATTTGTTACAATTTTCCGGATCTATCGAAGTGCGAAGTTCGAACTTCCGTACTCTGACCTCTCGGCTCGGATGAGCAGCAGCGCCACTCTTTTACCACAATGTCATGGACGCACAAAGATGGCGTCGAGTGCCCTCGGGGCGTTCTAGACTAGCTTTGTTTACGAGTGACTAAATACGACGATTTTCGAACTAGGGAGGGCGTATATCCGTATCAGGTTCACTCGAGGTTGCAGCGATATCGATATTGATAAGAACATGTTGCTAGCGCGCAATTTACGTATCTGGTGGAATTTTTCACGATATATATTCAAAACTTATTGCCTAATCGTGTATTGTGTTTACGAACATTTGCCATGGTGCTACGTGTTGCCGCCATCGTTATATATCGTTGCTCCTGCGATATTTGAGCACTGATCGCAATGCTGACTGACAATTAAACCGATGACGCGATTTGGACAATTATTCGATCACATGCACGTCACATTACGTGCACGACGATCTTTTCTTTGTACGCAGTCGGGTGGACAGCTCCGTATAGTATCGCGAGGCTACTACGACCACCAACAGCTGTTTTCATTGCCGAGCCACTGCACACGATCGCTTCGCGTATGCGCGCGCACACCATCCGCACGCTGCACTCAAGAGAGCTCCAAGAAATCTGCCTTATCGTTTGAACGCCAATGAACAAGTCTCTTCAATGCGTAGCATTTTGAGAGTCGGGGAACAGAGGAGGAACGATAGTGCTGAGAAGTGTAAAGCGTCGAAGAGCAAGAGGTGCGGAGGGATCGAGGAGTGAGACGGAAGAACGAAGAGCTAAGAGGGACGCTGTGAATCAGCGAGAGAAGAAAGAGAATGATATAATGATGAAAATGAATATAAAGAATGGAAGAAAGGAAAAGAGCGATTCAGCAGAATTGAAGGAAGAATGAAAAGATCGATAATTAAAAAGAACAGTGCGGGAACTGAAGAGAACGTCAATGGAAACGAATTGAGAAATCGAAAGAATCGAAGACAGGATGGCGAATCAGAAGAATGGAAGAAGACAAGATGAATAATCGAAGAAATCGGATAGGACGTTCGGAATGAGTCAGAGATAATCAAAGGGATCAAAGAAAATCAAAAATAAAAAATCAAAGAAAATCACACCGAACGAAAAAATAATAAGATACAAATAAACCGAAATGAAATAAAAAGAACAAAAGTGTACGCGCCTAAACAAAGTCAAGTGAAATCAAAAGACCAAAATAATACAAGCCGAAACTAACCCAAATTAAGTTTTAAAAACAAAGGACGCAAACCTAAATTAAATCAAAAGAATAAAAGCCCAAACTAACTCAAATGAAATCGAAAGAATGGTGGAATACAAGCCCAAACAAACCAAAATAAAATGATAAGACCAAAAGAATGCAAGCTCAAACAAATCCAAAACAACAACAGAACCAATGAATACAAACCCGAAACAATTTCATCAGAACAAAATAATTAAAACCCAACCAAACCGAAATAAAATCAAAAGACCAAAAGCACGCCAGCTCAACCAAACCCAAATAAAATCAACAGAACAGAATAATGCAAACCCAAATGAAATAAAAAACAAATAACCAAAGAAAAATGTAAAGAATCAAACAGCACTTCAAATCCGTGAAACTTTTTAAAATTACTATCAGTGACACGCGTTATCACGTCAATCAACATCGCATATCGAATGGAAACATTAAAAACGCAGCTGTGATGGCTTTTCCAATAATATCAACGATAAGGACGTTGTTGCCAATAGATATCAGCATCATCATGAGATCCGGATGACTACCGATATTCTACGTAAGCCCCCCACCGCTACCACGCCTCGAAACTACGATAAAGTACCGATTTGGGTTATACAATCGTGTTCGATTGCAAGACGAGGTGCAGTAGCACGGTTGATACCGCCAACTGCAGACAGACGCTATTCGGAGATGTTCGACATTCCCAGTGCAATGAAAGATAGAGAAACTCACGTCGGTGAGTTTCTCACTTTGAATCCTCATGCTGTTGAAGCTTACATCGTTGGAACGCAACGGAATGTTTTTTTAATTTCCTTTTTCTCCGTTTTTATTATTATCACAAATATTTTTCGAAATTTATTTTCGAGTTAGGTTGTCTAGTTGAGTCGGTCTCTAATGACGATCTTATGTAGGTTGGAGCATTAGCCACAGGCCAAAATTACATTTGAAGAAAAATATATGTCATTGTCTAGACTATACTGAGTCTGCGAATTTATTAAAGTTCCTTCACCACAAAACACCTGAGATAAAAAATAGTTTAATGTATTTAATTCTACGTGCGGTTAGATGGGCAAGACGTTCACACTACGGGTGATGTATTTTTTTTGCGATTTAGCATCAAGATAAACCATTTCTAACAATGGATTAACGCAAACTAAACTTTTGCAAAAATTTAGAGAAAAAACCCATCTTGCCCATCGTAAATCATATATATTCGATATTGAACCATCAAAGGCTGACGAAAGATTACGAATGTTGGCTGGCGAACGAACAGCATTGCTGCCAACCTCAATGTCCGAGAAGTTGCCGAATCTCGGCAACACTTAATATTAATTAATGGTATTAATAAATAATCGCGCCACATAAATATAAATAGACATAATTATAAATGACTCAAAATTTCATTCTAAGTTGTATGAAACAAAATTTCTCAACTAGGCATAATTAAAAATGACTAAAAATTTCATTCTGAATTGTATAGAACATTCGCTGACGCAGTTTTTTTTTCATAAAAATAATCGATAATGTTATACTTTTTCAAGTTGATAGTAACACGAAAGTTTTTTTTATTTACGTAATAAAACCATAAAAATGCATGATTTTGCCTTTTAATTATATATTTTATGAAAAATTAGCATCTACAGAATAAATCTATACCTCGTATGCATTTTTTTAAGTTCCTTAAAAAAAATCACAAACCGTCATTTTACTCAACCAGACCGCTCCAACCTCCTTAGAATAAGTTTATCGTAGCTTCGATCTGGCAAAAAAATTTGCAATTACAAGGAAACAAAAGTACGTTTCATTCCAATGCAAACTTCAATATCGTAAATTCTCTCTGTTTCGTTATCCACACACTACTCACTTTGATTTTATTTATGTCTGGCCCGCTCATTTTTGCATATACCACACGAGTAGACTTCCACGTGAAACGCGGCGAGATATTAGCGTGCGGAATATTTTTTTCGCCCTATCGCTTGCACATTATCGTGAATATTTCTCCATTTCTATTTTTTAAGCGACGTTTCGGGCCGAGTCGCGAGGGAATATATACGTAGTGTTTGTTTTCAACGCAAGATGCGTACTATCGCGACAGGTAATGTTACACCGACGATAATGTTCGACCACACTAGTCTGGAAATTTTAAAAGCACTATCAGTGACGTGGCAGCGCGGAATTTCGATCCTATCCAAGCCCGACCATTCGCCGTTTTCGAAAAACCACTGAATTTTCCTTTCTATTCGACGAGAATTGTGATGGCGTGAACGTGAAACAACGTATGGCGAAAATTTGGCTTCGGGGTACTTCAGTTAGGGAGAATTTGCACCTAAGTCGATAGAAAATATGAACAGATGTAGGAGGATTTAAGATTCATTTTTTTGGTGGGATAATTAAAGCCTTGGAAAAGTAATTGCTTAGGTCGTTTTATCGTGTGCTAGTCATTTTTTATTCATAGAATAATAATAATAATTCTGAAAACCGAAAACGAGTGTTTTAGGAAATAAAGAATTTTAAGGAAACACAGAATTTCGATCTATCTATAAAGATCTGAGCTTTTAAATTATAATTCCTTGGTACGGAAGAAGTATCCACCACTGGAAATAAAAAGATAAAATCGTTGATACTTATTTTTTTATTTATTTTGTATTTCGGAAATTTCCTTGATTAATCATAGAGTAAACTAATACACTAACGGCATCCGTTTCATTTTAGATATTAGATAACTTGGTGCAAAAGGGAATGCCCACCCCAAAAGACTAAATCGATTATAATTAAGATTTCTTCAGATTATACTTTTGCAAATAACTTATTTTTGTACAAATTTATCGTGATGATTTTCTATATAAAAAAAAAACGCAAAACTGAGCTGCTTTCGCCTGTTGTAACTAGGCATAACCCGTTAAGGAGTTACGTGGGTTTGAAAATGTAAAAAATCCATTTTTTGTTTATTTTATTATCTAATAGTACAATATGTCTAGAATATTCTCCCAAAGTTTTAAGTCACTCGGAGTAAAAGTCTAGGAGAGAGAGCCTTTGGGAATTCCCCCGTTGGGAAAGACCAGCCGGGAGCGACGCAGGTAATCGCATTTTTCTCAAAACACTATTTTTGAAGTCGGTGGACACGATTACTCAAAAACTAATGCACTGATCTTATTGAAATTTTGCACACTTCTTCAAAATAGCATTGACTAGTGATTGCCAACTCCGCCAAAATCTCAAATTTCAATTTTCCTAAAAATCCTTCGTTCATTCGGGAGCGATACTTATCTACTAACAGAAAAAGTTTGCTCCTTAATTTCAGATAAAGCTGTCACGTGTTATCCTGACCACCACGAGGACACTTTTTTTAGGAGTCTCCGGAAACCAGGTCCCACAGGCTGAATTTCCCAAATTTTTGGATGAAATTTTTTTTAAGTTATGTTAAATTGGTGCTCTTTTATGTGCTTAACATCTTGAATAAAATAATTGATATATCATATTTTTTTAATAGACAAAATATGCTTTTTTTTGGCTTCGAAACCCATGTAACCCCTTAAACTAAGATATACCGCATTCGCCGAGAGCAGACAGACTTTAGTTGAAAAGTCTGTCCATTAGGGACAACTTGAGTTATCAATTATCTACACCAAGGTCTCGGAAGTATTGGCCATGCACAACGCTGCTCAACTAGAAGTACCCCCGGAGCCGTGTTGGTGATTTTGACCTCATATTTGTACACTCCCATTCATCAGTTCGATGCAAACAAATGATTAATCCTCCCACAAATAAATAAATCATCGAATTCAATCGAGCGTCGCAAATATTGCATAAACAAACAAAAGCTTTTTTTTATTAACAGGAAACGACATTGTATACGTCATGATTAATGGGTCAGCCGAGCATATCTTCTCTGATAAGACGGTACACAGAGAATTGTATAAAAAAAAGAGGAGTTTATTAAAATCAGTTCGGCACTAAGAAGTCAAAGCTAAGAAGATTTTAATGGCTGTGTCATTGTGATCACAGACGAATGATAAAGGCGTGTTGGATTATCGAGCACGCGATGAGACAATCT
This sequence comes from Ophion slaviceki, assembly GCA_944452715.1. NCBI lineage: Eukaryota > Metazoa > Arthropoda > Insecta > Hymenoptera > Ichneumonidae > Ophion > Ophion slaviceki. The sequence continues at coordinate 17,404,479 of OX101787.1, forward strand.
TAATATACGCATTTATGTATAAAAAGTGTGTGTAGAGTCATCCACGAAATTGCGGGCGTAATTTTTTCTCGCGAGCAGCCACTTGCAACGTCAAATATAATCATATGTCGCGCGGATCATTGCGTAAGAGCTGGTGCACAAGAAAGAAAACAGCAGCGGACGTAAATACCGGAAGTGGGCGAGATGTGCGCATAAAGAACGGGAAATTCAGTGGATTTTTCAGCGTTCTCATTGTCCGCGATTCGCTGGTGAGTCAGATCAGGTGTTAATCTCCCGAGTCTTGATCGCTTTTTCATTCGCGAACACTTTCAGCGCCTGTTCAACGCAACGATTCATCGAAAACTTCAACACCAAGGAAAAAAGAACGTAATCAAAAATAATAATTACTGCGAAAATTGTATTTTGAAAAATTTTGCGCGGGCACAAAAAAGTATGTATGACTTTCGGCTTACGTAAGTTCTAGGAGAAAAATTCTATACAGAAAATTTTGTTTTTGTTTAAATCTTTTTAAGAGGGAGATACTTTTAGGCGAAGTTAAAATTGGCTAATTTTTTTTAATGCTATATTTCTTCACTATTTTTGAGATATAGGGTATGTTTTATTACTACTTTGGGCTGTTACATTGTATTCTTTTTCATTCAACTTTCAAAATGGCGAAGGCACGACACGGTCTTCTAAACTGCATTTTCGAAACTGGCGTGACGAATCAACGGATTCTGACAAAATTTAGTATAAATCTTTTTAACCTTACTGTTTAAAATATGATCCTAAATGTGTTTGAAAAAAAAAACGTATTTTTTATTGCAAAACGTAGCAATTTTTTTTGTTTGTAAAATTCAATCGTTTTGTTTCAAAGCGTACCATTTCATCGATTTTCAACATTTTCCATTTTTTCTTGGCTCATATTCTGCGTATGAGTGTTGATGAAAGAAAAATCTTCGTTGGTTTTTTTCAGACTAAATCCGCCGACGCTACGTGTCACGCCGTCTGACAGTATACGCAGCAATCCGTTTAGAAGACCGTGTCATACCTCCGCTATTTTCAAAGATTAATAAAAAATAAAAAACCATGTAACACCCAAAAGTAGTAATGAAGAAATATTAAAGTAGTAATGAAAGAAATAATAAAAATAGTAATGAAGAAATATTTCCTTTCAAGGCGGTTATTCCATGTGACAGGTCGAAAAAATCGAAAAAAATATCGTTTGATTTTATCATTTTAGATGAGGAAAACCTTCGGAATCATCCGTCTTCCGAATGGTGTAAGGTCGATTCAACTCGTTGTTTTTGTTTGATAAAATTCTGCGGGACTGTAAAAATGTTAATACATGTGTGGTGAAAATTCAAAGATACTGTGTTTTAATGGTTCATAAAAAAAATTCCCAAAAAAGCGCAAAAAAGTAGCTGTTACATGGAATGACCCTGTTGAAAAAAATCATGAAAAACAGCAATTTCTTCCTCGCCGAAAAGTATCTCCCTCCTTAAGGAGTCTTCTCACTTCAGACGCTCAAAAAGGCTGTTTTCATGATTTTTAAAAATAGGTTTATATTATAGATATTGATATAAAAGTTGTTACACTTAATAAATACACTTTCGAAATACATTTTTTCACCATATATAATTCTTTGAGCCACTATTTATAGACGAAAATGGTAGTTAAAAAAATTACCTAAAAAAATAGTAGGTCTGCACTGTTGATGAAATCTCGGAGATGGATCATCCGAAACAAAAAAATCAAACGTCTTTAGATTCAGTATGTTAATGGCTATAGCGCACATCATACGATTTGTGATGTATGCAAAAATAACAAAATGGCGGACATTAAAAAAAAACAAAAAAAACGTGTTTTTTTCACCGTTTTTGGCAAAAAACGTTAAAAATCAAAATTTAAAGAAATCCTTGATCATAGCTATAGTTGAAAAGAATATGTGGTTAACATTTTATAAGGATTGGTTCAGTAGTTTCGAAGATTTTATCAACAAGCCGTCGAAAAACGTTGTTTCCAGAAAACGCGTTTAAAGTTTGTTTGGGTTACATAAATACATTTAAAAAATGTAATGTATTTCGAAAGTGTATTTATTAAGTGTAACAACTTTTATATCAATATCTATAATATAAATCTATCAAAAAATTCATGATAATAGCCTTTTTTAGCGTCTAAAGTGAGAATACCCCTTAACACGTGCGAGATATGCTTTGTGAATATTCTTTCTCCTTTTTCGCGCATGTCAGCCGTCTTTTTTAATCTTCGTTCCGCATTCTTGCGATAACGATGCACCGTGAAATAGCTTTGTATGCATTGACACGACGTCGGGCTTCCGGTACCGCGTTGAGGATGCGCGCGGACGAGTTATGTATTGCGGCAAAATTATGCTGACGTGGGCTGTCCTTGGTACCTCATACCTCCGTGTTATCAAGGATTAACACTTTGATAATGCCACAGGTACAATTTGAATATCAGGGCCGAGGGCTAGGACGCCTGCGAGACGGACACGTGTGTGTGCGTAGGTGTGTTTATGGGGAAGAAACCTTTTGATCCGAAGGAATCTTTGATTAAAAAGATCTTGATTTAAATTTTCTCATGTTTATCTAGATGGTATTATTTCAATGTTTATCTGTATATTATCTACGTCTAATTATCTAAAAAGTTTATCAAAAAATAATCTTACGTTTATCTTCGATATAAATATTCTTACGTTTATTTAAATGGTATTATCTGAAAGTTTATCTATTTATTATCTACGTCTCATTATCCAAAAAGTTTATGTAAAAATAATCTTACGTTTATCTTTCATCTGAATAATCTGACGTGAATCTTTGATTTTGTGGACATGATGGTCCTCAAAAAGATCTTCATATAAATTTTCTCATCTTTATCTAGATGGTATTATGTCAAAGTTTATCTACATATTATCTACGTCTAACTATCTAAAAAGTTTATCCAAAAATAATCTTACGTTTATGTTCTATACAAAAATTCTTACGTTTATTCACATGGTATTATGTGAAAGTTTATCTATATATTATCTACGTCTAATTATTCAAAAAGATTATGTGAAAGTAATCTTACGTTTATCTTTCATCTGAATAATCGGACTCGAATCTTTGATTTTGGGGACGTGATGGTCCTTAAAAAATCTTGAGATAAATTTTCTCATCTTTATCGAGATGGTATTATCTCAAAGTTTATATATTATCTACGTATAATTATCTTAAAAGTTTATCCAAAAATACTGTTACGTTTATCTTTCATTTAAATATTCTGACGTTGATTTGAAAGTTGGTCTTGAAATTAAGTATGGGGACAATCAGCTACTTTAAAAATGGTTCTCGAATACAAACGTTGATAGTTTTTCCCCATATATTACCCCCATATATACCCCATATATCCTTATATATACACGCATAAAAATATATAGTTGTATAGACACTATTCAAAATAAAGTATGCATCTTCCCTTCTACTTCTCATTGTCCTTTGCGTCCCTTATTTTGTTCAGTACTGGTCATTCACGAGTATGTGTGTATGCTAGTAGAATTAATTCTGGACGCTTTCCAATTTTTTTTTAATTTCGTATTTATTGATCATTTTTGCGTCATTATCGTTTTTATTTTATATTCTTATCAATGTAGGCTTATTAAGAAACATCATAGTTTAAAATAAAAACGTTACAGTATCATTTCAGCGTAGCAGGATATACATTTCCTGCCTAAATATCAAAAAAGCTAATTTCTATTGAAAGTGTCCAGAATTAATTCCTTAGTGTCCAATATGCATATCTCTATGTATCATAAAACTGTAGGATCCGCATATTTGTTCGTACACAACTCGAGAACTACTTAATCGATTTCGATGAATCTTTTACAAAAACACAGATTGAAGTCTGGAATGAGGCTAATGAGGATTACGCTATATAATAAATTACAAGTACAATAAAGAAATGAACAAACGAACGAAGAAACGGAAATTGACGAATAATCATGAATTCTGCACAACTTTTTAATTTGCATAAATGTTCTTTGCAGATCATTATTTTCAATAAGCAATATATTCATAAAATGTTTTTAAAAACTTCAAACAAAATATCTAATTAAGTAATGAACGAAAATGTATAAACAATGAGGCATGCTTTGTTTGTAGACTTGTAAATCTCTACCTCTACACGTAGTAGTAGTATCGAGTTTTATTTGCACAACTTTTTTGCAAAGCTTTTTACAAAACTATCTCTACTCGTAATAAAACTGTAAGGGGTGCTTAGTCATTTGGTTTTTAGGGAATTTGCTGTATAATTTTTTATTTTTCAGGAAATTTCGTTGCAGATAGTTTATATGAAGTAAATTGAATGAAAAAAATTGGAAGTGCAGGGGCGGGGGGGGGGAGATTTTGGTGGATATAAATCCCACATAGTGTCGTAGTGCGGACCTTTTTCACAAGGAATATCACTTAACCATCCACCTTCGATTTTGTTGAAGCTCAAATATGTGATAAAGTATTGAAAACTATTAGACACGTATTTTTGTTTTATCGGCAGAAAAGCGGTCTTAAGGGGGAAAACCACCCCTCAAGGAAAGGCGTGTCGAGGGATGATTCTGCAGGTTCACCCATGAGCAGTTCACCGATCTGAACGAAACAAAAACCAATATTCTTCTAATGCAAAGCGATGCAAAATCCATTATAGAAGTATTAAAAAAAACTAAATTAAGGGGTGACACGCTTTATTTGAGGGGTGGTTTTCCCCATAAAACCATTTTTCCGCCGATAAAAAAGTCGTGTCTAATAGTTTTCAATGCTTTATCACATATGAGTTTAACAAAATCGATGGCAGGCACTTGAGTGATGTTCCTTGTCAGTATCCTATGTAAAATGTTCCATTATATTTCGGCGATTCATAACAACATTCTGGCAATCCATAAAAATATTTTGGCGATTCGTAAAAATATTCTGACGATCCATAAAAATACTTTGGCAACTGATAAAAATGCATTTTCGTTGCGTTCCAACGTCATAGCATGTGCAAAAATCCACGAGGCACCCTAAGCCGTCTGTTACTCATTTTTACTCATCACGTATACTTCTCAGTGTTCATTCTTCGATTTTAGAAGCGGACGCCAAAAACACCTGAAATTTATTCAAAACCGTGGAAATTCATGTCTCAAAGTCGTGTCTTCCTTCATGCTTGTTTATCCCGTCGGTGAGTGCCGAGGAAGAAAAACAATGTGTTTATTCGGTGGTAATTCGATCGAAAAATTTACCAAGCCGTGCGAGAGAGAAGCTTTTGTCACTGGGGATGATTTACAAGGATTATGCAAGAAACGTGACATTTCACCGAAGCACGTCCATAGGGTACTCCATCATGTATAAAAAAGCATGATCGCAGTTAAACATGTATACGTATACACGTATATGGAGTGAGGAAACAGCGTGTTTGCAGATTGTTATATACTGCAGGAGTGGTCGAAACGTCACGTGAGAACAAACAGTGAGAGACGTTCCGGGAGAATTTTCGATCGGAAAGTAGGTCGTGGTGGTCGTCAAGACCGATCGATTAAAAGAACAAAACAAAAAAAAACAGGACCGTGAGAGAAAGAAAGTAAGGGAGGTGTGTGTACGTACGAGATCGACGTAATGATTCTCCTGCTGATTATTCCGGATAGATGGGAGAGGTATTGTTATCGGAGTACCCATTTAGTTGGGAACAATTCTTAATGACGAAGCTTTTTCCTACATGCAACTCGGGACTTTATAGGCTTGTCGGACGTTTGTTCTGATGCACTGACCCGTCGAGAAAAAACGAAGAAATTACGAGGGGAAAGTAAAAAAAGCATTCACAACATTTTCATATTTTAGCAAATGAGGAATCTATTCTCAGAGATTTAAAATAAAAGAAGAGTTGTGAAGGAATATTGTCGAAAATGGCAAGATTGTTGAAATATCGTGTTTGATGATGTTGAAAATATTGTTTGGGTTTGTTTGGGTTACTGGTATACATTGAGGGGTCTTCTCACTTTAGATGCTAAAATGGCTATTTTTATTATTTTTTTTGATAGGTTTATGTTATAGATCTTGATATAAAAGTTGTTACACTTAATAAATACACTTTCGAAATGCATCAATAAAAATATTTTTCAAATTCACGTCACTACTTATAGACGAAAATGGTAGTTAAAAAAATGTCCTAAAAAAATTGTGTTTTAGATTCAGTATGTTAATGGCTATAGCGCATATCATACGATTTTTGATATATGCAAAAATAACAAAATGGTAGACATTTTTCGAAAAAACAAAAAACGTGTTTTTTCACCGTTTTTAGGGAAGAATAGTAAATATCAAAATTTAAAAAATCCTTGATATGCGCTATAGCTATAGGTGTAAAGAATATGTGGTTAAAATTATATAAGGATCGGTTCAGTAGTTTCAAAGATTTTATCAACAAGCCGTCGAAAAACGTTGTTGCGAGAAAAACGCGTTTAAAGTTTGTTTGGGTTACATAAATACATACATTTTTTTAAATGTATTTCGAAAGTGTATTTATTAAGTGTAACAACTTATATATTAATATCTATAATATAAACCAATAAAAAATCATGAAAATAGCCATTTTTTAGCATTTAAAGTTTAGCGTCTGACCCCCTTAAGCGCAACGATTGAAGGATAACGTTTTTTTCGCCAAATTTTCGACGTTCCTTTGAACAGCTGGATCTCCGAGGAAAATGATCGCGGAAAAAAGTCCATTTCAAAGCGCGAATTTTCGTCTTTCAGAATTGTCGTCAAATAACAAAATTCCTTCCCTTAGGGATGCTGTGCACCCTTTTTTACTCGAGTTATGACGTTTCGAATTCGAAATATGCTTTTTTTTATTTCGGCAGTCGATAAGTGGGCAACAAAAATCGTACAGAGCTCGCTAAAAAATTAATTTGGAACAGAATGTATGCTCTTTAAAATTGCCTAAGCGGTTTTTTTAATCCATCACCAATGCACAACCTTAAAATTGGGCGCTTTTTTATTTCTGCTTTTTATAATTCAATAAAAAATAGCTATATAAGAAATAAATGCGAAAAATTAGTTCAACAGCGATTTTCAAAGAGGAAGGATCGCGCTCCAGAGTGCTTAAAAAATTCTGCGATAATTTTCCACGGTGATAAAGCTGTTTAAAAAAGGTTCAAATATTGCAAAGTAATCCTTCAATTGTTGCGCTCAGTGCACGTAATATTCTTTTTCGAGGCTTAAACTTCAATTTCATTAAAACCGCCCCAATTCGTTTTTGATCATAAATTTTCATTTATTACTGATAATTACGTAATTTCAATAATGTCCACGACTGTCCTTTCGCCCTTGTCGAGGCAAAAAGTGCTTTCGAATTGAAAATTTGTTCTTTTTATGTCCCCTTCTTTCGGCTCCGTACGACAATTCGCCAAATAACGGTACAATGACTTTAAGATCGATCGTAGTCGTGCACGAGGCAAATAGCGATGAAAAATTGCTACGATACGGATGTTTTATGGGCCCAACGAGGGATCCATAAAACGAAAGATTATCCGAAGATAAATTGAAGGTATTAACGCGAAGGAAATGATCCTGAGTCGAGTGCACTGAACACATGCTGCAAGACGAAACGCCCGCGTATAATAACCGACGTAAACCACACGTAATACCGATGCACAATACTCATAAATAATTATTCAACATATTCCCGGATAACGTTCGATCTATAAATTTGCCCTTGGGTACAATTTTTTTTCCTCATTCTTAAAAGAGATACGAGGATTTTCTTTATCCATTTGAAGTGAGCGAAATACGTGACGGATGCACCGAAAAAAAGTGCAAGATTTTTTTCTCACGTGCGAAATCTCGTTGAAGCGTACAATTTTCATTGGCCTTTGAAAGAGCGGTGAAAAAAAATATATTTGAGAAAGTGACGACGTCAAGCGGCTCTGGCCAGGGCCAATACTCGGATGGGTGACTGGTCAGCCGCGCCTGGCCAAAATAAAAGATCCGAAAAGCCCGAAAGGCCATTCGAGGTAATCAATTAACTTTGGAAATTAATGTACAGTGTGTCCTTTTATGAATGGATAATCCTGCAACTGTCGATATGTCAGATCACGTCCTACTATATGCTGAAATTTCAGTTTAGTAAAAGTCCCACGGTTTTTGAGATTTTGGGGTTTGTGTTATTTTTTTTATCATCTGCTTTTGGTTTCTCGCATGCCATTTCTACAAATGATATGAATCGACAATAACTAAGCAACTTTTGAAAGTAATTGGCACGATATGCGCAGTACATTTTCTTCACACCGCAGGCCATCAAAGTCATATGTTCGAATTGGTTTGCATGCAAATTCTGCATACGACCTTTTTTTTCATAAAGTTTCCTTAACATTTAAGGTTGAAAAGAAGACTTTTCTGCATAAAACAAATAACCAAGAGTATTTAAAAAATCGGGTCCAAAAAAGTAATCATTTGTAGAAATGGCATGCGAAAAACCAAAAGCAGATGATTTTTATCTCGAAAACCGTGGGATTTTTACTAAACTGAAATTCCAGCATATAGGAAGACATTATCTGAAGTATCGACAGCTGCAGGATTATCTATTCATAACAGGACACCCTGTATACATATGTTGCCTTATAAATTTGGCCAAGGCTGTATACAGGGTGGACCATTTAACGTGACCACCCCAAATATGTCCATTGCCCTTAGAGTGACCTTCAAATGATTTTTAATCAAAATACACGTGTAAAAACTAAAATATTTTTGTGAAAAATCATTTCAAGGTCATGATATCATAGGTCGTTCGATTCGTCTGAATAACAGCTACAACGTTTTATTTTTAAAAAAACATGTTCTCATTTTAAAAACCATTAATGACCTAGAGGACGCAAAAACTATGACCTTGACAAAAATTGATTTCTCACCACTGTATCAGCCCTTCGAAATCAATCAAATTACCTCCCGACATTTTTTTCGTCACTCCAAAGGCATCGGAGATATTTGGGGTGGTCACTCTAAATGGTCCACCCTGTATACAGCCTTGGTCGAGAATATAAGGCACCCTGTAAATTTTCTATCCGGACGAAAAATCGAATATCTCGGCAAAAAAAATCGTAAACCAATTTACCAAACGGGGTTTTAAATCGGACAAAGCCAGCTTCATTTTTCTTTTTTATTTTTGTGATTTTTTTTGTACCCAGTCCGTCGTTTTGAAAATACCGGTTTTTCATGAATTTGCGCAATCACGTGCTTGACTTTAAAAAATAGTATTCTCACTATTTAGTGAAAACATCTTTGAAAAGGATACCGTTAGCGTTAGTTTCGTTTTTTTTTAATTGCGTTTTTTTTTTCGCAGGATTTAGTTTCTTCTTGAAAGAAAACGGCAGATTTTCGAAAAGCCGGCATCGTGAGGCGTAACTTGAAAACTATGAGGTTTTGAATATTTAGTCTAAGGAGTAAAAAGTTGTGTTTTGTTATTTTGGAGTCACTAAATTTTTTTAGATAAAAAAAAAATTCTTTTTATCGCTACCCAAACAAATTTGTTTTTTTGTCGCCAATATATTCGATTTTTCGTCCGGATGGAAAATTTACAGGGTGCCCAATACTTTTGGCCAAGGCTGTATACGCAAGAATGCGAAAATAAAATCTATCGTAACCAAAAAGGAACAATGAACGAAGACTTGACAACGTTGAAAAAAATTGGCTAAATTACGCGGAACGCTTTGCATGCTACGTACGACACGAGTCTGACGTATGTTTTGACAGGCCGATAGAATGATAATTGCATTCGACAAGAGTGTAAAGAAGAGAAAAAAATAAATAACATCCATATAGTGGATTGATCGATGGCGCGAGAGCTTAACAACGTCGATATTTTTAAATTCCCGGCGCGCGGTGTCTCCCGTCAATCGACATGAGAAATTTCATCGTAACCGAAGGTGTACGCGCGTTTGTCTCACTCGAAGCCTTCGTGTGTATTTCGCACGTGATTGAACTCGACTTTCATAATATGATTTCATTGAAACAAAATATACGACGAGTACGTACATTCAATAACATTGCTTTGTAGGTACACGTACTATCAATTTTATCACCACCCTAATTAATTAATTAATTAATTACTTTTTCGTTTGTCGAGTCCGCGCAAAATGTCACTTGACGTCAAGAACGTCAAATTTCATCAGCTTGATGACGAAAAGGTTGTGGTCGAAAAATCGCACATCGCAAATCGTTCACTTTTTTCCAGCATTGATTATGAGAAGATTAAGTTTCTTTGATTATGAATGATCCGCGTGTAATCTCCGCCTGCATATCTTCAAGTGTATTTAGGGAAACGCGACTAGTGAATAAAGAAATAAATTTACATCCGTAACGTAATGAGAGCATGCATGTACATGAAATTTGCAAATCGTCTCGTTTAAATGCGGACAATTTTCCACGAGGAAACTTGAATAAAATGGAAAAAAAGCTGCCGTATATATCAATAAAATTTGGGCACCAAATCAATTGATGAAAAAAATCAAGCACCGAGCACATTAATGTTGAGACATCTTCGTTCATGAAAGATCGAATTTTATTACTTTAAATCGATATCCCAATGACATTTATTTGCGCTTGACACTTGAATGAGATGAGAATAAATAAGCAACGACTCAATGCCGCTCATACATTGACTGCGATTAATTGTTCCTGTGCGTTACAAATTCTAATTGAATTGCACCGATTCCATAATACCTGGAAATCGGCATTCCATTGTCGCTAACGACGATCACGTTTATCGCGAGAACAATACCTCTTCCGAGCTTAGTCGATCTATAAATGTACGAATTGGAGATTCATCAGTTGCTCTATCGATTATTTACCGCGACCCCGAAAATTGAGGTGCCCTCTTTTTTTCTTTCACTTTTTCACATTTTTAAGATTTTTAAGTTTTATAACATTTTTAATTCGACCTTATCAAAATTGGATATCCTGAGAATGTAAAATAAAATAAAAACAGATCTTTGACCTATCAACATACAACTAAAATTTGACCTGTGCTGAGACGATCAAATGTTTCTTCGATCAATTATTAACTCTATTTCCATTTTAATCGAGCATCCTTTTATTCAATTCACTGAAAATTCTTTCGCCACACTTTGCCATCTAAAAAATCACTTCGGCCACTTTGGCATTTTAAAAATCTCTTTGGCCACTTTAACTCCTCAAAAATCTCAAATAAAAAATTAAACCTAAATCACGCGTTGAAGTCAGCATCGAAAAAACATTTTTTCCTATCGAATTCTCAACATTACATGGTTATTAATCACCGAAAAACCGTTTCGTAAACAGGCTAACGATAAATCTACGATGACTTTTGACAAAATAAAATAAAAATTTTGGGCGAAATGGTTCATGCATACACATGTATACAGGTTCCGTCGCGTGTAAACGACGGATAATGCAAAGTTGTCCTCTCGAAAGAGCCGGAAGTGTGTGTATGCGAGAGTGACAGGCAAAACGAGAAATCTGGAGCAACTGCACTCTGAGAACGTACTGCAGACGACGATCCTGTGCTCGTTATCCAGCGGTGACAAGAGAACTTTATGTGGTACATGCACTCGCATATATATGAATATATATATATATATGTACGTCTACAGGCACACGGCGATATAAACATATATCTACACACACATGCCCAGCCACACATGCATTTCCTAAACGTGTTACCTTGACATAGAGTGCTCTACACAAAGCGGAATAATCTGCATACAGAGGCATTTGCTCGTGAACACTTTTCATTTGAAAATGACCATTCAAAGAACAACTTTATACCCAATAACAATTTGCAGCTCATTTTTTCATCGCGTCATCATTTTTCAATTGAAAACCCAATCACTTTAGGTGAAAAAGAAATAAACGATTTTTCGAAATTGAGGCAAAACTGGCACATATATGTGGGGAATTTTTTTTTCGGAGGCAAATATTCACGAAATGTATATCTGGCTATTTTGAGGACGGTGGTTAAGTTTTTTTTCACAAATAGGAGACTTTGACAGAATGATTTTTCAAATGACATTCATCCAAATATGTTCACATTACCCAGATGACTATGGGGAAAATTGCCTACTATGATGGTCCTTCAAGTCAAATGTATTCAAAACTACCTTTTTCAACACCCACATATGCACATGCACCTTTGGTCGCTTCGCGTTCTCCGGTAGTCAATTTTTTCGGAATCTCCCGGCCACGGTAAGATAATTTTCACAATATTGGGTCACTCTGACTTGGCGGTGAACGAAAGATCGCCTTTCGCGAAAAACTCGAAGGATGCTCGAGCTCAAAGAATCCACAAGAAATTGTGGCCAAATGAAGTTTCGCAATTGAAAACGTCCCAATGATTCCTGACTTACCCAATCGGCACTGAAACTCGACGGTGAGACGAGCAACGTTCCGACGAGATCCAACCCAAACAAATTCGAGATCGATCGAAAACTCGCGTACGATCGATTTGAGCAAAAATGCTAATTGTTGTTTTTTTTAACGATGGTAAATTCTGCAACACGTTCACTGAGTGACGTCCAGTCTTTGAGAAAATACTTTTGCACCGTTATCGCGTGATCCAGTTTCAGACTGAATCTTCTTTATACTGTTTACAATGTTCAACGAAGACGCACTTTGATGGTTTATGCACTGGTAAGTATTACCGCGTCTCGGTGGCTTTTAAATCCGGAGCGATGTACTCCCACTTCTTGCATTGGACAGAGTCTGTCGTCGTTGTCGGCGTCGTCAATTTGACGAGCAGAGGCGGGGGTCGTATTATTCTATAGGGGGATTCCTCACGTATACGTGTGGGTGCATGTGTGTGTGCCGTATATAGATATACGGAACATTTTCTATTAAATTGCTATGACCGTGACCCTCAACTATATTTCTCGTATTGTCGTTACGTCGTTGAAAAACGCGGAAAAATGTTTATTTTCTGTTTTATACTTTGTATAGCGCAAAAGGACTCTTTGAACTGTTTGTATCTATGCAATGGTAGCTGTCATGACATTTGGCCGTTTTGAGGACGGTCCTTGAGATTTTATTTTAACGGATCGATGATTTTGGGTACAGGAAGATCCTTGAAATGATTTATGTACATAGAAAAATAGCTCGTTATATTTTTTACTCACACACATACAGGGTGATTGGACATTTGGACCTATTCCTTGAAGGGGGTTGTACTAGAGGTCATTTGCCCCAAATTAACCCCTATCAAGTAGGTTAATGAGTGGGTCTTGAGTTATCGTGATTTTAAGATTTTTCAGAAATTTTCAAACTTTTTACCGAAAATAAATTATTGTTAAAAAAACTACTCGACTCTGGGCAATCGATTGATACTTTTCTGAAAGCTGATAAGCGAATGGTCACTTTTAAAAAATGCACGATAAAAATTATGATAATGTCAGTAATAAAAGATCTTGAGTGGCAAGAATTACAATTTTTTTGTAAATTTTTCAAAAATCGACGATATTGCGAACCCGCGCAAAAGTTGATAACATTTGTACCTTTTTAGACGCAGCTTATAAAATAAGGTAATGATTTCCGTAATTTGTGTGCCAAATGTCATACACTTTTTTTCGAATTATTCTCGTCGATTTTTGAAAAATTTATTATTGTTGCCAATCTTTTATTTCTGAGATTATGGGAAATTTGGGAATGCATTTTTTTTTAAGTGATCATTCTTTTGTAAGTTTTTGAAAAAGTATCAATCGAGTGCCCATAGTGCAGTAATTTTTTTTACAGTCATTTTTTTTCAGTATCAAGATGGAAAATTTGTCAAAAAAATCTCAAAGCCACGATAACTTAGAAACTACTCATTTTCGACCCCTAGTTGAGAGGAGTTAATTTGATGCAAATTATCTCTAAGTATAAAGACTTTTAAGGAATATGGCGAATTTCCAATCACCCTGTATCTATAAACACATCCACACACACACCCATACACACACACACACACACACACACACGCACACACACACACACACACACACACACACACACACACACACACACACACACACACACACACACACACACACACACACACACACACACACACACACACACACACACACAAAATTCTCCTGAGTCCCAGAATTCAGAAAAATACATTGAAACGCATTGTACTGATATAAGAACAAAATCATTTATTCATATAGTTCCACACATAAAAGTATTGATATCTCTGTAACGAAAAAATAATTAGGTTTGATACTCAGTGGGTATATATGCAGGGTGAGGCACTAACTGTTGCCACCTTGAATATCTCTGTTATTATCGACGTCACAAAAAAATGTTTCAAACAAAAGTTATACCGTACGAAAGGGGTCATCAAATGCGACCATTTTTTTTTATCTCAGTGGAGGCGCTGTCGCACAGTAAAGGTCACCTCCGCTTTTTTTAATAGGACGGTAAATTTTTTTTTTCAACTATCTTGTAGAGCATCGAAAACTGCATAAAAACATTTAGGGGTCAAAGTCGTTCAAGGGCATTTGAGATCAAAAAGTGACATGAACTTTATTTTTATGTGAAATTACCTTTATTCACAGTAGATGTTCAAAGTGATCGCCATTGGAATCAATACAGTATTGCAATCGCCTCATCACGGATTGTGTAGAATTTCTTATCACTTCGGCACTTATCGAATCACAGGCTCAAAGAATTCTCTCACGCATATCATCCGGCGTAGTTGGATGTTCTTTATAAACAAGAACTTTCAAGTATCCCCACAAGAAAAAGTCCAGAGCCGTCAAGTCTGGCGAGCGAGCCGGCCACGATACAGCTGCTCCGCGTCCAATCCAAAGATTTGGAAATAAATCCCTTTTGCAATTCATTTCTAGCTATCAGCCCAAAATGTGCCGGGCACCCATCGTGTTGATACCACATTCTGTTTCTTGTTTCTAAAGGTATTTCTTCCAGTAACGGACCTAATGTTTCTTGAAGGAATGTGGTGTACTTCCTACCATTAAGATTCCCTTCGATGAAATAAGGGCCTATGATTCTATCCCCAATAATCCCACACCATACATTAACCGATCACGGTCTTTGGTGTGCAACTTGCCGCAGCCAATGTGGATTTTCAGTTGACCGAAAATGCATGTTATGCAAGTTAATATTTCCATGATTAGTAAATGTTGCCTCATCAGTAAATAAAATCCGATTAATAAATGAGTCATCTCTCCGAATCTGGCGTTGAGCCCATCGGCAGAATTGTCGGTTACTTCCCCGACGGGTTAAGGATCCAGTTGTCCTCAGTTTAGTGTACAAAATTTGAAATGTACGGCGTCTAGGATGAGAACGTTCAGGAAATCTTTCAGCGTATAAGTCTCTAGCTCTCACTGCATTTTTCTGACATTCTCTGTAAATTAGAAGCACATCAGTTTGCTCTTCAAAAGAATACATCATTTACATTCGCTTGATTCATTAATACTAGTCTCACCATTCTTACTATCGTTATTTTGGGTTTGTTTGGGCGAAACATTGTACAATGTTCCGTGTACATTGTAGGTTTGGTGTCGTTATTTACATACAAGACAATGGCAAGACTTCGGCGATAAGTGCAGAAGTGATACGAAATTCGTGATGAGGAGATTGCAATACTGCATTGATTCCAATGGCAATCACTTTGAACATCTACTGTGAATAACGGTAATTTCACATAAAAATAAAGTTCATGTCACTTTTTGATCTTAAATGACCTTGAACGACTTTGACCCCTGAATTTTTTAATGCATTTTTCGACGCTCTACAAGATAGTAGAAAAAAAATGTACCGTCCCATTTAAAAAAGTGGAGGTGACCTTTACTGTGCAACAGCGCTTCCACTGAGATAAAAAAATGGTCGCATTAGATGACCCCTTTCGTACGGTACAACTTTTGTTCGAAACATTTTTTTGTGACGTCGATAATTACAGAGATATTCAAGGTGGCAACAGTTAGTGCCTCACCCTGTATATTGCCTTAGAGATGCCACCACGTAGAAAAAAGCCCTCAAAATATTTGTTTGGTTGAACAGACTTAGCGGAAGTGTCAAGCTGATGTGCCACGTAATTAAAAACTTGAACTTCGTTACAAATGAAATCATAGTACTAAAATATTGGTTCATTGTTCCAACGCGGTGATTTAAAAACTGGCTCTATACGAGTTCATGGTTTCATTCTCAAAATAGTACCCAAGGCCTCCGGAGATTACACTACACCCTCGAAATATTTAAGGAGTTACCCCCACTTGCGATTTTGAAAAAATCGATTTTTTTTATTGCATTTTTTTGAAGTGCAATTTGAAGTGCAGTTTTTTTTTGATGCCCGGAATAGATGACTCTATGTAAGTTTACAAAAAAAAAATATTTTCTTCGTGTAAACTGAAATTGAAACTTTAAACGCGTTTTTCTCAAAATGGCATTTCTGAAGTCGGTGACCAAGATTACTCGAACACTAATGAACCGATCTTCTTGAAATTTTGTAGGCTTATTTAATACACAAAAATGTAGTCTTTAATCGTTCGATTTTTTTTTCGAAAAAAATTGCCGTTCTATAGCCAAAAAACGGCTGTTTTTTTCGTTAAAATCGAACCATTAACTTTGACTGTCCGCCATTTTGTGAAAAATGAATATTTTTTAGAATCCTTTGATTAAAGACTAGTTTATACTTATACTTGACTAAATCCATCCGCATTTTTTTTTCAGATGATCCACTTCGCCGCAATGTTGGTCACCGCAAACCGTGTATATAAAAACATTATTTCATTGACGGCCATTTGCCACTAAACAATGTAATATTTTTCAATAAAAAAATTACTGAAAGTTCTTCAAGATGTGTTCTTTAAGATGGTATATTGATCGATTAAAAAAGTTTTGTAGTTTTCTTTAAAAAAATTCATGAAAAAGGCCTTTTTGGGCTACAAGTGGGGGTAACGCCTTAAGTATTATTATTACTATTACTATTACAATATTAAGTACAGTAATATTGATTATGGATATGCAGGTATGAATTTCATATATTCGCCTAAATGTAACCACGAATTAAATTAGATGAAAAAAATGGAAACACGTCAAGACGCTCGCTGGTGTTTCAATTTGAAATGGAAGCTCCTGTATACGAAACACGGCCCTTATGCGGCACAGCTACGCGAGTATCTTCTTTTTTTTGTAATGCGGCGTCATATCTCTTGGAGCTTATCATCATCGAGACTTGAGGAGAGAACAAAAAATAAATAAAACCAAGAAAAATACATTATTTACAATTGTGTGATTCTCGTGGAAAATCGTACACGTCGTATGTGTGCTGTTAATACGCTTACGAATGCGTATCAAATTATCGCGAGTTCGTCGTTACTGGAGGGCATAATAAAATTGTAGCCAATCGCGGATAAGAGTTTAAGAACATGAAATTTCTTGAGAATCTGGTGTGAACTCGTAAACACTCGTTATTGCACATACGCAAGCATTATGGCCGACAAATACGATCACGGGCGTGTATTTGCGGATTTTATGTAGACCGCCGACAGTTTCGACGTCGAGATTTACGATCGGCGTCTTCCGAACGTCTAATCGTTGAATCGACTGTCCCGATGCTCTCGAGATTTTGTCGCGGATATGTATATACGTGTGTGTCGATTTTAATATGAGGGTTGAATGAAAAAATATAATGGACGCGGACAAAAAAAAATTGTCCACAATAGATCGCTTCACAATGGAAAAATAAAATTTTCCAATTTCACGAAGTGCTATTATTTTTTTAGCTCGTTGATGGAAAGCGTTGAAGGCACACGAAAAAAAGTATTGTGCAGGATATATAATTTTACATTAGAAAAATAAAAATGAAGAATTGACATATTTTGAAAATTTATTTTTAGGGTTTTTAAACAATTTTTTTAGGGCCTTTGGATACACAAGAAAAAATGGATGGAGGTAAAGAAAAAATATAATTAACGCGGACAAAAAAAAATTGTCCACAATAGATCGCTTCACAATGGAAAAACAAAATCTCCCAATTTCACGGAGTGCTATGTTTTTTAGCTCGTTGATGGAAAGCCTCGGGGGCACACGAAAAAAAATTATTTTGCAGGATATATAATTTGACATTAGAAAAAATCACATATTTTGAAAATTTATTTTTGGGCTTTTGAAACGTAATTTTTTCAAGACCTTTGGATACCCAAGAAAAAATGGATGGAGGTGAAGAAAATATGTGAGAGAGGTCGTTTTATAGTGGGGCATTTGAGTTTGCCGCGTTTGACGGATTGTTGGTATATTTTTAGCTTATTAATCGCTGCTTATTATTTTTGCACTCGTAGTAAACGTACTTGAGAAAATGTACGTTTTTTTTTTAATTAAAAGATTTAATTCTTTCGGAAACTTTGCGGGCTTGCAAAAATATTTTGGACAATAAAAATACGCAAGTTTTGCGTAATTTACAGATTGTTTGTAAAATTTGACATTGAGGTCTGCATTGTTAGAATGCAACGAAAATGATTACTTAGTCATTTCCCAAATTTTCCTTGACAGATTTACGAAAATTATGAAAACATTTTGTAGGATCCTTTTTTGGGGCTCTGCAGTCTGAATCAGTAAAATATAATTTTCGATAGTACAATGGAAATCAGAAAGTACCAAGAATCGTTGCATTCCAATGAAGCGAACTTCAACCCCATTGTAAAATACGTTGTAATCGAAATATACTTCGCGGACACATATATATAAACATATATATAAACATATCATAGACAAGGAAAATATATTGTAGATAGGCTATATGAAGACACAAATTTGAAACTCCACTGTTTCGAAATATTTTTCAAAACAGTGGAGTTTCAAATTTTTCCCCATTGCTCTCCATTTTGCATTAAAAAAATTATGCTCACAATAAGCGCGAGTATTCACAGTTTTAATAATAATAATGATTACTCGATTAAGTACTTTTTATGTCATACGGATGACGTGTAAAAAAATTGTTGGCGGTGGTCGGGATAAAAAAAAACGACAAAAAGGTCAAAACAATAAAATGCATCGAATGCAGCTTCGTTACAGAGGACGATGGAGTCGTATGAATCGGTGCTGGTCAAACGATTTTCGCACCACAATGGGCACTTACTGACGTTGCAAAAAATAATGGAAAAAAATCAGGGGCTCTCGTTGCGCGAAATTTTTAGAAGGCATGATCTTTCAGCAGCCCTCTTTTTACCCCTAAATTACTGTATTTTAAGTCTGCTGTATTTTCTACTATTAGTTTATTTCACTTTTCACAAAATTTGCCATCATCCTCTTACAAATTTTTAATAAAATTAATAAGCAATTGATAAAAGTTAATAAAATTAAGAATTTAATAAAATTTAATAATAATACTTAATAAACATATCGAATATTTTTCTTTTCATCTCAACAAGAAGGTGACAGATTTGTCATTGACACAAGTGTAGTCAGCAACTATAAATGTAGAGTGCCGAGCTTAAAAAAAATTAATGATTCCTTACGATTCTCTCGCGCAAGGTTTTTTCTTGCTCGGAGTCGCCCGTTGCTTCCAATCCCCGTTACAAGATAAGATCAAGACGCTAGTTTTATCAGTAGAATAGCTTCGTCGATAACACTCGACGGCAAGTGTGGTGTGAATATTTATGATTTTTTTCCTTTTTTTCCTCAAGGTGGAGATAAGAAAAACGCGCACTTTCGGTTTTCGTCCTTGTTGCCACGAATAATCCTGCGGGCTGATAGATTTCGACTAAGCTCTCACTGTCCCGCGATATCGTTGGTCAGCTCTATTTGCCTTGGTTCCCGGTATTATCGACTGGTTGCACTCATTGCTGAGAGTTTGACGTGTAAAGAGGGGCACGTCGATCTTCCTCGCCCCGATATAAAACGGGGAGTGTTTCCACTTCGTTGGTCCTCCTTCTCTCTCTCTCTCTCCCTCTCTCTCTCTCTCTCTCTCTCTCTCTCTCTCTCTCTCTTTCTCCCTCTCTCGATAATAATTGCTTGTGAATCGCGATGCTCTGGAATTCCCCTCAGGCCTTGCATTATTATTACAAGAGCTCCTCGAAATTGCACGCTCCGCACTTTAATTTTGAGCAACGAAATTAAACTTGCGTCAGTCTCGTCGAACGCAATTGCGTCCACTGTTTTTTATTTCGACGTTCATTGTTTTAGCTCAACTTGCTTCAATAAGACCCGAGGCGGAAAAAGGAGCTCGGAAAAGCGAGTGAAAAGTCGACTCGATATTTCATTTCCATATCAACACACTCTCACGCACACATATACAGGGTGGACCATTTAACGTGACCACCCCAAATATCTCCGCTGCCTTTAGAGTGACGAAAAAAATGTCACGAGGTAATTTTATGGATTTCCAAGGGCTGATACACTAGAGAAAAATTCATTTTTGTCAAGGTCATAGTTTATAGGTGTTTTACACCTTCGATATCATGACCTTGAAATTATCTCATAGGTCGTTGGGTTCGTCTGAATATCGACTACAGTGTCCTAGAAAAAAAAACATGTTGCCATTTGAAAAACCACTGATGACCTTGAGAACGCAAAAAACTATGACCTTGAAAAAAATGAATTTTTCACCACTGTATCAGCCCTTCGAAAGCAATCAAATTACACCTTGACATTTTTTTCGTCACTGTAAAGGCAACGGAGATATTTGGGGTGGTCACCTTAAGATGGAATGACACCTCATCGCGGTCGGTATGGTAGAGCAATTGAAGATACCCAAAAATCTCTGAAACGGCTCTTCAGATCCCGTAGAAACTTTGCCAAACGACGTCAAATAGATAGACGAACAGCTGTCTGCCCCTCAAATTTTCTGAATTTGAGAAAAAAACCGTAGATTGGCTTATGATAACCCGATCTACGTTTTTTTCTCAAATTCAGAAAATTTGAGGTGCAGACAGCTGTTCGTCTATCGATTTGACGTCGTTTGGCAAAGTTTCGGCGGGATCTGAAGAGCCGTTTCAGAGATTTTTGGGTATCTACAATTGCTCTACCATACCGACCGCGATGAGGTGTCATTCCGTCTTAAATGGGCCACCCTGTATATGCAGGCAGGCAATTTTGACGACAGACTTCGAGGACCGGCTTCATAATATGGAATTCCCGTCATATTCGTCATTGGAAAAACAGCAACGTATTGAGGGCTTACATCTAGTTGACATTTTTGAAAACATCGATGTTTGGTTTTTCACGGATTTTCAAAATATGGAATTTCGAAAATATTCTATGAAACTTTCGAGACGATTCATTCGAAATTCAGCGAGTTATGGGCCTTTTTAAGTAGGTTTCAAGAGACGGCGAGCTTTAAACGCGTTTTTCTCAAAATAGCTTTTTTTGGCTTTTTTTTCAATCGGCGACCACGATATCTCAACATTCACTGCACCGATCAACTTCAAATTTTACAAGCTTCTTTTACATACCAAAAAAGAATGCTTGAACGGAGGATTTTTTTTCTTTTGAATCATAGTTTTTTTTCTATCAACGAAAATAGAGGGTTTTTTTCACCGAAAATCGATATTCTCGCTTTGGACTACGGCCATTTGTTCGAAAATCAATATTTCATTAAATGTATGGTTCAAGCACTAGATAATATCTACAAAAACTAAATGAATTTTTTTCGGATGATTTTTTTCCGAGCGGCAGTGTTCACCGCGCAGAACGTTTTTCAAACAGTGGTCTGCCCAAACCATTGTTTCTACCACATTTATAAGTATTTTTCAACACAAAAATTATAAAAGATACTTGAAACCAGACTCTTTGATAAAAAAAACAAGAAAACCTGCACACGTTTTCTCGGAAAAGAATTCACAAAAATTGCTCTCCTTTCTGGTCCCCACTTAGGGGTAACCCGTTAAAATCACCTTCGGATAAATCTGATCATATTCACATAAAGTTCGTAATGATCGTCCTATCCCTAAAGTCAATGATTCGTATTGGACAAATTTAAGGGGCTATACCAATTTGAACGCTGAAAATTTGGGTGATTTTCGGGAATTTTTCGGAATAAAAGTACTCAATTAAGGGGAGGGTAGGGGTTTCAGCGTGAAAAAAAAACTTTTTTGCGATTTTTTTTCATCTATATGGATAGAGTAAATTTATTGAAACCTTTTGTACATTGTTAAGTGTCATTTTAAGAACATTCTGTGAAATTTATACGCGAAAATATCCACAAAAGCTTTCAATAAATTTACTCTATCCAAATAGATGAAAAAAAAATTCGCAAAAAAGTGTTTTTTTTTCACGCTGAAACCCCTACCCTTCCCTTAAATGTTTCGGAAAACTAAGAATATATTTGGCTATATTTGACCTATATTACAACATTTTTTCATAGAAAATTATTGAGATCCAAGTGACTTATGCGCTGCCTTCGGAGGCGGCAAAAAAAAAAACGTTCGTCCACTGCTGACATGATTCCGGCCGATTGAGTAGGTGAAACCGAAAAAGGAAAAAAATGTCGTTAAACAGGAAGGTATTTCCTGTACAATGACGTAGGATTTTCGAAAAATATCAAAATCTAACAGAATGACGTAGTTATGAAAAAAGTATGCTTTCTTGCCTATAAAGTGGTCTTTTTTTCAATGCCAAATCGTCAATTTTCATCCAATCAAAAATACCCTACGTCATTGTAGAGTAAATATATTCAAGAGTGCTCAGTTCAAATTTCAAGTCAATCGGATAATTGCTCTTTGAGTTACAATGTCAGCAAATTTGTAAGATCTCATTTCGAGAAAAACGCGTTTGAAGATTTAACTATCGATTTTTGCAAGATAAAATGATAGAGATACGGCCTTGAATTTTTTACAGGATATTCTTCAAAGTATAAACTGTTGAAAAAGACAAAAAAATCGATTTTTTGAAAGTGTCACACTGGTATAGCCCCTAAACACTTCGTCTGGAAACGTTTGTCGGGTACCTCCTGTCTGTAAACCTGGGTATTTCAAGTCCTGCCGTTTTGTCACCCAGTTAAGGCGGTCCTCTAGTTTCTCGGGTCGAAAAAATCGATTTTTTTTCATAAATCACATCTACAACATGTGTAGAAAATGTGTGCCGGAGGATTTTTCGATATTCGAAGTGGTTCACAAGTTACGGCCCTGGAACGGAGCAGGTATACGGAGCAGGTATACTTTCAAACGCGTTTTTCTCGAAACACCATTTTTCGAAACGGTGACCACGATATTTCAGAAACTACTGCATCGATCTTGTTCAAATTTATACAGCATCTTTAATATGTTATAAGCCAGCGATTGAACTAGGATTATCATGATTGCTTCGATAGTTTTTTTTGTACGAGCGAAAAACTTAAGAAAAAATGAGTAAAAAATAGAATGTAATTTTCAAAAGGGTATAAAAAGTCAATTTTTGTAATTTAGAATTCACTCTAGTTCAATCGCTCGTCTTTAATATGAAGATTAAAATGCCGTTTGGTTTTTTGATTTCAGATAAGCAGAACAGCCGCAATCTTGGTCACCGTCAAGCACCTCTTTTACTTGATGTCTTCCTGTCGGCCACTATAACTTTTATTCTATTATATATTTTGACTTCAAAAAATTTGTAAAGCTTATTTAAATGTTAATAAAGATTATGCAAAAACAATGAGATTGATTATTACGATGCTTTGCCCGTAAAAAATTATTGAAAAAGCCGTAAAAAAACAGCCGAGAAACTAGAGGACCGCGTTAAGACATTAGAAAAAGCCTTTAAAAATTCTCGCTAGTGTTCGAAACGTTCAATTTAATATATCAATCATAAAATTAAAGGAAAATTATTTTTTCATATATTGTTTGTTAAATAAATGAAGCAAATCGGTAGAAAAGTAGTTTTGGCTCGGACACGAAATGCCCCGGTTTACTGGCGAAGCGTTAAGAAACGTCCTCAAAGCAGCGAGACGTGCTGATAGGAAACATCGCATACAGATAATGGACTGAAAATAAAATGAAAAGTATATATAAGTATAAGGAATTCCTTTGTTAATTTGCTTCTGAAGGTCAATGTTTGCGCCAAAAGAGAGAACCTGCTACGTTCTCTATGGAAAGTCGAACAGCATTGTTCTTTTTTTCCAACCAAGTATGTCAGTTCTTTGAAAGCGTTTAAACGATAAGGTGAAAATGGAAGTTTTCGCCATCGAACGTGTCGCAGATTACATTAAAGGCTTTTTGTTTTTATCAGAAAATCAGGCACCTGCACTGTTACAATACGTGTGTTTCTCATTTCAGCACGTATCAAGGCATGCAACTGAGCGAAGAGATGTACGAAGTATTCGGAGCTAAATCGCTCGGATAGCGCTTACTGCAGATTTTTCATTGCGTTTCCATAAAACGAGTACATGGTACATTTTCTGTTGATAAATGGAAACGAGTTGGAGAGGGTCTGGATCAAGTACAATTATTATTCCGTCCGGAGGTTCCGCTTTTTTTGGAATAAATGTCAATTATGACGGTCTCATTGTTGGTCCAGTTTATGAAACACAAATTTTTGTCATTCGATAATCCACAGTTAGCTGGTAAAGCTCCTACGATGATGGACAAAAGTTAGTATCATTGTCGCACGGTCTATTTATTTCTTAATTCACACATACTTGTACATTACGACACGTATCTCTTGCTATTTGAATTTGGTGGAGATATTTCCTCGTTATTATAAAAAGGCTGGTTTGGCTTATCCTACTATTCGATCTATTTATATCATCGAATGTAAGAGGGGTCTTAGGTAAACACACGTGTTTCAAAAGGTAATTATTCAGCGATCAAGTATCGAACATAATATGTTTTGTTCGTTTTTCAAAACGGTGTTCCGTTTGAAAATCCTCTCACAGGAAGAATTTTCAAGCTATCCGTCTCAAAGTGACACAACATTCTTCACGCCATGCTTCATCCTGCTATGGAAGCTTTCCTTTATATCTTCATATTTTTTTTAACAAAAAAACTGTCAAAAATAGGCTAAATTCGATACTTTTTTTCAAACACCCGCCATTTTGTCAATTTTGATAAAAAAAACTCCATAGCAGGATAGCGGCATTCATACTGATTATCATAAGAATCCTTAAAGTTCCTTAACTTAAAGGAATCCTTAAACTTCCTTAAGATAACGCTGTCGGGTTTTTTTAGTTGAATTTTAAATTTTTGGTTACACTTCGAAGACAATATACCGATTTTTCATTAAAAAAATCGGAAATTTTGCTATTGTAAAATAAATCAAAGCTACAAAAAAAATTTTAAACTCGACAACGGTACCTCGTAATTTATGTCTAGCAAGAGTGTGTGAAATTTCAAAAGGATCGGTGCTGTAGATGCGCTAGATAGTTCACCGACTTTTAAAATGCTATGTGTGAGAAAAACGCGTTTAAAATTTTCAAAGATTTTTACACTAGAAAATAAAAGATTAAAAATCAATAAACGAGTGTCTTTTTCATATACTTACACAGAATCGTCGATGCCAGGCCCATAAACAATCATATGACAAAATTTAAAAAAAAAACGCCAACAAAAATACCTACTCCTCTCAATTGGGAAGAACGCTAATCTAGCAAACAGTCTGCAGATTACTATTTTTAGAAGCATTTTTCTCGTCTTCCAATATCTGATAAGGTAATTACCACATTTGTATACTGTGCTGGCGTCCTTAAAGCACCATATGGGGGAGGTAGAGTTTACTCACACACACGACGCGTTGTGTGTGTGTGTGTGTTAAAAAACTAATTTAACGCACGTTGTGTGCGTGCGTTAAATTAGTTTTTTAACACACACACGGTGAGAGTTTCCAGCGCTCCATTGCTTAAAAGCCGGGGAGCGTGGGATGAGATCTTAGTTGCTTTTCTCTGCTTGCTCAAGGCTGGTATATACCATTGCTCCCTTGCTGCCCAGTTTCAAGAGGATCCTATCTGAAATTCGGCAAGATCGCACTTAGGGCGTTCAAAGCAACATTCCTGATGTCTAAAAACGTTATATTTCTCATACTGCTGACGGTGGAGTTCTGGAAGCCATTGGCTGCCATTCCAGAACCGGACGATTCTCTTGCTGGGAAAGCAAACGACTTTTACAACGCACCCCAGCATGCTGTGTACCATAGAAAAGCAAGAGATGTAGATGAACCACTGGAATCGGAAGAAGCCTCGACGAGTTCATCGTCGACGGCAAGTCCGTCATTCTTCGACAACAGCCAGGAAGGTTCAGCGTACGGATATACCTGGGTGAAGTTCAACGGGGGAGTGAAGTTGCAGTGCGATTCATTGGTATTCGTACAGCTGCTGAACGAACATGAAGTGGACACCAGCAGACACGGCTTCCCATACCTCCAGTCGAAGATCATCCCGCCCAAAGTTAACGTCGGCGACGTCTTGCAGGTCTGGCACCAGGGAAGCTTGCGTAACGTGTCGGTGGAATCTTACTTGTTGATTGCAGCGAAATTCGGCGATCGTACTGTTTGGGGAGCCGTGCCAGCGTTCTATTTCGATGGTAACCTCATCCCTGGCAGTCCGATATTCAGGGATGGCAAGCTGGTTTCTGTTATCACGAAAATGGACGGCAACGACAAATACGCCGTGAGTGGGATATCCGACGTAAGCGGCCATTTCGCCTCTAACCGAGTCAGGGTGAGGACCATGTCAGGAGCGCAGAGCGTGTATGGAGGGTTCATCGGGGGCTACGCGGATATCAAGACCGAGGCCATGAGAGAAAAACAAGGCAGCGATGGGCCTGATAACTATGAGATTGTCGTCGGCGTTAATACGCTCCGGTTGGTCGGATGGAGAGGTGACAACGCCGAGACGTTTCATACGAGGATCGGAACGTCACACGATTTGACATGCGGTGAATGTTAATTACATGTCCTTCCTGGAATTGTAACGAAGTTGTATCTTCGGTACCAGTGTAATTGTAAAAAATACAATGTACAATTCAATACAAGGCGATTTCTCGCGTAGAATGCAATTTTGGATGATTTTTTGAATTTTTATTGCGATCCTAGTTTTTCCGCCCAAACCTTCCACTGTAATCTCCGGCATAAGCCACATAATCGAACTCACGGATCGCTGCGCACTGAGAAAACAGTTCGTTTATAGTAAAGAAACATATCTAGTTGGCACTCTTATTACAATATTCATTAACCGTTACAAAATTTGTTAGTCGTTAAGAAATGTTCACGTTTTCATGACAACATTTTATAGCCATAGTATTTCGTTGAAAAGAATGATTAACTAAGTAGATGTTTATGGTAATCGAATAACTAGTTGAAATTGTGATATGATTATACAGTTCAATGGAGTGGAGATTTGGGACGAAGTTCCGAAAACCAGCCCTCTCCGATCGAGCTGAAATTTTGCACAGACCTTCTTTTTATTATTCTAAGATGACCCCTAAAAGGATTTTTCTCGACTCGCAATATATTTCGAGATATTGAATTTTACAGTTATTTATTTTACCGCACGCCGACTATATCTATGTCTGGTAGGTGCACGCACGCCGACTATATCTATATCTGGTATATCTATATATACGTTATCGCGTTTTCCACTCTCTGCGGATCAACCTACGCGAATGCTCTCCCTCACCATCGCCATGGATGTTTTTTTAAGGGGTTACCCCCGCTTGCGATTTTGAAAAAATCGATTTCTTTTTATTGCATTTTTTTGAAGTATAAGTATCCGGGCCCATACTTCTGTATGGGCGCGGAATAGATGACTCTATGTAAGTTTACAAAAAAAAATATTTTCTTCGTGTAAACTGAAATTAACACTTTAAACGCGTTTTTCTCAAAATGGCATTTCTGAAGTCGGTGATCAAGATTACTCGAACACTAATGAACCGATCTTCTTGAAATTTTGCAGGCTTATTTAATACATAAAAATGTAGTCTTTAATCGTTCGATTTTTTTCGAAAAAAAAAATGGCCGTTTTATAGCCAAAAAACGGCCTTCTTTTCGTTAAAATCGAACCATTAACTTTGACTGTCCGCCATTTTGTGAAAATAGAATATTTTTTAAAATCCTTCGATTAAAGACTAGTTTATACTTATATTTGACTAAATCCATCCGCATTTTTTTTTCATATGATCCACTTCGCCGCAATGTTGGTCACCGCAAACCGTGTATATAAAAACATTATTTCATTGACGGCCATTTGCCACTAAACAATGTAATATTTTTCAATAAAAAATTACTGAAAGTTCTTCAAGATGTGTTCTTTAAGATGGTATATTGATCGATTAAAAAAGTTTTGTAGTTTTCTTTTAAAAAATTCATGAATAAGGCCTTTTTCAAAGCGCTACAAGTGGGGGTAACGCCTTAAGAAGATCGCTGCTCGACAGAGTGATCACTTTTTATCTCTACTCCCTTCGATTTGGATCGTCCTTCGGCACAATTCGTCACCATGGATGCAATGTACAATTTATGCAAATTTTCCGAAATTTCAACCGACCGCGTTACCACACTTCACTGGCTTCGGGACGTAGAACTGATTCCATCACGTCGGTTTTGCTTGACGCATAAAAAAGAGATGATATTGCGTGAGGACATCTCTGTAGTCGGCGAGTTTCGCTGCAAGAAAAAAAATTGTATAATCACGGTGTAACGGTAGCAGAACATACGTGATTTGCATGATGTCACATTTCTGCTAAAGCGTGCATCTTCATCACGTATTGTTTTGCCGTGCACATGTCGTTTCAGTTAATAATTCGAAAAAGCTCTATAGTCGAAAACCAGCAAATTTCTCGGGAAACCGTCAACGACCGTTTTTCTTTTTGCAGAGAAGTTTGTTTAGTCGCCCTCGATGAAGTATTCGAAATAAAAAATCTCAGTTTGGATTTGTTTGGGTTTCAAAATATTTTAAAAAAATTAACTAAAAAAAAACAAAAAAAAAACGAAACTATAAAAAACAAAACAAAAGATATAAAATAAATAAACCAAAAAAAGCGCCGTTTGTTTGTTTGGGTTTGTTTCGGCACCCCATAATTCCACACACCCATCCGAGGTGCCCTGCGCCCACCCCAGTATTCTATGCATCCTGCGATTCCACACACTCGAGTTTGGTTGGGTTTGCTTTTTTGAGTCTGCTGGGTTAGCCTCCTTCCCTCCCGTGACGTCATCGTCACGAGAGGGGATTACGCTACCGCATAGGCTGGACGAAAATCCACACAAAGCGGAGAGCGCGATAACGTATATATAGGTATAGCCAAAACTGACACTTACCAGATACAGATATAGTCGGCGCGCGGTAAAATAAATAACTTTAAAATGCAATATCTCGAAAACTATTGCGAGTCGGGAAAAATCCTTTTAGGGGTCGTCTTAGAACAATAAAACGAAGGTCTGTGCAAAATTTCAGCTCGATCGGAAGGGGTTGGCTTTCGGAACCTTATCCCACAATTATCGTGGATGATCATTCTAATGCTCACTTTCTATTTAAGATTCAAAACAAATTGAAAAACTTACGCCCCATGGCATATTCGTTTCGATGCAGTAAATAAATAATTAATTCTATTGATTATATTTTTGTACGAAATAAAAAATGTTGTAGCAACCGCTTAATTATTTCATCCATACATCTGCGGATTGTATATAGAATGATTTCAATAGAATATCATTTTATTTGAAACATAATGTAGATATTCAGAGAACAGAAGAGCTTTTTCAAATAAAATAATATGTTATTTAAATCAATCATTTTTTCCAATATTTTATAGTATTGTCACAATCTCATATATCGGCACTCCGCAGCAGCACATTTATTTGGATCAACCAATATATTTTTTCGATTCAATTGTTTTTTGTCTCATTGTCTTGGTTTTATCTAAATACAAATAATGGAATTAGAGAAATAGCTACGCCCGGACAGTTATTAAACAATTGAAATGAACTGTCAACGGTTGTTCCTTGCATTGTACGCTTGCACACTAGCACCATAGGGCTACATTGATTCAACTGTACATTCATGTGCCGACAATCAATGAATGACTTTGTCCAAATGTTCATTTGGTAGCTATACACGAATCTTGATTTGGGCGAATATAAAATATCGATCACTCAACTATCCTTTTCATCTGGGACAACTTTTCTACTGATCTCATTAAATAAACGCCTCAGTTATAGGAAACAAGTATTTATAGTATATTAATACTAAGCATTGGGTTAGACCAACTGTATATCTATTGGCTGTTAAGAAATGGTTCGTTTCCTTGAAGTACGGATTTCTTAACTATTACCAAATCTTTATTTGTGACAATTTAGAGGCTCAAATAAATGATTCATTAAGGCGGTCCTCTAGTTTCTCGGGTCGAAAAAATCGATTTTTTTTCATAAATCACATCTACAACATGTGTAGAAAATGTGTGCCAAAGGATTTTTCCATATTCGAAGTGGTTCACAAGTTACGGCCCTGGAACGGAGCAGGTATACGGAGCAGGTATACTTTCAAACGCGTTTTTCTCGAAACACCATTTTTCGAAACGGTGACCACGATATTTCAGAAACTACTGCACCGATCTTGTTCAAATTTATACAGCATCTTTAATATGTTATAATCCAGCGATTGAACTAGGATTATCATGATTGCTTCGATAGTTTTTTTTGTACGAGCGAAAAACTTAAGAAGAAATGAGTAAAAAATAGAATGTAATTTTCAAAAGTGTATAAAAAAGTCAATTTTTGTAATTTAGAATTCACTCTAGTTCAATCGCTAGTCTTAAATATGAAGATTAAAATGCCGTTTGGTTTTTTGATTTCAGATAAGCAGAACAGCCGCAATCTTGGTCACCGTCAAGCACCTCTTTTACTTGATGTCTTCCTGTCGGCCACTATAACGTTTATTCTATTATATATTTTGACTTCAAAAAATTTGTAAAGCTTATTTAAATGTTAATAAAAATTATGCAAAAACAATGAGATTGATTATTTCGATGTTTGCCCGTAAAAAATTATTGAAAAAGCCGTAAAAAAACAGCCGAGAAACTAGAGGACCGCGTTAACTGTACGGAGATATTTATTTCGCCATATCCAACTTTACCATTTGTTAATAGTTAACAAATCCTAGTGCATAGAAATATATTGTTTTCTCAGTGCGCCGTTGATAGACAAGGAAAATCCTACCGGTCAGATATTTCCACCAGTCATGCTTTTTACGTTCGCATCACGAGGAATTGTGTGTAATCGTATTGTTCGAGTTTATGATATAAGCGGTCAAATAGCAACGATCTAGCGAAACAATGGACGGTGGAGAAGCGGGGGCGGAGGAGGCGTCGCAATGGTACGTGAATTCCCGGACGTCAATAGATTTATAGATCGGCTTTGCACTCTGTTTGCCATTACTACGATACGATATGAAAATTGTACGAGTGACAGCTTTTATCTGCCAACGTATCTCTTCTGACGGTCGCTACGTCACGAATTATCGACGGTCAATAAAGACGACAAAGTACGCTAGGCCCTGGAGAGACAGTCATGTGATCCGGAAAAAATTGCCAATTGATTTGTCTCGCAATTCTTTTATTTCGGACACCTCGGCCAATCGTTGTGTCAAATACGCGAGCTGTCAAAGCAATAGGCATCGCCATAGGCAGCCAATGAAAATGTCAATGCACAGAGTTCCAGGGGGGGGGGGGTGTGAACGACCAAACATTGAATTCTAATGTCGAAAATTAATGAATATTGAATTAATGGATATATTAAAATAATGTCGAATTAGTGAAAAAATGTCTAATTCTGTGATGACTCGAGCGATCGTTGCTGAACTTTTCGTTGTCGCGATCAGCTTCATTGTCGAGGTAATTGGAAAATTGTAATTTTTTTTTTTCGTCCGGCAGTAAAATACAGAGACGGAAAATAAAGTCGTCGGTCTGGCCTCGAACGTCCCACAAATATTTATACGACATGTTCCACGAATTGTCAACGAACAACTCCGCATCGTATATTCATTTTGTCAGGCGCTTCTCCCTCGTGTCTTGTTTGAAGTGATAAAAACTCGTGATCCGCATAGGTATCCTTAAGCTGCTATGCCTAGTTGGAAAAGTCGAAAAATCACTTTTTTCGAAATCAATATATTTGGACGGTATATCACCTTATAAATTTCCCCTGAAAATGGCAAGGTCATCGGATCGGTATTGACAGATTTATAGGCTGCTATGTTGACACCCGTCGGAATGCTCGGAGCGTCGTTCGGAACTTTAAACGCCTTTTTCTCGGAAGTACGTTTTCAAAGTCGGCGAGCAAAATATCTCAAAAACGACTGCATCGATCTTTCTGAAATTTTTAGTACTTTTCCTAGATGTAAAAAATATAGTATTTCGACGAAGGATTTTTTCCCCATGTATGCTTGCGATTTGATGAACGAAAATTGCCCATTCTTTCCGCAGGGGCCGGGTTGAAATTCCGAACTTTGAATGATCAGAACGCGCAAAACTCCAAAAGAATTTGACACGAAAGACCAAAACTCCGAAAATCTGAACACCGTCGAAATAATTCGGCTATGGACGTTTTAAAAGTTTCAACATTTGCAATACATCGACGAATTATTTCAAGAATTTTAATTTATTAACGCGGTCCTCTAGTTTCTCGGCTGTTTTTTTACGGCTTTTTCAATAATTTTTTACGGGCAAAGCATCGAAATAATCAATCTCATTGTCTTTGCATAATCTTTATTAATATTTAAATAAGCTTTACAAATTTTTTGAAGTCAAAATATATAATAGAATAAAGGTTATAGTGGCCGACAGGAAGACATCAAGTAAAAGAGGTGTTTGACGGTGACCAAGATTGCGGCTGTTCTGCTTATCTGAAATCAAAAAACCAAACGGCATTTTAATCTTCATATTCAAGACTAGCGATTGAACTAGAGTGAATTCTAAATTACAAAAATTGACTTTTTTATACACTTTTGAAAATTACATTCTATTTTTTACTCATTTTTTCTTAAGTTTTTCGCTCGTACAAAAAAAACTATCGAAGCAATCATGATAATCCTAGTTCAATCGCTGGCTTATAACATATTAAAGATGCTGTATAAATTTGAACAAGATCGGTGCAGTAGTTTCTGAAATATCGTGGTCACCGTTTCGAAAAATGGTGTTTCGAGAAAAACGCGTTTGAAACTATACTGCTCCGTATACCTGCTCCATTCCAGGGCCGTAACTTGTGAACCACTTCGAATATCGAAAAATCCTTTGGCACACATTTTCTACACATGTTGTAGATGTGATTTATGAAAAAAAAATCGATTTTTTCGACCCGAGAAACTAGAGGACCGCCTTAAGAAGTGATTTTACGTCAATTTTGAAATTTGTCTAGACAATATTATACGTTCTGCATCATTTACAGTCAACGATGTAGACTTTCACTCGGATGATCTTGATGAATCTTATGATTTTCGAACATTAAAATTAGGAATTTTAAACCGTCGGCACATTCAAAGTTCGGAATTTCAACTCGGCCCCATCTTGAATTTCGGAATATTAAAATTCGAAATTTTAAATCATCGGAGCATTCAAAGTTCGGAATTTTAACCCGGCCTTTTTCCGCAAATACCGAAAATGATTTTGAACACGCGCAATTTTTTTTTTAAATGTGATATTCCGCAAATTGCTTTTATTAATCATATGATGAACTACTACACTAACGAAATCTGTTCGATTTTTTAAATATTAGATAACCTGGTTCAGAAGGGCATTGCCCCGAACTTCGGCTGTAAATCGATTACAATTAAGGGGTCTTCTCACTGTATACGCTAAAAAAGGCTATTTTCATGAATTTTTTAATACGCTTATATTATAGATTTTTATATAAAGGTTGTTACACTTAATAAATACACTTTCGAGACACATTTAAAAAAAATTGTAATGTATGTATGTAACCCAAACAAACTTGAAACGCGTTTTTCTCGAAACAACGTTTTTCCACGGCTTGTTGATAAAATCTTCGAAACTACTGAATCGATCCTTCTGAAATTTCAACCACATGTTCTTTACAACTATCGCTATAGCGCATATCAAGGATTTTTTTAAATTTTGATATTTACTATTTTTTTTGCCACAAAACGGTAAAAAAACGTTTTTTTGTTTTTTCGAAAAATGTCCGCCATTTTGTTATTTTTGCATATATCAAAAATCGTATGATATGCGCTATAGCCATTAACATACTGAATCTAAAAACGTTTTATTTTTTTGTTTCGGATGATCCATCTCCGAGATTTCATCAACAGCGCAGACGTACCATTTTTAGGACATTTTTTGAATTACCATTTGCGTCTATGAATAGTGACTTAAATAAATAAATAATTTATAAACAATGTATTTTTAAAGTTTTTTTATCTATTTAAAAGACAACTTTTATATCAAAATCTATAATATAAACCTATCAAAAAACTTCATGAAAATAGCCTTTTTTAGTGTCTGAAATGAGAAGACCCCTTAAAAGAATGTACGCAAAAAAATTACAGAGTGTACTTCAGATGAAACTTGTTTAAATACCTAATTTTTGTAGGAATTTATCAAAGTGCTTTTCTAAAAAGAAAAACCCAATAAATGAGTCGTTTTCGACTGCTACAACTAGGCATAACCCCTTAATCGTAAGTTTTACATTGTTGGTTGGTACATTTTTCTTGTTCACCTAGGCATGACTTTAGGGACCATTGGCTACGGAGGTTTACGTCGTTTGTCATTTTCCACTTGTCGATTTCATGGATGCTGGGAAGTATTGGACTTTTTTGACAATTGGAATGTCGCGAGTCTCGGCAATGTGGAGGCTGAGACAATCGAGCTGGAAGTTACATAATTAAAAAGTCCTCAATCGCCGACTATATACAAACGATGTCTAGGCGAACTCTAAGGTAACGGTACCAATGCTCGGACGGGTCCCAATTTTCGGACAGTAGTTCGAATACTTCACTATATTACATATATAATTGATAGTTAACGAAAAGTAACGCTTGCATTCTATTCAGCCTTCAATTATTAATTGATTACTGGAAAATTGTACGTTAATAACGAATTTTAGTAGTGAAATTGACGAGTTATATTAACGAGTCCGAGTCAGCCATGTCATGAATGCACTTTTCTAAACCGAAGAACCAAAGAGTTTCAATAATTTGTGATAGTAATAGGAGTTTATTTTTTATCGATTTCTAGACTAGACTTATGATCCATCGAAAGTGAATCGAACCGACTTTTCGAAACCGTCGTTAAATTTCGGTTTGGATAAGGTTTTATATAATAAATTCAGTGTCCCATTAATTGGGACATGTATCACACGCATGTACCACGGTCGAAGCTCATCCACAGTGATCTCGTCCGATCACTAGTACGAGAGCACGTAGCCATAGAGACCAAATCGCCGGACGCCACGCGTTGTTGATTTCGTTTCGCTGCGTACCTCGCGATAAATGACTTATTACTGACTTAGTTTGGGATTTTGAAAAAAAAAGAAGTGAAAAAAGAAGGGAAAAAAGAAGAGAAAATCAATTGGTAAGTACATGTGTCCTATATTTAGATCTTACGTACCAGTTCAACATAACCTTGCAACCATAGGAATCAATTTCTGCATGTCCGAAAATTGGGACATGAGCGTGTCCGAACATAGGTACGTAACGCTAACAGCTGTCCGAAAATTGGTACATTTTGTGTTATTGAACATTCGAGCGTATAAAAATAAAAATATTTAACTTACCGGCAGTTAATGCATGTGTTTTGAAAACTAGAATTTACGAGCTTGACGTTAGGTCCGGTCATTTTTTTTTTTTAACGTTCCTTAAATGAATACTAAATCCTATAATCTAAAAATGCTCTTAACCGTCCGATCATTGGTACCGTTACCTTAAGTAAAAATTGTTCCTCGCTAAATGGATGAACGATTGGTATTGGAGAGCTCGTCTGAAATGTCCCTTGACTGTGTCAATGAACGTTCCTCGTGTGTGGCTCATACGTTGTGCGTCGGGAATGGAACGGTCTCACCTCGATCGCCGTCATTCAACTCGACTCAATGCCTTTCCGTGGCATTGTCCCTCGCACGTCGGATTGCCAAGCGCCGAGACGCCACTCCGTTTCCCATTCGAGATGAAGAGAGAGATAGAGAGAGAGAGAGAGAGAGAGAGAGAGAGAGAGAGAGAGAGAGAGAGAGAGAGAGAACGCAGAACGGAAGTGATCGACTGTATTATTGTAGAGAACGTGGAAGGTGTATTTCGTCACTGGCATTTTAAACTATACAGTTGACCGTGAAGTTTTCCATCGTATTAGTTGCATTGACCCCAATCATCACGGATTCGAGCAAGAGTGATATTCATGGCATTGCAATTCTGTATTCATTGCAGTTGAGTTCAGGTATTCATACACATACTAATATATTTATTTTTCATTCATGAGGCATCATTTGTTGTTTCAATTTATTTATTAATATTGAATTTTGTGTGTACCAACTCCATTATGAATGTAATTAAAAAACATAAAACTGAATATATGTCTATAGCATGGTATAAGGCGGGACACCACTGTGGTGGGTCAACAGATATGCTGTTAAAATTTGCATCGATCGAATGCAACGAAATTTCTTTTTTCTTATTGCTCAATTAGAACAGTTGTGCTGTATATTGGAATCGGAAAAAATTAGAAGAAAGATAGTTTTTTGACAGGTGATTTTGCAGGTGTCGTGGGTGGTAAATCCTAGTTTGCCTAAACATCGGGGTGCAGGGGGATGGTGGTGTATTAATGCCAAAGTACAAGCCTTACGAGATCGGTGCCGGGAGATAAAATGTTCAGAGAAATCCGGGTTTTATTTTTTGTCCATAGCGCCGAAGTCGTGGAAGTTCATTTTAGGGGTGAAAAAGTGGGGTGAAATTTTGAAAAATCATTTTTAATTCGATAAGTCTCTAGGAATAATTCATACAATTTGAAGTTCACGCCCGCTCAGAATCCGAGCGGTAGGGCACAGCGTGGACGGACTGTAACATTTGATGTTTTTCGACTTTCGCTTTGAAACTTTGGGAAAATATTCTACATATATAGTTCTAACGTTTAAAGAGACAACAAAAAAATAAATCGATTTTTTGATCGTTGTAAGCGTATATCCCGACTTAACACCCGCGATTTCGTGATTTTTTCTCCAAAAAACGGCTACGTACACCGAGAACTACATTTATATTGAATAGTATTTTTTTATTTTTATTTTTCTGACCAACCACTGTCGATTTATCGATGCAGCCGTTGGACCACATTCTTATACAGAGGCTCTATTATATCTCAATAACATTGTAAATTTCCAATTTTTTTAAAACAAAAATGTGCACGTAATAAGTTCAACGTATGCTCAACAACATACCTTTTTTCCACATCCTAAATAAATAATTTCGTAGATAAAAAAATTCGGAAAAACGACCTTTTTTCGGCCCGTCATAGTGCTGTCCTCCCTTAATATGTGAATATATTTCTGAATACATTCAAACGTATATTTATATATTTATATGTCCCTGTGATGTATTCGAATGCATCCCGAAGTTACGACAAAATCTCCAACCATGAAGTTGGATTTCTGACGTAGCATCCATCCAACTCCAGGTTACGTATGCGCCAGACGAAATTAATGCGATTGCATAACCGGTGGATAAAACATCGCAGACGACGGAACTGTAGAACGCGGTTACGTTGCTCCGTGGGTTCGCATATAATTGTGTAAAATCTTATTGTTAACGACATTTCCGATAATCCCGAGTGTCAGTCATTCCTAGAGTTGAGGAAAATATTTCTCGACAAATAACTCCGGAAAATCTCGCCTTGGCTGCAATTTCGAATAAATTGGATGAAATATACATTTTACTGGAGTGAGCGTTTGTGAAATCCTTTTTGCAAAGTCGTCTACACGATCAAATTTATTCTGTTCAATTTGTCAGCTTTGTTTTGGTTGATACGTTAATATTTTATATTGGAGTGAATTTCTTAAATTTTTGGACCGCTGTTTTGTCCATTCATATTTTTACATATTTTCACATATTTTTTTGTTGCCTTTATTGTAATCGCGTGTAGCAATAAAATTTACACTGCGAGCTCGAAGAGATCATCACTGAGAGCGAATTCTGACGACGTACCCCGCATTCTGAACTATTGACACCGGCTTGATAAATTTTTCTCGGGGAAAACTGCGCGACTCGCACGATGGAAATTTATCGCTGAAAACTTTCGTGCCGGTTGGATAACCCCGACTGAATCTGAGAATCCGTTTTATTTATTCTACGACACTAACAGTCACATCGGTCGGATGAGATTTTTTCGGGAAATGCGTCATAATGTCACGAAAAAACAATATATATATATGTATATATATACAGGGTGAGGGACATAAAGTGTTACAGAGCAATAGCATTCAAACTATTGATCATATCCAAAAATGTTTCAGACAAAGATTCTTTTTGAAATGGACTGGTACGCTTCTTTTCAACCATCTTGTGGAGCACTTCAAGCCGCATAAAAAACATCGGGTGGTCAAAGTCGTTCAAGTTCATTCAAGGTCAGTATCGATTATACGAATCTAAATATCTCGGATCACTACCAAATATTTGGCGGCATTCCGAGATATTTAGATTTGTATTTATTTTTAATAGGTGACCTTGAATGACCTTGAACGACTTTGACCCCCCAATGTTTTTTATGCGGCTTAAGGTGCTCCACAAGATGGTGAAAAAATGTACCATTCCATTAGAAAAAGTGGAGGTACCTTCACTGTGCGTCACCGCCTCCACCGAAATAACAAAAATTGGTCGCATCCCGTGCAGAAATTTTGACAGGGATACCCTATGTCCGATCAAATCCCGATCAGGATTTGTCATGGATTCCCCAAAACCGGTAACCAGTGCAGCCAGATCGCGCGTAAAAGTTACCCCCTCTCTAGTCTCTTACGCGCCCATCACACAATCATAGTAGCGCGTGTCCGTGAGCGAGCGACGCTCGGACATCTTCGGCAAGAGCCGAGCGGGCTCGAAGTTTCCCGACCGCGCCTTCGGCAGCTACACCAACACATGGACGCTGAGCACGTTCATGCGGCCAAGCCGAAACGAAGGCTTCGAGGGAAAAAGCAATCTGAGCACGACTCGCGCGTGACGACACCCGACGACACGCGCGAGGCTTTTAGATGATTTCAATGCTTATTTAGCTCTTGGTTCTCTGCGTTATTAATGTAGACAATAAAATGTATCGCACACTCTGATCGCTTATTTTTTTAGTTTATACGTTAATT
Source organism: Ophion slaviceki (assembly GCA_944452715.1). NCBI lineage: Eukaryota > Metazoa > Arthropoda > Insecta > Hymenoptera > Ichneumonidae > Ophion > Ophion slaviceki. The sequence goes on from OX101787.1 coordinate 17,443,673, forward strand.
TAAATGTAATAATAAATCTAAATTACAACTTATTCATCTTCTGAAAAATTGTTTAAGCTTCACTCACACCCGTCCTTATGCCAAATAAATTATAATTCATAAAAGTAAGCGGAAATATATTTATATTCGTATTATTATATTAATTCTCATACTTTCATCAAGCGATAAAGCATTATCCCCAAAAACAAGCCAATCATCCATCCGGCCGCGAATCGTAAGTACCAGAAAGTGCACATATTCTACAATCGATGAGATGGTCCCGTTGGTAGCATTCCTGGCTTCGGTCCGCAGGGGCCCCTAGGGCAAATTTTTCTCTAAATTTTTCATAATTTCTCATATTTTAGTCATATTTGAGATTTTCGGAGAAAAAATGATTTAAAATAGATTCAAGTACTGGTCTATTTCCCAAAAACACATTTTTTTAACTGAAAATTCATGATTTCTCATTTTTTTCTCCGGAAATTTCTCTTCTTCCTATGACCTGAGGCTGCGGAGATATTCGGAGAAAAGTTATAGATGGAAAAAATGAGATTTTCGTACAAAAAACTTATTACATTTTTTGATCCCTCATAATTCTGAGAAATAATGAATTTCTGAAATTTTTGCAAACGTTATTTTCCTTAAGGGGTAACACCACTGTAACGGCTTGCCACGAAGCGTTTTAGACAAATAATACTTGGGGTAATTATTAAGCATATATTGAAGTGTATTGCAAAAAAATGTTATGGGAAAATATTACAAAATGACGACACTGCAGCAAATTCTTCCGAGGCATGTTGAACTTAAGGTGCTCTGCGGTACGCAGTATAACTTGTGCCAATTTTAATCTGGACAAAATAATTTTTTTTAATGAAATCTCGATGAGTGTAGCTAGTGAACCACATAGGGGATTTTAGAAATATTGATTTTTGAGTAATTGCCGAGTATGTGACTGAAAATATTCAATTTTTTTTTTAAGACAGTTATTTGTTAATAAATATTGTTTAAATTAACTTATCGAAAATTCCCTACGTGGTTCAGTAGCTACACTCATGTAGACTTAATAAAACTAAATTCTTTTTTTTAGATTAAAATTGGCACAGTTCTGCGTGCCGCAGAGATTCGACATGCTTCGGAAGAATTGCTGCAGTGTCGCCATTTTGTAATATTTTCGGATAAAAATTTATAGCAATATACTTAAATATATGCTCAATAAATACCGCAAGTATTATTTGTTTATCACATTGTCTACCGCCAAAAGAAAATATAAAAAAATATGCTTCCTGTAAGGCCGTTACAGTGGTGTTACCCTTTAAAGTCTTCATTTAATTTCCGAGATTTTCCCGTGAACATAATTAAAATGATGGAATATTCGGAAAAATTCGGAGAAATTCGGAGAAACTCGGATGTTTGCGTAAAAATAATTGTCCGCAAAACTCCGAATCCTTCAAAATTTCCGGAAAAAATCGGAGTTTTTCAGAAAAAAAATTGCACTAGGGCACGGTATCGTTCCCCGCGCTCAGTGCTTTTTTTTAAATTATTATAACTGTTAATTCTTATTTGATTAGTTATTTTTATTAGTTATCACTATTATTTTAATTAGTTATCTTTTAGTGTCGAAAAATTTATCGCGCACTCTGACCGCTTATTTTATTAGTTTGTACGTTAATTTAAATATAATAATAAATCTGGGGTCTGGCGTGAGCCACGGTAAGCACAAGACGCGCTCCGTGAAGCCGGGCGATAGAAAGTATAATAATAAATCTAAATTACAACTTATTTATCTTCTAAAAAATTGTTTGCGCTTTACTCACACCCGTCTTTATGCCAAATAAATTGTAATTCATAAAAGTAAGCGGAAATATATTTATATTCGTATTATTATGTTCATTCTCATATACTTTCATCAAGCGATAAAGCATTATGATAATGCTTTATCGCTTGATGCATATGAGAATGAATATAGTAATACTAATATAAATATATTTCCGCTTACTTTTATGAATTACAATTTATTTGGCATAGAGCCGGGTGTAAGTAAAGCGCAAACAATTTTTTAGAAGATAAATAAGTTGTAATTTAGATTTATTATTATATTTAAATTAACGTACACACTAATAAAATAAGCGGTCAGAGTGCGCGATACATTTTTCGACACTAAAAGATAACTAATTAAAATAATCATGATAACTAATAAAAATAACGAATCAAATAAGAATTAATAGTATTAATAATTTAAAAAAAGCACTGAGCGCGGTGAACGATCCCGCGCCACTGCGGATCGAAGCCAGAAACGCTACCAACCATCAAACGGGACCATCTCATCGCTTGGAGAATATGTGCACCTTCTGACACTTACGATTCGCGGCCAGATACATTATGATAATGCTTTATAGCTTGATGAAAGTATATGAGAATGAATATAATAATACGAATATATTTCCGCTTACTTTTATGAATTACAATTTATTTGTCATAGGGACGGGTGTGAGTAAAGCGCAAAAAAATTTTTCAGAAGTAAAATAAGTTGTAATTTAGATTTATTATTATTTTTAAATTAACATATAAACTAATAAAATAAGCGGTCAGAGTGCGCGATAAATGTTTCGACACTAAAAGATAACTAATTAAAATAATAATGATAACTAAAAAAATATCAATCAAATAAGAATTAATGGTAATAATAATTTAAAAAAAACGCTGAGCGCAGGAAACGATCCCGCGCCTCTAGTGCAATTTTTTTTCTGAAAAACTCCGATTTTTCCCGAAAAATTTTCCGAATTTTTCTATGAATTGGAACAAATATGAAGGATTCGGAGTTTTGCGGACAATTATTTTTACGCAAACATCCGAGTTTCTCCGAATTTCTCTGAATTTTTTCGAATTTTCCCGAATATTTCATCATTTTAATTATGATCACGGGAAAATCTCGGAAATTAAATGAAGACTTTAAGGGGTAACACCACTGTAACGGCCTTACGTGAAGCGTATTTTTTGATATTTTTTTTGGCGGAAGAAAATTTGATAAACAAATAATACTTGCGGTATTTATTGAGCATATATTTAAGTGTATTGCTATAAATTTTTATCCGAAAATATTACAAAATGGCGACACTGCAGCAATTCTTCCGAAGCATGTCGAATCTCTGCGGCACGCAGTATAACTGTGCCAATTTTAATCTAAAAAAAAGAATTTCGTTTTATTAAGTCTACATGAGTGTAGCTACTGAACCACGTAGGGGATTTTCGATAAGTTAATTTAAACAATATTTATTAACAAATAACTGTCTTAAAAAAAATTGAACATTTTTAGTCACATACTCGGCAATTACTCAAAAATCAATATTTCTAAAATCCCCTATGTGGTTCACTAGCTACACTCATCGAGATTTCATTTAAAAAAATTATTTTGTCCAGATTAAAATTGGCACAAGTTATACTGCGTACCGCAGAGCACCTTAAGTTCAACATGCCTCGGAAGAATTTGCTGCAGTGTCGTCATTTTGTAATATTTTCCCATAACATTTTTTTGCAATACACTTCAATATATGCTTAATAATTACCCCAAGTATTATTTGTCTAAAACGCTTCGTGGCAAGCCGTTACAGTGGTGTTACCCCTTAAGGAAAATAACGTTTGCAAAAATTTCAGAAATTCATTATTTCTCAGAATTATGAGGGATCAAAAAATGTAATAAGTTTTTTGTACGAAAATCTCATTTTTTCCATCTATAACTTTTCTCCGAATATCTCCGCAGCCTCAGGTCATAGGAAGAAGAGAAATTTCCGGAGAAAAAAATGAGAAATCATGAATTTTCAGTTAAAAAAATGTGTTTTTGGGAAATAGACCAGTACTTGAATCTATTTTAAATCATTTTTTCTCCGAAAATCTCAAATATGACTAAAATATGAGAAATTATGAAAAATTTAGAGAAAAATTTGCCCTAGGGGCCCCTGCGGACCGAAGCCAGGAATGCTACCAACGGGACCATCTCATCGATTGTAGAATATGTGCACTTTCTGGTACTTACGATTCGCGGCCGGATGGATGATTGGCTTGTTTTTGGGGATAATGCTTTATCGCTTGATGAAAGTATGAGAATTAATATAATAATACGAATATAAATATATTTCCGCTTACTTTTATGAATTATAATTTATTTGGCATAAGGACGGGTGTGAGTGAAGCTTAAACAATTTTTCAGAAGATGAATAAGTTGTAATTTAGATTTATTATTACATTTAAATTAACGTATAAACTAAAAAAATAAGCGATCAGAGTGTGCGATACATTTTATTGTCTACATTAATAACGCAGAGAACCAAGAGCTAAATAAGCATTGAAATCATCTAAAAGCCTCGCGCGTGTCGTCGGGTGTCGTCACGCGCGAGTCGTGCTCAGATTGCTTTTTCCCTCGAAGCCTTCGTTTCGGCTTGGCCGCATGAACGTGCTCAGCGTCCATGTGTTGGTGTAGCTGCCGAAGGCGCGGTCGGGAAACTTCGAGCCCGCTCGGCTCTTGCCGAAGATGTCCGAGCGTCGCTCGCTCACGGACACGCGCTACTATGATTGTGTGATGGGCGCGTAAGAGACTAGAGAGGGGGTAACTTTTACGCGCGATCTGGCTGCACTGCCGGTAACCCGGTTAGAATCCAACTTGCATCCGTATCGGAATATGTATGACGACGATGGCATATCTTTGAAAATTTTGGCGTCACGTGTATTTTCGGTATTACTATGAAATTCCTATCTATAGATAGGAATTTCCATCTAGAGATTCCTATCCACAAAATTCCTATCTATAGATAGGAATTTCATAGTAATACCGAAAAATACACGTGACGCCAAAATTTTCAAAATTACGCCATCGTCGACGTACATATTCCAATACTGATGCAAGTTGGATTCTAACCGGGATACCGGTTTTGGGGAATAAGTCTCTGTTTATACCCACCGACGTTCGCGGGGTGTAGATGGAACGCTTTGGAACCACATGTATTTCTGGCGTATATATCGGATTCGTATCTGAGTCCCTGTTTATGCCCAGCCACATCCACAGGACGTTAGATGCGCTGTGTACGTGAACGTGGGCTGTAGTACCCAGCCGAATCCAGTCAGATTCAAGGGAGTTACACGTGCAACGCCAGTGCGGTTTATTCTTTTCAAATTGTTTCTATATTTACATTCTCAACATCGTGACAATTTTTTTAAAGCAAAATATAGTGCGTTAAATAATGTTATTAAACAATTTAGTTTCATAGTAAATCATCAAACAACTTGGCGTCAAGACGCTTGATTTGTTTTGATTTATCATTCAATTATTAAACGATATTCAGTTTAAAAGGGTTATATGGAAAGTAAAGAGAGAAACATTTGAATATCCTACTTCATCCAGGGATTTCGAGATGTGGGAATTGCATTCTGCCGTTTCGAGCCGAACGATAATTTTTTCGTTAGACGATATTAAACAAAAAATTGTAAAATTAGCGGTTGGAATGCACCCAGATGCAGAACAATCGCGAGTTTTCGCAATATCGATGCTGCATTTCTAAATAGAATTAAAAAATACAAAAAATGTTTGTCACAACAACTTATTAACGCTTCATTCCCGCTTATCAATATTGAAATGGATACTTGTATGTACAGCAGTGATGTAATAAAAATATTACAAAATGTTCAAGTTATCGGTGAGAAACCCCGGTGACAATGTATGCGGGACTGCGCGCACTGATACGCTCTCACGAAAGTTAGAATGTATATTCTAAGGAGATTTTTTACGCGGGACTTGGTGCTCAGGTTCAACGCTAAAAAAATTAAAGCAAAGGTGTTGCTGAAAACAACAAATTTCGGAAGTTGCATGATAGGTATGTCTTTCAAGCTGGTCAAAATATTTTTTGCTGTGTTTCTATGATATAATATAAATATAGATATATATATATATTACAATTTTTCGATTTATTTACAGCTGCGCTCACAAACTGCTAAACGCAGCAGGATGGAACTCCGAATAACGCAGATGCTGTGTTAAAAGCTGTAGGGAATGCCATATCCAACGCAAAAGACTGAGATAGACGCAAAGGACGCCAAGTGGTCCAAAAAACGATAACCCAGTCGTAGTTTTCCATTTTTTATGGTGTTCTTACCTTTCATTTTTTAAATTGATATTTTAATTCACCAAAAATGTATAAATGTTAATTATTTTTATAACAAATTTAACATGCAATAATTCCATTTTTGCCATTTTATTTCAGCCTGTATTTACCCGTGATCCTTCCAAGATTCCTCAATGATTCCATGGGGAATCTATTTAGAGTCATTAAAGGATCCGGTTCTGGATCCCTAATGGAATCCAGTTTACGGATCTTACATTTAGTCTTAGAATCTGATCCGATATCGGACTAGATCCCGACTTGGAGCCCGGGATACAAGTCAGAATCCAGCTGTATCCCTGCCAAAATTTCTGCACGGGATTTGATGGCCCCCTTCACGCCGTACAACTTTTGTCTGGAATATTTTTTTTTACTTTGATAATTACCTACTTATTTCGGGTGGCACACATAAGAGGGACACCCTGTATATATATATATATATATATATATATATATATATATATATATATATATATATATATATATATATATATATATATATATATATATATATATATATAATTTGGAAATGATTTGCCGGATCATAAGTAATCAAGGATCAATCGCGCAAGGACAGGGCTACGGCTGGTATTCGGATACAAGATCGCGAAACGGATATACGGAACGTGCCTGTCGTTCACGGATAACGCCACTGCGAGCGCCTTGAATTTTTGCGGTATTGCTTAGTGTTTGTTATTCGCGGCACAATTTTTTTCGATCTTCGCGGATGTCGTTCGCATGCCGATTTTATGGCACAAAGGACAGGCTCATTTCGCGGACATATTGCTATTTTTATGTATCAATACGATCCTGTCGAGTAACAGGAAAAAACAATTTACTGGTATGAATATTTATATTCATTATAATCCAATTAACAATAATAGAATGTGAAGTCTCGGAAAAATACTATCTTGATGAGTTTGGGTTTTGAGGAGAGTTTTCCTGAGAGAGTATGATAATAAAATAGTTCAGCCTGGGCACCATCGTGACGGGTAAAAAAACGTTTTGTTTCGCTTTTTGTAAAAAAGTATACATGTTTAAGAATATGTGAAAAAATGTTAAGTTGAAATGTTGAAAATTGACCAGATAGCGCAACGATTTACGTACAGTAGAACTTGCAATCGCGTTTTTCTCGAAACGACCTTTCGCAACCTGGCCGGAATCATAACTCTAACTTTAATTGTCCGATTTTAAATTTAAAAAAAAAACCGAAATCCCGTAATTGCAGTAACTACCGTTGTAGGTAGCCATTTTTTTGTTTGAATTTTAGTATTTTCTGAGCCTCCGAATATAAATAAACATATCGCCAAAATTACACTTTTTTGACGATCGGCCGTTTAGTGAATTTTTTTTCGATAAACAGCTATGCACAAGGATTACTCCATTTATATAGATTATAAAACTTTTTTATTTTTATTTTTCGACCGACAATTGTTAAGTTATCGAAGCGGCCTTTGAATTAAAAAAAAATTACACGAAATAAGTTCAATGTATGCTTAACAACATACCTTTTTCCAAATCCTAAATGAATAATCTAGTAGACAAATAAAAATCGCAAAAACGACTCCTTTTCGACCCGACGCATAGTGTTTCAAAGTCTCGAGAATTGTGACAAAATATCAAAGAGATGTCAGATTTGAATAAAAATCCGTATATAAGGGTTTTCGACAATACCAATGACGAATTCGAAATCCAAATTGTGGAACGCGAAATGGCCGATCTTAAATGGCCGACATTTTACAAAAAAAACTCTGTTTCGTCCGAGAATTCATTTGAGGGTTTCCAAGATGATAACGAATACGAAAACCAAATTTCGAAATTCAAAAATTCCACATTTTAGGAAACAATACTGACTCATTTTTTACACGATTCAGCCTTTTCGCACCATAATTTCACTCATCTTTAAGTGCATTCATTCAAAGTTAATACCCTCAAGCTGTATGCACTAGTCGATCTGAAAACATTTATGCGATTAATTCTCGATATTTTCTGCGAAGGTTACTAGGGTTACATAAAACAGTTGTTTCTAAAACTAGGCATGATCCAAAATCAAAAGTTAGTTTACAAAACCTTTTCATTAATTTGTATTACCAAAACTTAGGAAAAATTTACAAAAAAAGATTGGTTTTGAAAAAAAACTGTTAATTAGTTTTTTTTCCTTCCAAAAAAAATATCAGTTGTGAAAAAAACTGTTTTTTGTAACCCTAATAATCTTCGCCAAAAAAATCGCATACTAGTAAATGTTCTCAGATCGAGTAGTGAATACAACTTAGGGGTATCAACTTTTAACTGATACAATTAAAGATGAGTGAAATTATGGTACACAAAGGCCGAATCATGTCAAAAATGAGTCAGTATTGTTTTCTGAAATGTTTTACAAATTTTCTACAAAAAAAAATCGAAGTAATTAGAGCAAAGTTGCGAAAAAAAGTCGAAAAAAATTGGCCCCTCCATTTTGATGGTCATTGCACAATGTTTAGGAACAATACTTGTTCCTTCAATTGTTTTGTAAAACTTTGATCAATCGGTCCGGAAAACCGGTTCGATGGATCAATTTGAAAATTTTCAGGACTATTGGGAGTACATTAAGCTGGAAAAAAACCCGGCAACAATATTCTTTCTATCAATATTCATAAAGTAGTGGTAGATTTACTGGAAAATCATAAAAAGTCATTATTTTGTACTTTTTTCAAATTAATGTTAAGGGTGAAACATTTTTTTTTCTAAAAAATCAACGAAATGCTCTTGTAGGAAATTTATTCAAGTATTCAAAGCTGCTTTTCAATTCCCTGTGCGATCATTGGTTGCTGAGATATCGATGATCAAAGACAAAAGGATCTTTTTTCATTCAAAGTCGGATATCTCAGCAATAAATTGACGTAGAGAGATAAAAGAAAACAAATTATAGCTGAATAAACAAGCTAACTGACCTATGCATTGATTTAACTTTAAAAAAAAATCCGGAGCCAATGTACCCTTGAAAAAAAAGATGTGGAAACATTTTTTCTCGCGCTATTTCTTATGATTGCGCGATAACCGTAGCTCACAAAAAATGTTTTCCAAAAAGTCTCGAAACTAGAAACGTTAAGCTTCAAAATGCTTTTTTTTCATCTTGGTACGACCATTTTTCACAAAGATACAGCGCTTCAAAAACGCTAAAAAATTTAAGAAATGTGTTACTCCTTTAATTTTTTTGAATAGTGCAAAAAAAGTGACACTATAATCAGATAAAATTAAAGTCAGGCTGTAAGTACTGATTTCCGACGTAGAATCCATGAAAAGCGGGCATATACGTCCGAATGTAAAACGGTACAATACAAAACACAAAACTATTTGAGTCCCTTAATTCGAAATGCAGATAAGCACGCGGTAAAGGTCGGGTTTCAACTGCCCCGCTGCGATTGCCTTATAAAAAAGGTAAGCATTGCAAAACAGCTGTTTCTTGTAATATCCGATGAAAAACAGTCTAAACTATGTATTACATTTTAAACCAAACTGGTAAAAATGTGTAAAAAAAAGGTAGCTCGATATTGCGACCCGCTCGATCGGACATACATTTTTTGAACAGTTTATATTTCACGTTATTTTTTAGTAAAAATTCAACAAAAATCAACAATAGAGTAATTTATATTCGAATTCTACATACCTTAAGCAATATTCTTCGTCAAGACACATTCAAATCGAACACACCAATCATTAACTATTAACTTCTAAATAATTACAAATATAGAGATTTACCGTTCTGGCCTTTCGGCATAGTATGCAGCAAAGTCATCCCTACAATACGGTAGGGTCATTTTACTGAAAACAAATATCGACCTATTTCGATTTTGACACATTTTTCGAAACTTTGAAACATGGGGCGACGTGGTGTCCTGTCTTAAGTAAATTTTCTTATAAGATTTATCATAATTTTGTGTAAAAAAAAGTGACATTTTCATGTTTAAAAATAACGGTTTACAATATTGGTTATATTCGTACATAACAAGGTAATGATTATTTAATTCTAAATAACAAATATAATGCACTGAATAATAAATATATATAACATAATAAAATAATGAAAGCAATTATATCACGTGAAAGTAATATTATGAAAAAGAAACATACAGCACATTCGGAAAATGATATTTCGCTAGATAAACAATTACGAAAGAAATGAATCGATGAAACGCTTTGCCCGAGTTAAATTCGCGCATATATATCCGTTTATACTCTACAATCGTTCTTGAACGACGCGTGTACATTTCAACTTCCTCATCCGCACTTCTTATCAGTATGGAATTTTTTCGCTCTTTGCAATTTTTTCGTTCGTTGAAAAAATAAATGAAAAATCGCGGGGTTCAAGGGTTGCGAGTGAACGCTACGGAGGTTTGTTTGAAAACACATCAGTTTCGCGAATGAGATTAATCCTCGGCAGACTTCGGAATCCGTTTAAGTTCCAGTCCCGTGGATTTATGAGGAAGGCTCGTTCGGGATAATGGAATCCGATGATTGCGTATACGCAAGCGGAATATCAGCGTCAAAGTTATCGTGACGTTTGACGAAAACATGCTATGACGTCTGATTGAGTAATTGCGACGTTGACTCAAAATTCTTCACGATCCAATCGTAGCCTGCCATCGCCGTCGTGTTGATTGTTGTCCATAACTCTGTCTCGCGAATTGACACACGGTACGAGCAGTTTTTCTTTTTTGCCCTACCACATTCCTCATAAGTTCCGTAGCTGGCAACTTCCGAGCAGCCTCTCGAAAGTTGATTGTTCCCGCATTGTCAGGTCCCCCCTCTGTGCCACGATGTAACAGTGAAGTAGGAACTTACCAGATGTCACATTATTTCATCGGCTCGCTTGCCGGGAGACCCTGGACCTTGAATTGTGGAATCTGGCAGGTCTTTCATTTCCCACGAATTCGCCCATGAACTGAGAGAAACGTCTATAGCGAAAGATAGAATAGTCAAAAACAACTATAGTTATTTTAGTTGTTATAGTCAAAATAAACAATAGTTGTTACAGTAAAAAATAACTATAGTCATTTTTCACGATAACAACCATTATTAATTTTTTTATCAACTATTTATAATAGTTAATAAAAATAGTAATAGTTAATATATATTTATTAAGTATTATTTATTTCTAGTAAAAAATAACTACAGTTATCATTGTCAAATAGTAAAAAGTAACTATATATAATTAAGTTCTAATAACTAGGAGAACTCGGGGCAAGACGAACACGCAGGGTAAGATGAATCATAAGCTTAGCCACGAAACAGTGTGTGCGAGCACACTGCTCCCGTCGGAGTTTGGTGGGACGGCGGTGAGGTGAATGAGTGTGAAAGTATCAACTGTGGCGGAAGCACGCGTCTCGAGTGAGAATACAATATCGATTTTTTGACAAAACGATGTAATTTTTGGTAAAGTTTAACATCGTTTCAGTTTGTTTGAGTTGCTGATATTGATTAGAGACAGATAGATAAACACAATGAAAGCACTAATTATTAATAAAATAAAACGGTTTGTCAGAAATGTTCAAGGTTTTTGCGTGATTTTTTGTTAATTCGTTAACCGTCTAATGGGGCACGATGAATACAAGCTATCGCAAACCCGGAATATTTTACAACGTACCGCTATTTATGTTAGAAAGGGTGAAATGGAACTAATAAAGCATTTGGTTCCTCTTCAACCGGTGTTTCTACCAGGGGAAGAAATAGAACTTACAAATGATCAAAATTATATGGAAGCAAGCTTATTCGGACTAATCCTACAGAATTTAGACGATTGGCTTATCAAATTGATGATATTGAGAATGAAATCACTTTTATATGCGAAAGATGCTAATAATTTGTGTACCATCAATATCCCAGCGCTGCTTCATCTTGCCCCGCATACGGGGTAAGATCGGAAGAATACAGGTTTAATGAAAAATATATATTGTATGGTACAAATCAGGAAGACTGATTTTTTTATTCCAAAACTAAAAGGTGAATAAATGTTGATTGGTTTAAAGAATAATTAAAGTTGACCGACTCATATATGTATCATTTTGTTTGAACGTGACCTTAGCGTTATCATCTTGCCCTGACTTCCGCTATATACAGGGTGTCCCAGAAGTAACGTACGCCCTTCTAGCATCTGGTAGGAAAAAAAATTCTGAGACGAAAAGTCCTCAGTCATTTTTTGATCAGACGCATAGATAATTAATTATGAATTAAAATAAATAGCCAATCAGGTGCGCGCTACTGCGGAAAGGCAGCGTAGAGGGGAGGGATAGGAGAATGCGTTGTAACTGCGTACGCCTGAGAATGTGTGTGGAGGGAAAATTCCGAAAGCATGTGTGAAAGTGTGTGCGTGTGTGTGTGTGTGTGTGTGTGTGTGCAAGTGTGTGCAAATGTGTGCGTGTTTTCGTGAAAGTGTGTGCGTCCTAGTGTGTGTGTGTGCACTTGTGCACATGCTTTCGGAATTTTCGCTCCGCACACATTTTCAGGCGCACGCACTTACAACGCATTCCCCTATCCCTCCCCTCTACGCTGCCTTTCCGCTGTAGCGCGCACGTGATTGGCTATTTATTTTAATTCATAATTAATTATCTATGCGTCTGATAAAAAAATGACTGAGGACTTTTCGTCTTAGAATTTTTTTTCCTACCGGATGCTAGAAGGTCGTACGTTACTTCTGGGACACCCTGTATATATATTCAAGTTATAATAACTATATTATATATTATAATAACTATAAAATAACTACAGTTATTTATTACTATTTCACAATGAACTGTACTTCATTGACAATATTGTAGTTGCATCAGGCGTATTATGATTGCCCTGCAACTAAACTCAAACGAACCCAAACGAATTGCAGTTATATTTACTGAATTATCTATGACAATGGGGATTATTGTAAGTGCTGAAAGTTCCAAAACTGATTTACGGCATTACGTATCCCGATCTGGAAACGAGACGGAATGTTTTCCGGGCTGTACTAAAGCTTTGAACTTCTCGAAGACGGAATGACAGGCTTCCATATCGATAATCGTGGAAGCGTGGCGCGGCATTTTCTGATTTGCATCCAAGGCGAGCATAAAGCCAGGCCGAGACGTATATAACTATTCTTTGTGCTTCGTACTCGGCAAAAGAATATGCTGAAGATGCAACACGTGAGTCTTTGGGGCTCATCGGTCTGTAGATAACGCTCGATCCCACCGGATCAAACGTCTCAGAGTCCCTTCCTCTTTTGTATACTTATACGTGAAATATGTACGGTTCTTCTCATGATCCTGAAAAATCGGTGAACTCAGCCGTGATATTCTATTTTTTTACACTTGGATTCTCCGGTACAAAAATGAATTATTCAGGATTTCACGATCGAGATTAGGTGCACTGACGTTTCGGAAAATCGCATCCAACATGCCGAAGCATAGATTGCAAAAGAAGAGGATAGTGGCTAAATGCTTGAGATTATCAGTTAGCAGATTACGACACAAGAATAGAAATATCTTGGGGAGCTTAGGCCTGATGCCACGCCACGTGAGTGTTGATTCAGCTTACGGCCAAAGGAACGACTGGGTACCTGCAAGAAAACCGGAAAATACGGTGTTAGTTGAATTTCGAGTTTCCAGACGGTTGTTACATGCTCACCGTTAGGTGCATCAACGCAAGATCCGCTATCTCGGCTTACTAAATGACGAAGAACGAGTGATCGTCGCAGCTATCGAGTGCATGCCCATGGCACAATCCCAATAACGATGGTGCTGATCGACTCCGACTGCCAGTATAAGAAAAGCCCGGAGACAAGGAGAACCAAGACCAAAAATGTTGATCTCTTTGGAATAATTGATTGTACAGACAAGTGCGACCAGTTTTCCAGAAACGTGACGGTAGAGAATAGAAGAGTACGTTGATGTGTAGCTTTGATTGGTGGTCATTTCGTGTAATCTGCATCAAGACCGAACACAAAGGACAGACTGGCCAGCGCAGTACCGAGTCTCGGATAAGAAACAAGCAATAGATCACCTCCATTGTCGATTTTCCGATGAAGAATGATGCCAACAGGATGAAGGCGGTGGAAGATTGCAATCTCCCAATGGATGGGAAGAGATCCGAGATGGCTCGATGCGCCAACAAGCCAAAAGTTCATCCGCGAAAGTGGCCCCAGTACATGGCTGGACTCTCGGCGAACTTTGGCGCTCTGTCGGCGGGTTTGGTGTACGGTTGGACGTCACCGGCTGGTGAGGATGGTTCGAATCTCTCGTACAACTTTGCCATCGGCGCGGACGATTTCTCGTGGATAAGCTCGATCTTCAACGTCGGGGCTGCCGCTGCATGTGTGCCCGTAGGTATGCTGACGAATCTTATAGGTCGAAGAAGATCAATGCTCTTGATGACGGTGCCCTTTATCGTTGGTTGGTCGTGCGTGATATGGGCGAATTCCATTGGGACCCTGATGTTCGGTCGTTTCTTGTTGGGCGTCGGTGGTGGTGCTTTTTGCGTTGCAGCACCGATGTACACCGCAGAGATAGCCGACAAAGAGACACGTGGAAGGCTCGGCTCGTACTTCGAGCTTCTGCTGTGTACCGGCATTTTAGCAGCTTACGCGATGGGCTTTCTTGACGACATGCATGTCCAGTCGATCCTGTCGGCGTCCGCGCCTCTCATATTTTTCGCCGTGTTCTTCTTCATGCCCGAGAGCCCGACGTATCACTTGATCAGAGGCAACGTCGAGGCTGCTCGAGAGACTCTAGTCTGGCTGCGAGGCAAAAACTACGACGTCGAGATTGAATTGGCGGAGCAACGGAAGAGCCTTGAGGATGCAGAGCTCGATCGCGTTCCTCTACTCGGTGCACTCACTTCCCGTGGAGCCGTTCGAGGCTTGCTAGTCGGTTACGGCCTCATGTTCTTTCAATGCTTCAGCGGTATCGACGCCATCATCTTTTACGCCGACGGCATTTTTCGCCAAGCTACAGATGGCAATTCCGGCTGGTCGACCATCGTCACTGCAACCACTCAAGTCACCGCTCTGTTCCTCTTCACTCTTGTCATTGACAAATGGGGCCGACGGCCGTTGCTCGTCGCGTCCGGCACAGTCACCTGCCTCTCGACGCTTCTTCTAGGTGCTTACTTTTATCTCGACGAGAATGGCCGCCCGATGACGGAATTCCATTGGATACCGATCCTCTGCATCTCCGCTTTCAATATCTTCATATCGTTCGGCTTTGATCCCGTACCATGGATGATGATCGGCGAGCTGTTCTCACCGCGAATCAAAGGCGTGGCTGGTAGCAGCGCTTGTCTTTTGAACTGGCTCATGTCTTTCGTCGTCACCAAGTTTTACGGAACTGCCAAACGGGCCATCGGTGCCTATGGGACTTTTTGGATATTCTCGGCCGTGTGTTGCCTCAGTGTGTTCTTTGTGATCTTGGCCGTTCCTGAGACCAGAGGCAAAACGCTTGATGAGATACAGGCCGAATTGAACGGGGCATCGTATGGACGTGGCGAAAAGGACGATTCTTTAAAAAGCCATTTTTCGAATTGTTATCACAATGGGGGTACAATCGTGATAGACGGGAAAGGGGACAAATTGCGGGACGGTGTTGCAATTTGAGAGAAAAAGTGTTTTGCGAATAATTCAATTAGGGTAAGCTGGTACATAAGTACGCAGGCGATACTAATAGGCAGTTACGCTACTGACGAAACGGTTTGCTCAGTGAAGCTAACTTCTGTTGTGTTTAGAACGCCTAGCAGGGTAAGGGTTTCTGATAAAAAGAAATCCTAAGTGAAATGAAACGAAGAGGCTAGGTAAGTTTGATGTTTCGGTTGCAAGTTCTTATTTATTTTTGACATTTTCAAAGCATTACAAGAACGAATTACAATTGACTTTTTTCAAAAACAATTAATTTCGTACGCTGGTTTAGTGAGGTTATTGTTCAAAATGAAAATAATTTCGCATCTCATCAATAAATGTCGGTAACAGTCATGTTTGTTTAAAATGTGCAGGTGGTATAAGAGTACGCAGTGCTTAGTTGTGGGAGCAAATATACAACTATTTTGAAATGTTTTTTTTTTTCGTTAAATTCGGCACAAATAAAAAATAAACCGTTTCAGGCCTGACGAAGACGAATTGGAACCCATAAAATCATTAATAGCATTATTGGAGATTAGAATGATAAAAGTCTTCTTTGAAAAATATGATTAATTCAAAAAAAAAATAGAAGGAAAAATGGGCCCACGATGAGACTATTCTTAAAAATCACAGAATAGGTCACTCTATTTTAGAGAATTTTTTGAAAAAAATTAAAAAGAGGCGATCAAATTTAAAAAAATAGTTATCACTTTAGAAGGACAAATAACGTTGACATTGATGATTGATAATTTTGTAACATTTTTTAACGACAGTATGTTTAAAAATGAAAAAAATAACATAGTGACAATCGTCGATATCTCAATTAGTTCAGGAGTTATCAGCGCTTCCAAAACTTCCAATCTCGAATAGTATATTTTTTTTAAGTAAACGAAGAACCAATATGTGAGGACTGGATCGAGTGTTTGAAGTGAAAAGCTTGGTGGCATGAGAAATGCACCGCTCATACAAATGTGGACAACTTTATTTGCGATTTATGTGTCGATTGATGCTTGCGTAGTTTTTAGTTTGTTATTTAAAAAAAAATTAGGATTCCCAATTGTCGCTCATAATTTAAATCGAATACTAGAAATTTTTTCAATTGAAACCCAAACTGATTCGTAAAATGAATTTGTTTGTTTTTTTCACCGCTTTGAAGCTTAGGTGCGTACTCCTATTTTAACTACAGTCTCGTGACACGCTGGGAAAATATTTCTTATTTTTCGACGTCAGTGGCTGCGGAATATTTTATAATTAAATACAATGTAATGTAATATTCCGAGACCTGTTGTCATCGTTGCTATTATTGTTCGCTATTGCTATATTATTATTTTATTACGTTTTACATTGGAAATAATTGCACAAAATGAATTCGTCTTATTTTTATTCTTACCCTCTAACATAGTCCGGCACGTATTTTTTTGTTCAACATGATGTCTTTTGAAAACCCCGAATAGTTGCTATTCTCGACCATTTCGTGGATGTAAAATTCGCGATATTCCGAAATACTTTAGGTTAAAATCACGTCTCAAACATTAATAATAACGTGCCATGGGTTCTGCATAGGACAATTGTCGAGGAACGCTTGCGATTCCACTATGCAAATGGTCCATCCACTCAACGTCCCCTCCCTCCTCTAATTGCTGGAACGTGCGCTCATTTTTTTTTCACCAAGCATGCATACACGAACAGGCACTTAATTATACGACCACAGACTTCGTCGCGCTCGTTCACAGTATTCGGTACATTACTAAAGACGATTTTTCGTTTTGCATGATAAAAGAAAAAAATCAATTCCGGACACCGTTCAGCAGCTGAGAATAAATCTTGTAATCGTAATTAAGTGCGGTGCGGCATGCAGCCTTTGCTCGGCTCATTACGGAGTCGTATTAATTTTAACACGTTGTCGTCGTAAATATGAAAATAATAAAGAAAAACTATTGGCGGAATCTCGAAACGCTTGCTGGGAGATCTCAGGTAAGTCCGATACGAGATATCCATGGTCACGTGACTACGAAAAGATAAAACTACATAACGAAAACGGAAAAAACGAGAAGCCTCGAAAGAAATTCAGTTGTGTCGTCGGTATGTAAGAAGCTTCGAATTAAGGCGGAATACCACTGGGACGGGTAAAAAATAGATTTTTTGCACTTTCTCAAAGTAAACATATTCAAGAATATGTTTATAAAAATTTTAAGTTAATATATTGAAAATAGACCAAGTTACAGACGATTTAGTGAGAGCAGGTAGCGCATCGATTAACGTTTACGTACCAAAACTTTCAGTCGCGTTTTTCTCGAAACGACTTTTCTCGACCTGGCTGCAATCGTCACTCCAGCTACAAGCGTGCTTTCAAGTGTGTGTTCAATTTTGAAAAACCAAAGTTTCGTCAATTGCCGTAGCTATCGTTGTACGTTATTGTTTTTTTCTTTGAAATTTAGTTTATTTTAAACCCGCGCATACAAATAAAAAATTTCGCCAAAACTGCACTTTTTTTGTAACATACGCCATTCAGTGATTATTTTTTAAGGCTTCGTACAACGAGAACTACATTTACATAGATTATAAAACTTTTTTATTTTGATTTTCTAGACCTGCCAGGTCTGAAAAAAAATGGTATCGATGCGGCCGTTGAACCACATTTTTTACACAGATGCTCTATTATACCTCGACAACGTTGTGAACTTCCAATTTTTTTAAATAAAAGTTTACACGAAATAAGTTCAATGTATGCTTGAATAACATACATTTCTTCCAAATCGCAAACAAATAATCTAGGAGACGAAAAAATGGGAAAATCGATATTTTTCGGCCCGTCACAGTCCCTTAAGGGGGGAAGACCATTTCCAAATTTGAAAAAACAACTATTTTTTTCCTTTTCATAAATCAATAGGTCA
Source organism: Ophion slaviceki (assembly GCA_944452715.1). NCBI lineage: Eukaryota > Metazoa > Arthropoda > Insecta > Hymenoptera > Ichneumonidae > Ophion > Ophion slaviceki. Next base: position 17,462,305 of record OX101787.1, read on the forward strand.
ATGTCTTAACGGGGTCCTCTAGTTTCTCGGCTGTTTTTTTACGGCTTTTTCAATAATTTTTTACGGGCAAAGCATCGAAATAATCAATCTCATTGTTTTTGCATAATCTTTATTAACATTTAAATAAGCTTTACAAATTTTTTGAAGTCAAAATATATAATAGAATAAACGTTATAGTGGCCGACAGGAAGACATCAAGTAAAAGAGGTGCTTGACGGTGACCAAGATTGCGGCTGTTCTGCTTATCTGAAATCAAAAAACCAAACGGCATTTTAATCTTCATATTTAAGACTAGCGATTGAACTAGAGTGAATTCTAAATTACAAAAATTGACTTTTTTATACACTTTTGAAAATTACATTCTATTTTTTACTCATGTTTTCTTAAGTTTTTCGCTCGTACAAAAAATACTACCAAAGCAATCATGATAATCCTAGTTCAATCGCTGGCTTATAACATATTAAATATGCTGTATAAATTTAAACAAGATCGGTGCAGTAGTTTCTGAAATATCGTGGTCACCGTTTCGAAAAGTGGTGTTTCGAGAAAAACGCGTTTGAAAGTTCGCGCATGTGATTTATACTTGTGAACCACTTCAAATATCGAAAAATCCTTTGGCACACATTTTCTACACATGTTGTAGATGTGATTTATGAAAAAAAAATCGATTTTTTCGACCCGAGAAACTAGAGGACCCCGTTAAGAATATTGTGTTCAATTTTGAAAGCCAAATTTCCAGAATTGCCTGAGTTTTCCCGAAAAATTCCAGGAGCGTTCGTGCTGAGTAGACGCAAGTGTACAGCGTCGCAGGTACTTTAAAATTCACCTTGGGCCAGTTGTGAACTGGGTGATTCTCAAAATGTCCGCGTACTTAAAAGGTTCTCATGCAACGCCTAAGGGACCTTCACGGAAGAGAACATTTTGTTGGAAACCAACATATTAATCGTAATACGGAAAATAAACGAGGGCAGAGTGCCAGTGCCAAAGAACTTTTTAGTGCGAGTTCTGATAAAGTGTGTTGGAATCCGCTGTTGACCTATCGGTTTATTGAATTTCGGGTCGGAAAGCCCGTAGAGAGCACCAGCGACAGAAAAATCGTTTTTACAAGGAAGCCGAAGGAATCCTGTATGGCGCTGGAATCGCGGATTAGCCGGTAAGACATCAAAATAATTAAGTTTTCCCTTGGTGACTATTCAACCGATTTTGATGAAATTTGTCACACATCTTCCTCGTACCATCAGTTTGTCGGTGAACCTAAATAATATTTTAATTCCAAAAATGAAACGTACTTTTGCCCTTAAAGATAGCAAAAATTTCATGAAAAATCATAAAATTGACTTTATTAAACTGCCATTCCGTGAATTTTGCGTATATTTCCAAAATCCTACTTCACCGACAGCGTATGGGTGTTACGTCCAAGAATCATGTTGATTTTTTTGTTTCAAACAATTACAGCGTGAGGGAGAACTTCAGCAGTGGGGAAACTTTTCGAGCGACTTCCTCTGAACATTGATGCACATGACTGGTAATTTGCATCAAGGGGTCTTCTCACTATAGATGCTAAAAAGGCTATTTACATGCATTTTTTTGATAGGTTTATATTATAGATCTTCATATAAAAGTTGTTACACTTATTAAATACACTTCTGAAATTTATTTATTAGTCACTATTTATAGACGAAAAGGGTAGTTAAAAAAATGCCCTAAAAAAATAGTAGGTCTGCGCTGTTGATGAAATCTCGGAGATGGATCATCCGAAACAAAAAAATCTAACGGTTTTAGATTCAGTATGTTAATGGCCACAGCGCATATCATACGATTTTTGATATATGCACAAATAACGAAATGACGGACATTTTTCGAAAAAATAAAAAAAACCGTCTTTTCACCGGCAAAAAAAGTAAATATAAAAATTAAAAAAAATCCTTGATGTGCGCTATAGCTATAGTTGTAAAGAATATGTGGTTAAAATTTCATACGGATCGGTTCAGTAGTTTCGAAGATTTTATCAACAAGCCGTCCGAAAACGTTTCGAAAAAAATGCGTTTAAGGGGCTGTACCAGTGTGAAGGCTGAAAATTCCGGTGATTTGCGGGAATTTTTTGGAAGAAAAGTACTCAGTTAAATGTTTCGAAAAATTAAGAATATATTTGGCAATATTTGACCTATATTACATAATTTTTTCATAGAAAAATATTGAGATCCAAGCGACTTATGCGCTGCCTTCGGAGCCGCCAAAAAAACGTTCCTCCACTGCTGACATGATTCCGGCCAATTGAGTGGCTGAAACCAAAAAAGGATAAAATGTCGTTAAACTGAAAGGTATTTCCTGTACAATGACGTAGGATTTTCGAAAAGTATCAAAATCTAACAAAATGGCGTAGTTATGAAAAAAAGTCTGTTTTCTTGCCTACAAAATGGTCTTTTTTTTAAATGCCAAATCGTCCATTTTCATCCAATCAAAAATATCTTACGTCATTGTAGAGTAAATATATTCAAGAGTACACAGTTCAAATTTCAAGTCAATCGGATAATTGCTCTTTGAGTTAATGTCAGCAAATTTGAAAAATCTCATTCCGAAAAAAACGCGTTTAAAGATTTAACTATCGATTTTTGCAAGATAAAGTGATATTGATATAAATGATATAGATGATAATGATATTCTTAAAAGTATAAATTGTCGAAAAAGGCAAAAAAAATCGATTTTTTAAAAGTGTCACACTGGTATAGCCCCTTAAAGTTTGTTTGGATTACATAAATACATAAAAAATGTTTTAAAAAATATATATTTCGAGAGTGTAACAACTTTTATATCAATATCTATAGTATAAACCTATCAAAAAAATTCATGAAAATAGCTTTTTTGGCGTCTAATATCAAATAAAAACCCACAAAGTTACAAATTTCCACGAGTACTCTTTACATGAAAAAAAATCCCGAGAAAACCCTAATTTTTTACCTTCTAAATGGTCTTTCTCCCTTAAACTTCTCGGAGGGAAACTCACTACTTCAATTAAACAAAATTGTTCTCAGTTTCAAGTGAAATCCGAGGAGGGCGAATCAACGATAAAGATTTTGGTCGGCCAATCAGCAGACAAAAAGCTTAGAGCTTAAAAAAAGATAGGAGGATGGAATCCGTTGATGAAGGAAAACCTAGAAAGCAACCAAAATGTCGGCAGCACGGGAACTTCCGGCATCCATTATGCTGCGAGGGAAAAGCACCGGTATAGAGCCCTGGAGAGCATCAGATTGGAAACAATGCAGAGTAACATTTAAAGCGTAACTACAAAGTAGTTACTACTCTCAGTACTGAAAGCGAAGTGGAGACACTGGAAAAGGAACTGGAGCGAATGTATCGTATCCGAAAAGCCACAATACCGAAGTACGCGTATTCATCCAAGTCCTGTCGAAATTCATTTAACAACGAAATCCCCTTCAAATCCTGTTAGGAACTGACGTGCTCTCAAGACAGCGTTGATTTTTCCATGCCTTCGTCTTTAAATCTTTTTTCTATCTCAACTTTTGTTTTTTTTTTTCGGTTTTTTACTCTAATCGTTTCGCAGACAGTCCATTACTCCCGGGACACCCTGTACACGAGGGTAGGTATACTTGTGGAGTAAAACGTGTCGGGAATACACTTTTTACATTCGGCACGTGTCGAGAATTTTAAATTCTAGGCCAGCCACGTACAGGGCGAGTTCCTATCAACTGTAAAAGTCCTGGCGATCCAGTTTATAAGTAAGTTTAAGTATTACCGTCGTTTAGGGAATTTGCGACATTCGGGGCTGTATCACACGAGGTAAGAAGTTTCGCGGGACTTTTTAGCCAGGCCAAACTCAAATGCTTTTTTTTTACTTCGTTCCTCCCGTATCTGTGAAATATACTTTCGGTTGGGTTGTATCTGAGATTATTCCCGACGAATAAAAAATTACATTCGTATTCAAGTTCCGATGCCTTGGTAAGTTTTTTCCACATTTTTAAACGTTTTTTTACTGATCAAAATAAATGATCGTCTTTTTAATATGACCAGTATTTCAATTGTTATATTTTATCGAGTCAAGCTTGCAGTATTGAAACAATTTTTTTTGTCATTTAGTACAGTCGTGCTGTCGCTGAAAAACCCCGTAATCGGAAAAAATTAGAAAACGGCTAATTTTTTGACAGGTGATTTTGAAGGTGCCGCGGTTTTAGCAATTTAGAACTTGCTAAACCCAAGTTTGCCTAAAAATCGGGGTATAGGGTTTTTTTAGGGGATGTAAGGGGATGGGGGTGGATTAATGCCAAACTACAATCCCTACGAGGTCGGCGCCGTGAGACGAAATGTGCAGAAAAATCCAGGCTTTAGTTTTGTCCACAGCGCCGAACTCGTGGAAGTTCATTTTGGGAGTGAAAAAGTGGGGTGAAAATGAAATCGGATCGGATTTGAAAAATCAGTTTTAATTCAATAACTCTTTAGAGAAAATTCGTACACTTTTTGTTCAAATAGGAACGTTGTAGCCCTTGAAAAGACGCATCGATTGAGTATTTGATCATCACTCTCCGATAATATCTTCATCCCCCAAAAAATGGTTAAAATACAAAAAAAATGGTTTATTGAATAACTAAAAAACTATCGGTTTTTCGGGTATGGTTCAAATATACGAAATGTAGAGAATAATTTTCTCTATATTTTCGTTTCTATAGACCACCCTTGAATTTTGATTTTCCAACCCCCTCGGGGGTTGGAAATTAAAAATGAAATTCTGGAAAACTATTGACCGCACGAATTCGGCGCTGTGGAAGAACTTGTAGCTTGAACCCTCAGCTACATTTTTGTCCACAGCGCCAAACTCGTGTGTCTTTATTTTCGGTCAATAGTTGTCCCGGTATTTCATTTTGAATTTTCAACCCCTGCGAGGGGTTCGAAAAAGCAAAATTCAAGAGTGGTCCATAGCAATGAAAATATAGAGAAAATTATTCTCTGCATTTCGTACATTTAAACCATCCCCGAAAAATCAATTGTTTTTGAGTTATTCAATAAATTTTTTTTTTAAATACTTCAACAGTTCTTTTGGGGGTGAAGATATTATCGGAGAGGGTTGATCAAATCCTCAATCGACGCATCTTTTCAAGGGCTACAACGTTCCCGTTTGAACAAAAATTGTATGAATTTTTCCTAAAGAGTTATCGAATAAGAACTGATCATTCAAAATTTCACCCCACTTTTTCACCCCCAAAATGAACTTCCACGACATCGGCGCTGTGGACAAAAATAAAGCCCAGATTTTTCTGAACATTTTGTTTCCCGGCGCCGGCCTCGTGGGGGTTGTAGTTTGGCATTAATCCACTCCCATCCCCTTTTATCCCCTAAAAAAAACCCTACACCCCGATTTTTAGGCAAACTTGGATTTAGCACCCGCGGCACCTACAAAATCACCTGTCAAAAAACTAGCCTTCTATTTTTTTCCAATTCCATTATACAGCACGACTGTACTAATTTACAACTTTTGTATTGCAAAAATGACGTGGGCGATCAACGACGTACGTAAATAATTTAAGAGAGTGAGGTTTCCGAATCCATCGAGGGCCGGGCCTGACATGTTTTAGTGGCCAATCCGCCACCGAACGACCACGCTCACCCCTGCATTGTCATTAAAAAATACGTCGCCCATACTCAATTATTCACCTGCATTGATAAACGATAAGTGCAGGGAGCAATTGGCGAAGCAACAAAAAATGTGCAGGCGTTCAAAGTTTCTTCCAGGTTTATGCGGAGATGCGGAAGTTTTTTTTTCGCGAGCTACCAATGTTTATGTATTTTGCAGCACGGTCTGAGCGTGTGTCGCGTGGGACTTTTCCACTGCTGGTTAGTTGAAATCAATACCGTCGGGCTGCAGTCTCTCTCACCGTCTCTCTTTCTCTCGCTCTCTTGCGTCTCGTCCAGGGCCGAATTAAGAAGGATGACTGTGGGGGTGTGTCGTACAATTTCGATCCCCTAGTCGACGCTATCAAAATTCCATTAAAAATAACTCTCTCTCTCGCTCTCTCTCTCTCTCTCTCTCTCTCTCTCTCTCTCTCTCTCTCTCTCTCTCTCTCTCTCTCTCTCTCTCTCTCTCTCTCTCTCCTCTCTCTCTCTCTCTCTCTCTCTCTCTCTCTCTCTCTCTCTCTCTCTCTCTCTCTCTCTCTCTCTCTCTCTCTCTCTCTCTCTCTCTCTCTCTCTCTCTCTCTCTCTCCCTCTCTCTCTCTCTCTCTCTCTCGTCCAACAAAGATAAAAAAGTGGCTTCCCTCAAACATAAAGGAGAAATGATAGAAAACTCGTGACCACCTTTTAACTTTACCTCACGCCGGATATAAACATCCCAATTGCCATTCGAGTTGTCACAAGTTCGCCACTTGGCTTCTGCATGGAGAAGCCGAGTGGCTTATTGGCTCATCTCTGTCCGCGCATACAATGCGCTTCAATTGAGAGTTGTAAATTCGTTCGAAGTTTCATCGAGTTCCGTGTCGCTTACAGCAAATAAAGAGAGGACTCGATTGTGGAAAGTTACATTGTCGGGAAATTATACGAGTCTGTGGAGCCCGTCGGGAGTGCTGATTACCGATCAACTTGCCTGATGTGCAACAAAGAGTACCAGTGGGGAGCCCGGAAAATGGTGAACTTCGACAATTTTTTGCGGATGCCCAGTTGGTATAATGGAAATTCCGTTCAGTGGTGTTTATTCAACATATCTTCAGGTATATTTAGAAATTTTGTACAAGATTTTGTACTTAAATGGCGGTGTTGAAGCTGGATGAAGCGAGTCACCGTGATTGATAGTGTACTGCTTCCGGCAAGGGTTCTTCAATTTTTTGCCTGTAACAAAAATCCAAAGGAATGTCAGCTCTAGATATGATTTGCCTTCGAAGTTGGCAGGAAAACAGAAAAATCTCGATTTCTGATAAAATGGTGCAGCTTTGAAAAAAAAAAATGTTTTTGATAAAGAAAATCGGCAAAAATAATGTTTTCCGCAAAAGTTATCAGTGTCAAAAAGCCCTTACGTACTTTGATGTAAGTGTTGTTTTTAGGTTTCAAAAAAATGGCAAGTCAATCGGCGATGTAATGTTGCGCCAAATTAGTCACCATTATCGTCTTCTGATAAAAAAAAACCAATTAGCAATATCGGTCTCGCAAAACACCAACGAGAAGACAGCAATCGTCACAAAAATGTCCACTCCCTTCAATGTTCGAGTTCGTTGCTTCATGGATGTGTACGCCTCGTGGACTCATCGCAGACTCGCCACCCATTGGATCCGTCAAAAACTTCTTGATTTGTGGAAGCATATCGGATTCACAGGCGCTTCCATTTGCACCAATTTCCCAACTCCGTAGTAAGAAAATTGGTCCGGGTCCGCAGTGTCCCTGTGTGTGTGTCTATCAAGTATCAACTTTTCGAGGGACGGAAACTCCAAGATGGGAACATCCCTGCTCGGCTATCAGCTCGGAACTAGCTTGGAACGTACGTCCAATTCTCCGTACATTGTCATCATCTGTATGCCCTCAACTTGGCACCGTCTCAACTGAATATGGCTTCATTTTCAGCGACCGCGCTCCCAACCTGGCTTTGTTTTCCATGTCAGAAGTGTGCTTGCGCATTCACGCGTGTAAACACACAGACACGCGCGCGCGCACATATGTGTATGAATACCGGGTGAGGCAACAGCTTTCAGCAGTAGAAATATTTTCTAACCTATCAGACTTGAGAGAAACTATTTCTACTAAAGGTCATTGTGTGGTTGCTACGACCTTCATCCAGATGGAGGGGCTTTGGAGATTTCCACGGCGTCTCCATTTTTTAACATGGGACCACTATTTTTTTGTAAAATTTTATCAAGGAACTAAAAACAAGTTCTCAGAACAAATTTCAAGATGATCGATCATGATTTAGTATCAAGAATCGATGAAAATGAGAAATGTCAATGTTTTTAGTCTCGAATAGATGTAAAAACGGTGCAGGCACTTACTTCTATAAAAGGTGCTCAAAGTGATAGCCACAACTTTCAATGCACGCTTCCAATCTGATTTGCATTGATTTTATTGTCATATTAATCACGTCAGTCTGTATTAACGAACAGGCTCTAATTGAGGCTTCAATAGTTTCAATACTAAGAAAAATCTAGGTAAGTTGTAGGGCTTTGTCCACATGGTTCGCAACTAAGAATTTTATCAACGTTTTGGAAAGCAGAAGTTTGTGATTTCCATAATAATGTGTGTTCTCTTCAGTGGAAAGTATTACGACACAATTTCCATCTGTCGGTACAGAATTAGATTTTCTTTAAATCGTTTGCTTATCAACAGCAAGTTGATATGACCTTCAGTTACTGAAAATGTCAGAAAAATGCGACGCAAGCGGCAATTGGGTATGCTGAGCGTTATCCGGATCGTCGTTCGCCTTCGCGTAACACTTTTACCAATGCGTCCAATAAACTGTAAATAAGTTTTTGCGCCGTTTTTACATCGATTATAGGCTAAAAACATTGAAATTTTTTTATCGATTTTTTATACTAATCTTAATGAATCATATTGAACTTTAAAGGGCATCACTAGTGTGACACTTGAGAAAAATCGATTTTTTTGTTGTTGCTTTTTTTGATAGTCTATACCGTCAAGTATACACGTACATTACTACTATACTATACTTTATACTTTTATCAATTTACAACAATAAAATCAATATTTTTATCTTTCAACGCGTTTTTCTCAAAACGACATTTTTCAAATTTGCAATTTCTAACTCGAACACAAATCATCCGATCGGCTTGAATCTTGTTTTATCGTATTAAGGGGAGGGTAGAGGTTTCAGCGTGAAAAAAGACTTTTTTGCGATTTTTTTTCATCTATATGGAAAGAGTAAATTTATTTAAACCTTTTGTACATTGTTAAGTGTCATTTCAAGAACATTCCGTGAAATTTGTGCGCGAAAATATCCACAAACAAGCCGGCGCCGCGTTTTTCTCGAAACCACTTTTTCAAAGTCCGTGTTCACTGCCATTTGAAAACTACATGACCGATTTATTTCAAACTTGGTACACACTTTCTACATATAAAATACCTCTCTTCAACGGTTAGTTTGAGTTTTTTTTACATTGAGGGGGTTTTCCACCCCCAAAATGGCGGAATTTTTCGTGAAAAATAACACTTTTCACTTTACTTGACCACCAAAAATTTAGAAATGAAAAAAAAAAATTATCTAAGACCGTTGGGGGGAGGATTTGATGATACTTTGACTAAATTTTAATGGTACTTGATTTCAGATAATTTCTAGCTGAAATACAGTGAACACCGCAAATCGTGTTTTTCCAAAGGCGTCCTTGGAAAAGCTTTGTCACCGGCTTGTTTGTGGATATTTTCGCGTACAATTTTCACGGAATGTTCTTGAAATGACACTTAACAATGTACAAAAGGTTTCAATAAATTTATTCTATCCATATTGATGAAAAAAAAATTTATAAAAATTTAATTAAAAGTATTTATTTCTTCATACAATTACTCTCAAGTTTTTTAATTGGATAAAAAATGTCAATTCGCCATGCAAAAAACAATCGGATTTTTAAGCGTAATTTGGAACGTTTTTTTTCCAAAAACCCGCCATTTTGTTGGATTTTTTTCACAATCCTGCATCATTGTACAGGCAGTAATTCCCAGTTTAACGGACTATTTCAATTTTTCATTTCGGGCATTTTGAAGTCCGCAATCACTGCAGCAGTGGGAGAACTTTTGTTTTTTGGGAACTCGGGAGACGGCGCATAAGTTGCTGAAAATTGAATATTTTCATTCAAAAAAATTACTGTACATACATAATTTATACACAAATATATCCTAAAAATTTCAAAACATTTGATGCAATAATTTTCTTTAATGAATTCCCGAAAATCACCTTTTTGGGCAGTCACACTGGTGGCGCCCCTTAATGCGTGAACTTAACTTCATTTCTTTGATGAAATTCAGGAAAAAAATAGTGGTCTGATAAAAGAAAATTGAGGTGACCATGAAATCTCCAAAGCGCCTCGGAACCTGGATGAACCTCGTAGCCACCACTTGATGACCCCATTTGAACTATGCAACTATTGTAGGGAAGAGGTTTATATAATTATGCGTATTAAATTGAATAGAATTTTTTTTTGTTTCCCGTGCTCCAACGTATACTCTTGTGAGCTTTTACGTATAACCCTTCGATAAACTAACCGAACGATCGTTGTGTCCGCAGTCGTCTTAGGGGGGGGGGGCACCTTGAGGCGAGGCGATATATATATATATATATATATATATATATATATATATATACTAAATTATCTCTCTCTCTCAATCACTTTATGAGGCACATAAAGTGTTACAGACCAACAGCACTCAAACTATTGATCATATCCAAAAATGTTTCAGACAAAAGTTTCAGTGTTCGAGAAGGCCGTCATACTGGACCACCCAATTTTTTTAACGGTGGAGGCGCTGAAGCTACGTCAAGGTCAACTCCACGTTTTTAAATGGAATGGTACATTTTTTCTTCAACCATCTTGTGGAGCACCTCAAGTTGCATCAAAAACATTAGGGGGTCAAAGTCGTTCAAGGACATTCAAGGTCAGTATCGATTATACAAATCTAAATATCTTGGATTACTACCAAATATTTGGTAGTGATCCGATATATTTAGTTTTGTATTTCATTTAAATAGGTGACCTCGAATGACCTTGAACGACTGACCCCCTAATGTTTGTTATGCGGTTTAAGGTGCTCCACAAGATGGTTGAAGAAAAAATGTACCATTCCATTTTAAAAAGTGGAGTTGACCTTGACGTAGCTTCAGCGCCTCCACCGATTAAAAAATAGGGTGATCCAGTATGACAGCCTTCTTGAACACTGAAAATTTTGTCTGAACCATTTTTGGATATGATCAATAATTGGAGTGCTATTGCTCTGTAACACTTTATGATCCTCACCCTGTATATATATATATATATATATATATATATATATATATATATATGTTGAGAATGGATAATCCTGCAGCTGTCGATAGCACAGATCATGTCCTACTATATTCCGGAATTTCAAGTTAGTAAAGGTCTCACAATTTCCGAGGTCACAATCATCTGCTTTTGGTTTTTCACATGCCATTTCTACGAATGGCAACTGTTTTGACCGGGTTAAAAAAAAATACTCTTTGTTATTTGTTTTATCTAAAAAAGTCTTCTTTTTATCCTTAAATGTTAGGGAAACTTTATGAAAAAAGATCTTGTGCGGTATTTTCATACAAATCAATTCGAACATCTGACTCTGATAGCTTGCGGTGTAAAAGAAATGTACCACGCATATCGTGCCAATTACTTCAAAAAGTTGCTTAGTTATTCTCGATTTATATCATTTATAGAAATGGCGTGCGAAAAACGAAAAGCAGATGATTTTTTCCAAAAATAACATAAAGCCCAAAGTCTCGAAAACTGTGGGACTTTTACTAAACTGAAATTCTAGAATAAAGTGGGACATGATCTGACCTACTGACAGATGCAGGATTATCCATTCGTAACAGGACACCTTATATATATATACATATATATATATATATATATATATATATATATATAATTCATTTACTATATTTAGAATGAAAATGCACCAGCGGAATCCAAAAGGGGTGCAATTTGCCAGTCATAGCACTTCCGGGACTTCTCAAGAAAATGTTATAGTCGCGTTTAATCTCTCGGAAATATCTTTCTCACTCTCTTCATCTCTTTTTGTCTCTCTCTCTCTCTCACTCTCTATCTCCTGTGTAGCTTGCACCCATTCAATTTGCACGGTAAGTACTGAGACTGAGCTTACGTAATTAAAGCGGACACCTGATTTGCCGCTTCCGCGTGTACATAACGTCGAAACACCCTTTCGCACACCGACGAACGAGAGAGAGAGAGAGAGAGAGAGAGAGAGAGAGAGCAGCCAATATACTCGCATTATACGGAGTATTCCACAGAATTTCGCCTCGTCCAGGAGGGGTTATCCTCTCGCGAAATATGTACAAACTCTGCGAAACGTTGGTCTCGCTTGTTCACGGGGTGCGGGGGCGTGGTATAATTCGCTTGTGATTCTTCATCGGAAGTTTTTGTAGCTCGTACACGATGATTGGCTCGATAATAGAGAATGATCGAGTTTCGAATCACGTCGGAACTTTGGACCCTTGAAAATGTTGACTTCTCGTAACGATGAGAAAAAAATTGTGTTTCACGTGATGTACCTAACTTTCGTACATTTTTTAAACATTTTTTATCGATCAAATTGAACAATCCATGTTTAACATGTAACCTTTATACATATTTTTATATAGTTTAAGATTTATGTTCTATCCTACCACACAAATCTTCAAGATTTGAATATTGTTTTTCCTTCTTTAAGGTAGGACACCACTGTGCCCAAAAAAGTCGTTCTTTCCGATTTTTTTTGTCTACTAGATTATTTTTTTTTCATTTGAAAAAAATCGTATGTTATTGAGCATACATTAAACTTATTTCGCGTTAATTTTTATTTATAAAAATAAAAAATTAATGGCGTTTTTGAGGTACATCAGAGTCTCTGTATAAAAAATGCGGTCTAACGGCCGGAACAATAACTTGACATTGGCTCGTCCGGAAAATAGAAATTACTTTTTTTTTTAATAAGCTATATAAACGTAGTTAGCGTTTGTTCAGTTCTAGTAACACTGAGGAAAAAAATGATATTTCCCGTGATCGACCTCACTTTGCTGCCTCCGGAAACTTTCGCACATTTTTTTCAACATTTTTTATCGATCAAAGTGAAAAATTCATTTTTATACCATTTTTTTTAAATATCGTTTTGTTCAAGATTTATGTTTTATCGTACCAGACAAATCTTAAAGATTTCAATACCGTTTTTCTCCTTTAAGGCGTTACCCCCACTTGTAGCGCAAAAAAAGGCCTTTTTCATGAATTTTTTTAAAGAAAACCACAAAACTTTTTTAATCGATCAATATACCATCTTAAAGAACACATCTTGAAGAACTTTCAGTAATTTTTTTATTGAAAAATATTACATTGTTTAGTGGCAAATGGCCGTCAATGAAATAATGTTTTTATATACACGGTTTGCGGTGACCAACATTGCGGGGAAGTGGATCATCTGAAAAAAAAATGCGGATGGATTTAGTCAAATATAAGTATAAACTAGTCTTTAATCGAAGGATTTTAAAAAATATTCGTTTTTCACAAAATGGCGGACAGTCAAAGTTAATGGTTCGATTTTAACGAAAAAAAACGGCCGTTTTTTGGCTATAAAACGGCCATTTTTTTTCGAAAAAAAAATCGAACGATTAAAGATTACATTTTTATGTATTCAATAAGCCTGCAAAATTTCAAGAATATCGGTTCATTAGTGTTCGAGTAATCTTGGTCACCGACTTCAGAAATGCCATTTTGAGAAAAACACGTTTAAAGTTTCAATTTCAGTTTACACGAAGAAAATATTTTTTTTTGTAAACTTACATAAGGTAACGGTACCAATGCTCGGACGGGTCCCAATTTTCGGACAGTAGTTCGAATACTTCACTATATTACATATATAATTGATAGTTAACGAAAAGTAACGCTTGCATTCTATTCAGCCTTCAATTATTAATTGATTACTGGAAAATTGTACGTTAATAACGAATTTTAGTAGTGAAATTGACGAGTTATATTAACGAGTCCGAGTCAGCCATGTCATGAATGCACTTTTCTAAACCGAAGAACCAAAGAGTTTCAATAATTTGTGATAGTAATAGGAGTTTATTTTTTATCGATTTCTAGACTAGACTTATGATCCATCGAAAGTGAATCGAACCGACTTTTCGAAACCGTCGTTAAATTTCGGTTTGGATAAGGTTTTATATAATAAATTCAGTGTCCCATTAATTGGGACATGTATCACACGCATGTACCACGGTCGAAGCTCATCCACAGTGATCTCGTCCGATCACTAGTACGAGAGCACGTAGCCATAGAGACCAAATCGCCGGACGCCACGCGTTGTTGATTTCGTTTCGCTGCGTACCTCGCGATAAATGACTTATTACTGACTTAGTTTGGGATTTTGAAAAAAAAAGAAGTGAAAAAAGAAGGGAAAAAAGAAGAGAAAATCAATTGGTAAGTACATGTGTCCTATATTTAGATCTTACGTACCAGTTCAACATAACCTTGCAACCATAGGAATCAATTTCTGCATGTCCGAAAATTGGGACATGAGCGTGTCCGAACATAGGTACGTAACGCTAACAGCTGTCCGAAAATTGGTACATTTTGTGTTATTGAACATTAGAGCGTATAAAAATAAATATATTTAACTTACCGGCAGTTAATGCATGTGTTTTGAAAACTAGAATTTACGAGCTTGACGTTAGGTCCGGTCATTTTTTTTTAACGTTCCTTAAATGAATACTAAATCCTATAATCTAAAAATGCTCTTAACCGTCCGATCATTGGTACCGTTACCTTAGAGTCATTTTTTCCGGACATAAAAAAATGCACTTCAAATTACACTTTAAAAAAATGCAATAAAAAAAATCGATTTTTTCAAAATCGCAAGTGGGGGTAACCCCTTAAGGGAGGACACCACTGTGATGGGCCGAAAAAGGTCGTTTTCCGATTTTTTTGTCTACTACATTATTTATTTGGGATTTGGAAAAGAGGTATGTTATTGAGCATACATTAAACGTATTTCGTGTAAATATTTATTTTAAAAAAATTAAAAATTACCAACGTTCTTAAGGTATAACAGAGCCTCTGTATAAAAAATGTGGTCCAACAGCCGGACCGATAATATGACAATGGTTGGTCTGAAAAATGAAAACAAAAAAGTTTTATGATCTATATAAATTTATTTATCGTTACACGTACCCGTTTTTCAAAAGAAACAAAAATTGCACAAAATAACGAGTGTTTATAATAAGTGTAATTTTTGCAAAATGTTTACTTATATTTGGGGGCTCAAAATACACTGAATAAAAAAAAACGGTTACATACAACGATAGCTACAGCGAGTACGAAAATTTTGGATTTTTACCCATAAAAATCGGACAATTATAGCTAGAGTCATAATTCCGCCCCGGTCGAGAAAAGTCGTTTTCAGAAAAGCGCGATTGAAAGTTTTAGTATACGATAATCGTTGCGCTACCTGCTTTCACTAAATCGTCTGTAACTTGTTCAAATTTCAATATTTTGACTTCAATTTTTTTTCACATATTCTTGAATACGCATATTTTAAGAAAATGCAAAAAAATGTTTTCTTACCCGTCACAGTGGTGTCGCGCCTTAATTATAAATTTAAAAACTTGCATTCGAAATCAGAACGTGCCGAAATATTTTGAGATCGAGTTTTCGAACACGTCGAGCTGGTACTACCTCGCATATTTTTGCGCCAAACTGTTGAGTATTTTCATGTATCAACCAATTTTTTTCGAGGGATGCCTTAGTCTAGAATTCGTTATGGTTGAAAAAAATTGTGTTGCTCATACTTATTTATTTAGCCGCATTGATAAACGATAAGTGCAGAGGACGATTTGTGGAGGAACAAAATGTGTAGGTGTTCAAGGTTTCTTCCTCGTTTATTACACGTTCGTGCGACTTTTATAACACCCACAAAGGCAGCGGTGCGATCTAGCCTTTATTACCTCCTATAAATATATATATACCTATGCTCTATGCATTACATGCGAAGGCACATGTATAGGGAGCCTCGATTCGACCCGACAAGATCGGCAAAAACTGACTCCCATAAAACATGTGTGAAAATAATTTTTGCATGGTAGCAAACATGTGTAAATAATCGCCAAGTAATTTTAAACAAATTTCTATAATTACAGCATTCGATAAAAAAATATATTTATTTGAGCCTACTTCTGTGTATGTGTGAGACGAAAAAAGTAAAAAATCGTCCGCTGGGGTTCCATTCCGATATAATCTCACTCGGAGCAACTGAAAAAATCAGGGCCTTAAAAAACATATTTACTAGCTTATTTTACGAGAAATGTATACAGGGTGTTAGAAAGGTCGATGCAAAGCCTTAAGGGGGTGATAGGTCACCTCGTTAGGAACATATCTAACCTAGAGTACCTTAGTCCAAAGTCTAAGGATTTCGAGTTATCATGGTAACTATGATTTTTGGAAAATTTCCCAAAATTAGGTATTAACTTGTTCATAATGTCCAAACAGACAATAATTGGTAACTAAAAACTTATTTGCGTCTTAGCTTAATGTTTATTCAATCGACAAACACCAATACCATCATCTGTATCCACACAACTAACTAAACGAGGCGTGTTGAATAATTAAAAACTAGTCAAAAAATAAAATTACCTCTTTTTACATCACATTACAACATTTTTTACAACACAAAGCCCAATGTAATGGTTAATGGAATTTGTTTACATTACAAAGTGTAATTTATTGAGTAATGGGAATTTTTTACACTACAAAATGCAATGTAATAGATAATGGAATTTGTTAACATTACTAATGTAATGTAAAACATCTCCATTACTCATGGGTAATGAACATTTTTTACATCACAAAGCCCAATGTAATGGGTAATGGAATTTGTTTACATTACAAAATTCAATGTAATAGATAATGGAATTTGTTTACATTACAAAATATAAGGCAGTGAGCAATGGAATTTGTTCACATTACTAATGTTATGTAAAAAATCTCCATTACTCATTACAAGGTAATATGGATTATTATTCGTTTCTCATCGGGTCAGATCGACCCAGTGCAAAAACCATGACTCATTACATTACATTTTGTAATGTGAAACATGTTCATTACAAAATGCAATGCAAAGTGTAATGATAAAACATTTCATTACGCATTACATTGTAATGGGTAATGAACCTTTTTTACCATACAAAGTCCACTGTAATGGGTAATGGAATTTGTTTACATTAAAAAATGTAATTTATTGAGTAATGGGAATTTCTTACATTACAAAATTTCTTACATTACATAAGGTTGTGAGCAATAAAATTTGTTCACATTACTAATAATGTAAAAAAATCTCCATTACTCATTACAAGGTAATATGGATTATTATTCGTTTCCCATCGGGTCAGATCGACCCACTGCAAAAACCGCTAATCCCTAATGGGAAACGAATAATAATCCTCATTACATTGTAATGAATAATGGAATTTTTTACATTGCATTGCATTTGTAATGTGAAAAAATTCCATTACCCATTACATTATAATGGGTAATGAAAATATTTCACAACACAAAATGTAATGTAACGAGGAATGAAAATTTTTTACATTACAAATTCCAATGTAATGAGTAATGATTTTTTTACATTACAAAACGTAATGTAATGAGTAATAAAAATGTGTTACTTTTACTGAACGTAATGTAATGGGTAATGTAATTTTTTTCATTAAAAAATGTAAAGTAATGAGTAATGAAAACGCTAATGCATTACAAAAAGTAATGCATTATTTGTAACCCTGCTTTGGACTATTCGGAAGGTAACCTAGGTTAGACATGTTCGTAACGATGTGACCTATCATCCTCTTAGGGCTTTGCATCGACCTTCCCAACACCCTGTACAGCGGTCGCAGAATGTATCCGAACTAATCCAGACACCCTGTACACGATATGACGATTATGATGATTAATCGCGGAAGCAATGTCGAGGTATTTCTCGTAATCATAACATCAACCTTGAACAAAGCAAAGTCACCGTTTGTTCACGTATTTATCACTGCTCTATCGATCCTCGTTATCAGCACTATACTCTCGCATTTCTGACATCGTACGATCGGTTCGCACACTTGTATCTGTGGACGTGGATGTCGGAACGATGAAATATCGCACGAAATCGATTCCTATCCGAGCAGTCCTGAGCATTCCGGAAGCTCTTAATGATCGGGCATTTCCGACATCTAGTTTTCAGTGGGCTATATCGCTCGGATTGTTTTTATCAGAATTAGCCAATCAGGCAAATACATACTCGATTAGCGTTATTTTAATTCCAGAGATGACGATACTAAGAAACATACGGGCAGTGGTGGACGCGCTGCAGTCCTGGATTTGCCAATAGGCCGTATAGGCAGCTGCTTAGGGGTGGCATACTTTAAGGGGCGGCGGATTTTGGAGGCACCTAAAAGTGCCTAGGTAAATACAAGTGATTGAGGGGTCTTCTCACTTTAGACGCTAAAAAGGCTATTTTCATGAATTTTTTTGATAGGTTCATATTATATAATTAACGGGTTACCCCCACTTGTAGCGCAAAAAAGGCCTTTTTCATGAATTTTTTTTAAGAAAACTACAAAACTTTTTTAATCGATCAATATACCATCTTAAAGAACACATCTTGAAGAACTTTCAGTAATTTTTTTATTGAAAAATATTACATTGTTTAGTGGCAAATGGCCGTCAATGAAATAATGTTTTTATATACACGGTTTGCGGTGACCAACATTGCGGCGAAGTGGATCCTCTGAAAAAAAATGCGGATGGATTTAGTCAAATATAAGTATAAACTAGTCTTTAATCGAAGGATTTTAAAAAATATTCATTTTTCATAAAATTGCGGACAGTCAAAGTTAATGGTTCGATTTTAACGAAATAAGACGGTCGTTTTTAGCTATAAAACGGCCATTCTTTTTCGAAAAAAAAAATCGAACGATTAAAGACTACATTTTTATGTATTAAATAAGCCTGCAAAATTTCAAGAAGATCGGTTCATTAGTGTTCGAGTAAACTTGGTCACCGACTTCAGAAATGCCATTTTGAGAAAAACGCGTTTAAAGTTTCAATTTCAGTTTACACGAAGAAAATTTTTTTTTTTGTAAACTTACATAGAGTCATCTATTCCGGGCCCATACAGAAGTATGGGCCCGGATACTTATACTTCAAAAAAATGCAATAAAAAAAATCGATTTTTTCAAAATCGCAAGTGGGGGTAACCCCTTAATTCATCATCAAAATGGCGGAGCTGTGGCAGAGTGTTACAGCAAGGTCGCTGCGGGAGTTGCGAATCGGCATGCAGTCTAGCTTCCCGTAGACTTTGATTTGCAAAAAAGTTCAAGCATTTTTTCAGTTAGAACATGTATAGTTTTTATGTGACGGTAATTAAAATGAAGAAAATGCAAATTTGAGAAAATGGCACGCATTTACAACAAAAATCAACATTTCACGCGCCATTTCTGCCAAATGTGGATAAAAAAGTAGTTTTTTTTTCAATTTTTCGAATCAATTTTCGTCAAGTAGAAGGTACGAAAATTATCAATATTTCTACCAACTTTCAACTCATCCGGCTCAATAGTTTTTGAGTAATCCTGCCCGCCAATTTCGATAATGCAGTTTTGAGAAAAACGCGTTTGAAGTTGACGCCCGCTCCGAATCCGAGTGGTGCAGCACAGCGTTGACGGGCTGTAACGTTTGAAGTTTTTCGAATTTCGCTTTGAAACTTTGCGAAAATATTCTACATATATAGTTCTATCGTTTAAAGAAAAAAAAAAGAAATCTATTTTTTGATCGTGGTAAATGTATACCTCGCCTTAATAAATACACTTTCGAAATACATTTAAAATTTTTTGTCTAATGTATTTATGTAACTCATACAAACTTCAAACGCGTTTTTCTCGAAACAACGTCTTTCGACAGCTTGTTGATAAAATCTTCGAAACTATATACTGAATCAATCCTTATGAAATTTTAACCACCCATTCTTTACAACTATAGCTATAGCGCATGTCAAGGATTTTTTTTTATTTTGCTATTTACCATTTTTGCTAAAAACGGTAAAAAGAAATACTTTCTTTTTGTTTTTTCGAAAAAGGTCCGCCATTTTGTTATTTTTGCATATATCAAAAATCGTATGATATGCGCTATAGCCATTAGCATACTAAATCTAAAACCGTTTGATTTTTTTGTGTCGGATGATTCACCTCCGAAATTTCATCAACAGCGCAGACCTACAATTTTTTTAGGACACCTTTTTAACTACTATTTTTGTCTATAAATAGTGACTTAAATAAATAATTTTTTTTAAATGCATTTCGAAAGTGTATGTATCAAGTGTAACAACTTTTATATGAATGTCCATAATATAAACCTATCGAAAAAATCCATGAAAATGGCCTTTTTTAGCGTCTAAAGTGAGACGACCCCTTAAGATAGGAGGGATGGCACAAAGTCAAGTGACCTATACTTGAAAAAAGTATAAATCCGGCCGAAAAAACAGGTAGATTTTTAAGATTTTTTTCCGATGAGGGTATGGGATGACGGGGTTGATATTTTAGACAAAGTTGATACATGGTCTTGCCAAGTTTGAGTTTTTTTTTTATAGAAAAAATATTGATAAACAATACAGTTATTATTATTTTAACAAAGTGTCGCTGTTACTGCAGGGCCAATCGGCGTAGGTGGTTCTGGCAACTGGGGTGATCTGAAGTGAAAAATAAAAAAACATACTTTGAGTACAATCATGAAATTTTCGTTAGACCTTAGACTATAAACCGATGCTATAAAACTCGTATATTCGAAATTTCAAGCTTATGCAATCGACTCCTTTAGGTTAGAAAAAGAAGCTGTTTTTCATAATTTTTTTTTAAAGGATAGTTTTCTTCACTACTTTTGAAACTTAGGGCATGTTTTATTGCTACTTTTGGCTGTTACATGATATTGTTTTAATAACCTTTAAACATGGCGGCGTTATAGCATCGTCTTCTAAACGGGTTCCGACGGATGTTGTCAGATGGCGTGGCACGTAGCGTCGGCGGGATTAATCTGAGAAAAAAATCCAACGAGGATTTTTCTTTCATTAATACTCATACGCAGAATATGAACCAAGAAAAAGTGCGAAATGTCGAAAATCGATGAAGTGGTTAGCTTTGAAACAGAGATTGAATTTTCCGAAAAAAATATCACATTTTGCAATGAAAAAATACGTTTTTTTTTTAATTTTCCAAAACATTTAGGATCGTGTTTGAGACAGTAAGATTAGTAAGATTTATACCAAATTAAATCATAATCGATTGATTAGTTTTTATGCATTTTAGAATATCTCCGCCATTTTGAAGAATAATTTAAAAAATCCAAAAGTAGTACTAAAACATACCCTATGTTTTCAAAAAGGGTGAACAAATGTTTTCTTTAAAAAAAAATTATGAAAATCAGCAAATTTTTTTCTTGCCTAAAGGTCCCTCTTCAAGCAGCGTTGACCTGGGCCCTCTACCAGAGCCTTGGTAGAGGGCCTGGACCTTGACCCTCTACCAGAGCCGATTGTGCCAAATTTCCAATCGTGACCACAACCGAAACTCAGCAAAAATAGAGCTGCCAGTATGGACGGAGGTTTTTCCCAGTTTCCCTTTGCCCTCGTGCAAATGAGATACAAGTACATAAGAAAACGCAAACGCACGACCCGTAAATAATACCAAATACGAGGCTAAAAACGAACAGGATAGAATCCCAAAATGCTACAAGGGTGCGCTTTCAGGCATCAAAAATAAGCCTGCACATATCAACAAATTCAACTTGCAATATCACATTTGCTTGTTCCCGCTGTGAACGAGTCTTTGTTCCTTGCTACCATGGAAACAAGACTACACCCGACGTCCTCAACCCTCATCGGACTCAAGTTTCAACCCCTTCTGCAAACCCAAACGAACTTTAATCGCCCGTACGTTTCGTCATTGGCCCTAGCCTCGCATAAAAATTCAAACGACACTGTCCATCGTACGGAATCGCTACTCCGTTTAATTCCACCAGCTTTCTACATTTTTATGCACCGTCGCTTCAGTATCTTCAAACAAAAACCAAAAAGAACAATAATGTCCGAAGTGTTTCGACGTAAAATGTTAACCCTTCTCGTCGATACTTTTTCTCATCACCGACCATGAATCCTCGAGAAATGATGTAGAACGGGAAATAAACGAGCGATTTGCGGTGCGAGAAACGAAAGACACTCACGATATGCCGTTCTAGCTGGGGTAGGTCCGCCCTCGACAGTATAACTTTACCGTCAAAGGTTAACGGAGTGAAAATATTTATGTGCACCGTGAAAACATTGCCGCTCAGCGTACACGGACAATTAATTGCTCACAGACAAAGGGATATCAAAGGATGTGTACGTGTATGTATATATATCTATATATATAAATATATGTAGGAGTGGTAACGCCGATAGAATCGCGGGGGCGGGATGCAGAGGTCCCGCAGTCCCTGCGGCATCAATTACGTCACAAAACGCGCCCGTTTCGCTCGCATCGCAATTAAAATGAAAAAATAAAAAAAAAACGGAAAACGTATATATGTTCACCATTCATGGCCAAAGAGAGGAAGATCGAAAGAGCGGATGAAAGGGACTGGGCACGAATATAGAACCCCTTCGATTTTACATAAACTACTGTGTTTCACGATACCTTCCATATATGTCTATATGTATAGGGTGGTCCATTTTAATCCATTTATCGATTCCATCTCGAAAAATATGGACGATAGGAAAAAAACGTGTCAGACAAAGGTTGTAGGGTTTTGCGAGAGCGGGAATGCGGTGAACTTGGACGATTCTTAGGTGAGGCTTGTCAAGCTCATTTAAAGGTTAACTTCGCTTTTAAAAATGGAAATCGATGTGTAAGAAAAAATAAAAAAAAGTTATGTCGTTTTAAAAAAAATACAAACAACTTTTGTTACTCGTTCTTTTGAAAGGTGAGCATTTTCCAAAATAAGGTTTGAGACAAAAGTTGTAGAATCAGGTGTATATAAAATCAGGTGTGACAAAAAGGGACAAACTTTGTCGGGCTTCGTTGGACCTTGCAGTGCTTGTTACTGAAAGCATGTTTTTTTAAACCAAAGTATAGCATGCCGTGAATGGAGACGTAGTTTACAGATTTTGAAAAATGGAAGTTGACTTTTGCATGACCTTGAACCGTCTTGGTTCAAAGTCAGCCTGGAAACCATGCCATTTTCTCTCCAATCTTTATTGGGATGTTTGGGCTGCATCCCACTGGAAACCAACAACTTTGATCGGATTTCTTTTTCTCGTATCTCACATATTTTTCGAGATGTTGGGTTTGTTTCGGTTTCCTGCCCCTGGAAACCATTTAACTTTGATCTGACTTTTTTCTCGTATTTTCCATATTTTTCGGGATGTTTGTCTGGACGAATGAAGATCGGCCACCCTGTGTATTTATTACATATATGTGTATGGGAGTCTGTGTGTGTATGCACGTAGATGTGAGTTATTCCAAGCGAAGGGGGTGACTTTCGGAACGCTGCGTATCGTTTCAGCTCTCCTCCAATATTGACTGAAAATATTCTCGCCCCCTCATGCGGCGATCAGTGTAAATTTGTGTTCACTGAATCGGACGAAAAATTCTCATTCATTTTTCACAAAAGTCCGGGGATTTGCTTTTTTTATATCATGTTCGATTGTGAGTAGGAAAAAGTGTACGGCTTTAAAATTCGGCACGAATTCATCTGATCGAGCTGAAATGCAGTACGAATTAATTTCTCATATTGATCTTTGGTCGCGATAGTTATAATTCGCTGTGATGTATTTATTTAAAGTGCGGGAGGGAGGGGCAGGATGAGAACGCTGAGGTCATGTTAAAATAAAACAATACATATGAATCAGTCAACTTTAATTATTCTTTCAAAGTAATCAACATTTATTAATCTTTTAATTTTGGAAACAAAAAATCAGTCTTTCTGACTGTTAGCATACAATATATATTTTTTATCAAGACTTTATTTTTCCCACACCATACTGTATGCGGGGCAAGACAGCGCTGGAAGCATGATAGGGCAAAAATTATCGACGTCATTCGCGTATAAAAATGGTTTCATTCTCAATACCAGCATACAGAGAAAAAAGTCCATGGTAGGTACCCGAAAAACGTTTCCAGACGAAGTGTTAAGGGACTACACCACTGTGACACTTTCAAAAAATCGATTTTTTTGTCTTTTTCGACAGCTTGCCCGTGCACTAGGTTGCGCGTCAACCTCTGAGTGGGAGGCAGTTTGTCTGAGTTTCTGATGGTAATACAACTGAAACTCAGCCAAATGTAGCCGCCTGTATCGGCCGAGGTTTTCCGCAGTTTCCCTGGGCCCTCGTGCAAATGCGATACAGTTTTGCATTAGGAAAAGAGTGGCTGCGGTCAACACTCTGGGGGGAAACTCTGGAAGGATTGTGAATGTCGGAAGGAATGGGAGGAATAAAGGAGGGGATGGTAAAAGGGGAAGGACCCGTACCTCTGAGGAATACACATATAAAACAGTTTCGTTTTTTTAGTTAATTTTTTTTTTGATACCCAAACAAACAAACAAATCCAAACAGAGATTTTTTGATTTATTTATTTTATTTTTTTGGTTTTTTTAAATTTTTTGGTTTTTTATTTTATTTTATTTTTTTGGTTTTTTAATTTAATTTCATTTTTTTAGCTTCTTTTTTCGGTTCTGTAGTTTTTTCATAACCAAATACTTTTTTGCAGGTTCTCAGATAGATTTTTTTTTTAACTATTTTCGCTTACCAGGGTAAACTCGCTTAATGCAACTCGATTCATTGCAACAGTTGTATGAATGAATCTTTTTTCAATTTTTTACCCGACGACGCCATAGAAATTCGCACATGTGATCGGAGATTGACTTTGACAAAACTACACCACGCCATAATTCGCGACGCATCAATCTCCACTGATTCAATATTTTGTGTGTGGGCACCAGACGAAGAATTCACGAATTCCAGGGAATGATTAATGGTATAGTGATTGTACCCATGCAAATTAGGATTGAGGTACCCTTTCCAACAATCTGTATGAATAGTTGTGCCTGGCTTCACATGCTTCCTAATTAATATAATAAGGGTATGCTGGTCGCTTTGATTTTCCGGACATACCTCTAGCCGATAATTTTCGGAATGACCGCGTTGAATCACCTTGAGGACCCAATGCCCGTCTACGCAACGCCCCCGCTCGTATTTTCGTCGGTCAATATTACATTCATCGATTTCGATTGTCTCCCCAATACCCCCTATTAAGGGGAGGGAAGGGATTTCAGCGTGAAAAAAAGACACTTTTTTGCGAATTTTTTTCATCCTTATGGATAGATTAAATTTATTGAAACCTTTTATACATTGTTAAGTATCATTTTAAGAACATTCCGTGAAATTTGTACGCGAAAATGTCCACAAACAAGCCGGTGACAAAGCTTTTCCAAGAACGCCTTTGGAAAAACACGATTTGCGGTGTTCACTGTATCTCAGCTAGAAATTATCTGAAATCAAGTACCATTAAAATTTAGTCAAAGTATCATCTATCATCAACCAATAAAACCCTAAGCATAGTTAAAAATTCCAAAAAAGTTGCCCCGAACCTACTGCCCCTCATAGAACATTGCCTAAACTCTACATACTTCCAATTTCAATCCCAGTTTTATGAACAAACTTCAGGCGCAGCCATGGGTTCCCCTATTTCCCCTATCATCGCCAACATCTTTATGGAGAACTTCGAGAACAGAATTCTGCAAGAAGCTTCCCTCAAGTCCTCTACCTGGTTCCGATATGTCGACAACACCTTCGTCATTTGGAGTCACGGCAAAGAAAACCTCAATCATTTCTTAACCTTCCTCAACTCCCAACACACCAATTCACCATGGAGATAGAACAGGAAAATCAAATCTCTTATCTGGATGTAATGGTTCAACGGAGAAGCGATGGCACTTTGGGCCATAAAGTTTACCGGAAGCCAACGCATACGGACAGATACCTCCACGCTACGTCCCATCACCACCCTTCCTAAAAACGGTCGGTCATAAGCTCTCTGGTCTACAGAGCTCTAGCGATCTCCGAACCAGACTCCCTGGAGGTTGAACTAGAACACCTACGAAAAGCTTTAGGAGACAATGGCTACAAGCCAGGCAACATCGAAAGAACGATCAAAAATCCAAAAAGAAAAATAGCTGATTCGAAAACGGTTACAGCACCTGATGGAGAGAATGAAGGACAAATAACCGCAACAACTTCCCTTCCATACCTTCAGGGCATAACCGATCGCATAGGCAGGGTCCTTGGAAAACATAACGTGCAAGTCATCTTCAAACCTCAGAAAAAACTAGCACAAGTGATTCCGAGTGCAAAAGACCAAACACCACCATTAAGTGCACCAGGAGTATACAAGATACCCTGCTCATGCGGTAAAGTGTACATAGGGGAAACCGGGAGGAAGATCAGTACACGGATCAAAGAACACCAACGGTGTATCAAATATGGCCATATTACACAATCAGCGCTGGCCGAACATTGGATGGAGACTGATCATGCCATCCAGTTCGACAAAGCCCAAAGTCTGGCTCCATCAAACAGCTATTTTTCTAGGAAACACCGAGAAGGCTTGGAAATCCGAAAACATCCGGACAATCTAAACAGAGAGGATATCACGTCAACCCTATTTGGCACACCGTCCTCCCGGTTTTTTAATTGACCAGCTGATCAATTAAAACATCTGATTGGCTGGTGCAGCGATCTGGAACGATGACTGCAACTATATAAGGAATACGTGAGACACGAGAGCTTCAGTATCGGAGCTCTCAGCCCTGATGATGCAGACTGTAACGTTTGCGAAACGTCGGCACAACGCTGACCCTCAACACGGCCTCCATCCGGAAGCCACATACTCTTCGCATTACATAAAGAGCCGTGAAAGCCTTAAAACTAAAATATCATCAAATCCTCCCCCCAACGGTCTTCGATAATTTTTTTTCATTTCTAAATTTTTGGTGGTCATGTAAAGTGAAAAGTGCTATTTTTCACGAAAAATTCCGCCATTTTGGGGGTGGAAAACCAATGTAAAAAAAATCGTAAATTAACCGTTGGGGGGAGGTATTTTATATGTAGAAAGTGTGTACCAAGTTTGAAATAAATCGGTCATGTGGTTTTCGAATGGCAGTGAACACGGACTTTGAAAATGTGGTTTCGAGAAAAACGCGGCACCGGCTCGTTTGTGGATATTTTCGCGTACAAACTTCACGGAATGTTCTTAAAATGACACTTAACAATGTACAAAAGGTTTCAATAAACTTAGTCTATCCATAGTAGAAGAAAAAAATTCGCAAAAAAGTGTTTTTTTTTCACGCTGAAACTCCTACCCTCCCCTTAAACCTTTCTCTTCGAATACTTCATCGAGGGCGACCAAACAAACCTCCCTGCAAAAAGAACAACGGTCGTTGACGGTTTCCCGAGAAATTCGCTGGTTTTCGACTATAGAGCTTTCTCGAATTATTAACTCAAACGACATGTGCACGGCATAACAATACGTGATGAAGATGTACGCTTTAGCAGAAATGTGACATCTTTCAAACCACGTATGTTCTGCTACCGTTACACCGTGATTATATCATTTTTTTTCTTGCAGCGAAACTCGCGAACTACAGAAATGTCCTCACGCAATGTCACCTCTTTTTTATGCGTCAAGCAAGACCGCCGTGATGGAATCAGTTCTACGTTCTGAAGCCATTAAAGTGTGGTAGCGCGATCGGTTGAAATTTCGGAAAATTTGCATAAATTGTACATTGCATCCATGGTGACAAATTGTGCCGAAGGACGATCCAAATCGAAGGGAGTAAAGATAAAAAGTGATCACTCTGTCGAACAGCGATCTTCTCAAAAAACATCCATAGCGATGGAGAGGGAGAGGATCTGCGTAGGCTGATCCGCAGAAAACGGAGAGCGCGATAACGTATATATAGGTATATCCAAAACTGACACCTACCAGATATAGATATAGTCGGCGTGTGGTAAAATAAATGACTTTAAAATTCAATATCTCGAAATCTATTGCAAGTCGAGAAAAATCCTTTCAGGGGTCGTCTTAGAATAACAAAAAGAAGGTCTGTGCAAAATTTCAGCTCGATCGGAGGGGGTTGGTTTTCGGAACTTCACCCCAAATCTCCACTCCATTGAACTGTATTATCATATCACAATTTCAACTAGTTATTCGATTACCATAAACATCTACTTAGTTAAGAGACATAAAAGTGATGAAATAAATCATTCTTTTCAAAGAAATACTATGGCTATAAAATGTTGTCATGAAAACACGAATATTTCTTAACGACTAACAAATTTTGTAACAGTCAATTAATATTTTAATAAAAGTGCCAACTAGATATGTTTCTTTACTATAAATGAACTGTTTTCTCAGTGCGCAGCGATCCGTGAATTCGATTATGTGGCTTATGCCGGAGACTTCAGTGGAAGGTTTGGGAGGAAAAACTAGGATCGCAATGAAAATTCAAAAAATCAGCAAAAAATCTATTTTAGGCGAGAAATCAATGTATTTTTTACAATTACACTGGTACCGAAGATACAACTTCGTTACAATTCCAGGAAGGACATGTAATTAACATTCACCGCATGTCAAATCGTGTGACGTTCCGATCCTCGTATGAAACGTCTCGACGTTGTCACCTCTCCATCCGACCAACCGGAGCGTATTAACGCCGACGACAATCTCATAGTTATCAGGCCCATCGCTGCCTTGTTTTTCTCTCATGGCCTCGGTCTTGATATCCGCGTAGCCCCCGATGAACCCTCCATACACGCTCTGCGCTCTTGTCATGGTCCTCACCCTGACTCGGTTTGAAGCGAAATGGCCGCTCACGTCGGATATTCCACTCACGGCGTATTTGCCGCTGCCGTTTGATTTCGTGATAACGGAAACCAGCTTGCCATCCCTGAATATCGGACTGCCAGTGATGAGGTTACCATCGAATTGGAACGCTGGCACGGCTCCCCAAAGAGTACGCTGGCCGAATTTCGATGCAATCAACAAGTGAGATGCCACGGACACGGGATGCAAACTTCCCTTGTACCAGACCTCCAAGTTGTCGCCGACCTTAACCTTGGGCGGGATGATCTTCGCCTGCATGTATGGGAAGCCGTGTCTGCTGGTGTCGATTTCGTGTTCGTTCAGCAGCGGTGTGGCTAACAATGTATCGCACTGCAACTTCACTCCCTGGTTGAACTTGACCCAGGTATATCCGTACGCTGATCCTTCCTGGCTGTTATCGAAAGATGACGTACTTGCCGTCGCCGATGAACTCGTCAAGGCTTCCCCCGATCCCAGTGTTTCATCTACACCTCTTGCTTTTCTATGATACACACCATGCTGGGGTGCGTTGTAAAAGTCATTTGCTTTCCCAGCAAGAGAATCGTCCGGTTCCGGAATGGCAGCCAATGGCTTCCAGAACTCCACCGTCAACAGTATGAGAAATATAATGTTTTTAGACATCAGGAATGTTGCTTTGAACGCCCTAAGTGCGATCTTGCCGAATTTCAGATAGGATCCTCTTGAAACTGGGCAGCAAGGGAACAATGATATATACCAGCCTTCAGCAAGCAGAGAGGCAACTTTGATTTCATCCAACGCTCCCCCGGCTTTTAAGCAATGGAGCGCTGGAAACTCTTACCATTGTGTGCGTGCGTTAAAATAGTTTTTTAACACACACACATCGCATCGTGTGTGTGAGTAGACTCTACCACCCCCATATGGTGCTTTAAGAACGCCAGCACAGTATACAAATGTGGTAATTACCTTATCAGATATTAGAAGACGGGACAAATGCTTCCAAAAATAGTCATCTGCAGACTATTTGCTAGATAAGCGTTCTTCCCAATCGAGAGGGGCGGGGGAGGGGTATTTTTTGGCGTTTTTTTTTAATTTTGTCATATGAATATTTATGGGCCTGGCATCGATGATTCTGTCTAAGTATATGAAAAAGACACTCGTTAATTGATTTTTAATTTTTTATTTTCTAGTGTAGAAATCTTTGAAAATTTTAAACGCGTTTTTCTCACACTTAGTTTTTTCAAAGTCGGTGAACTCTCTAGCGCAAAATCTATAGCCCCGATCCTTTTGAAATTTCACATACTCCTTTTACAAAAAAATTCCGAGGTACCGCTGTCGAGTTTAAACAATTTCTATAGTTTTAATTTATTTTACAATAGCAAAATTTCCGATTCTTTAAATGAAAAATCGGTATTTTGGCTTCTAAGTGTAACCAAAAATTAAAAAATCAATTAAAAAACCCGACAGCGTTATCTTAAGGAACTCATGATAATCAGTATGAAAGCCGCTATCCTACTATGGAGTTTTATCAAAATTGACAAAATGGCGGGTGTTTGAAAAAAGTATCGAATTTAGCCTATTTTTGACGGTTTTTCGTTAAAAAAAATATGAAGATATAAAGAAAAGCTTCCATAGCAAAATAAAGAATGGCGTGAAGAATGTTGGGTCAAACTTTGAGATGGATAGCTTGAAAATTCTTCTTGTGAGAGTGTACACCGTTTTGAAAAACGAACAAAATATATTATGTTCGATACTTGAACGCTGAATATTTACCTTTTGAAACACGTGTGTTTACCTAAGACCCCTCTTACATTCGATTATATAAATAGATCGCATAGTAGGATAAGCCAAACCGGCCTTTTCATAATAACGAGGAAATATCTCCACCAAAGTCAAATAGCAAGAGACACGTGTAGTACAAGGTTGTGTGGATTAAGAAATAAATAGACCGTGCGACAGTGATACTAACTTGTGTCCATCATCGTAGGAGCTTTACCAGCTGACTGTGGATTATCGAATGACAAGAATTTGTGTTTCATAAACTGGACCAACAATGACACCGTCATAATTGACATTTAGTCCAAAGAAAGCCGAACCACCGGACGGAATAATACTTGTACTTGATCCAAACCCTCTCCAACTCTTTTCCATTTATCAACAGAAAATGTACCATGTACTCGTTTTATGAAAAGACAATGAAAAATCCGAAGTAAGCGCTATCCGAGCGACTTGGCTCCAAATACTTCGTATATCTCTTCGCTCAGTTGCATGCATTGATACGTGCTGAAATGAGAAATTTTTATGATAAAATTTGATTTTATGAAAAATTATGAAGATTTTATGATAAAAACAAAAAGCCTTCAATGTGATCTGTGACACGATCGATGGCGAAAAATTCCATTTTCACGTTATCGTTTAAACGCTTTCAAAGAACTGACATACTTGGTTGGGAAAAAAATAACAATGCTGTTCGACTTTCCATAGAAAACGTAGCAGGTTCTCTCTTTTGGCGCAAACATTAACCGTCAGAAGCAAATTAACAAAGGAATTCCTTATAATATACTTATATATACTTTTCATTTTATTTTTAGTCCCTTATCTGCGAACTAATTTTCTACCGATTTGCTTCATTTATTTAACAAACAATATATGAAAAAAATTATTTTCCTATAATTTTATGATTGATATTTCAAATTGAACGTTTCGAACACTAGCGAGAATTTTTTCAGAATTTTTCTAATGTATTAACTGGGTGAAAAAACGGCAGGACTTGAAATACCCAGGTTTACAGACAGGAGGTACCTACTTCCAACAAACGCCGATGGTAAAAGCCGGAAAAGTAAAATTCGTTATAGTTTATTAACACCGCAATCATAATATGGTTAAGACGACTATAAGCGAAAAGTATACCTAAACATGCGATTTGGGAGGCGTGTTTGACTATCTATTATTTCCAAAATGATTATTCACTATTGTAAAAGGCTTGACAATATAGATATTAGGGTGGTCCTCATTTGGGGTGTTTTTGAATTTTCCTGCGGACAAGGCGGAAAAAGTTTTCAAATAAAAAAATAAAAAGTACGCTAAAGCTGGAGCCTGTAGGCCAACTCAAAGTACTCCCGCCAAGGCCGTGAATTTTCCCATTTAATTAATGGAAACTCGGACCTACTACACTTTTTTTTGCCCCCACCTAAATAGTATTTTGAAAAATCTGAAACTTGGCATATATCTGTTCTATAGTCATAGGTATTCTACAAAAAATTTTGGCGATTTACAACGATGACATTGTCAAAGTACCAGCGCGTCAAAGTGGCGTCTTGAAGCAAAAAATCATCATTAAACGAAATAAATGGATTAATAAATAATATTAAACAATTAGATATACTTACATGAGTTTTTACAAATTGTATGAACTAAGAATTGTTACATTAAACATGTCGTTGCAGTAATTATGACGAGACACATTATTTTGACTCGATTATTCAACGTGCTGTTGAATGATCCAGTAAAAATAATGTGTCTCGTCATAATTACTGCAACGACATGTTTAATGTAACAATTCTTAGTTCATACAATTTGTAAAAACTCATGTAACTATATCTAATTGTTTAATATTATTTATTAATCCATTTATTTCGTTAATTGATGATTTTTTACTTCAAGCCGCAACTTTGACGCGCTGGTACTTTGGAAATGTCATAGTTGTAAATCGCCCAATTTTTTGTAGGATACCTATGACTATAGGAAAGATGTATGCCAAGTTTCAGATCTTGTATACTCCTGGTATCTTGTATACTCCTGGTGCACTTAATGGTGGTGTTTGGTCTTTTGCACTCGGAATCACTTGTGCTAGTTTCTTCTGAGGTTTGAAGATGACTCGCACGTTATGTTTTCCAAGGACCCTGCCTATGCGATCGGTTATGCCCTGAAGGTATGGAAGGGAAGTTGTTGCGGTTATTTGTCCTTCATTCTCTCCATCAGGTGCTGTAACCGTTTTCGAATCAGCTATTTTTCTTTTTAGATTTTTGATCGTTCTTTCTATGTTGCCTGGCTTGTAGCCATTGTCCCCTAAAGCTTTTCGTAGGTGTTCTAGTTCAACCTTATGTACACGTTATGTACAGCATTAAGAAATCTGCTATGTTATTTTGCTGAAAGAGATCAAATTTTTTGTATTATGTTACCTCAATTTTCACGTCATATTTGGGATTGTTGACGTGTGTTTGAGGAAGAACTTTTCCCGTCACAGTCCTTTTCTCACCAGCAACAATTTCGCGAACTTCCGATACATGATGACTATCGTAAAATTTTCTGCCTATTTTACAACATCCTTTATATAAATTTCCGATGCAAACAACAATTTAAACAGAATCTTTGTTGCACGGCAGAAAGTAATTTGTGTGCAGACAATGTAAGCAATTTCATTAACTTTCTCTTCGTCACATACCTTTAGATATGCTTTTAAGGCGAAAGGAAGTCATGAGGATACATTGAAATCCGCAAGTAATCGTTATTACTTCCATCACACTATTTTATTTTATTTACAAGCACATTCCATTTACAATGTAAGATCTCCAATCGATGATGCTTGCTCAAGCCTAGCTCTTTCGTGTTTGTGCCGGTTTGACTTAACCGCTATGCGCCAATCCAAGTTTTGCCACCGGCAGCCGTTACGGGGCGCCACCACGGAAGTTACTTCGGAGGCCTATAGCTTTAACACGTCTCTCTTACGTAAATAGGGGTACGTTATAAAATATTGCGGCTTTGCGATAGCGTGTATTCATCTTGCCTCATTAGACGGTTAACGAATCAACTAAAAAGTCACGCAATAACCTCGAAAATTTCTGGCAAACCATTCTTGTTATATTAATAATTAGTACTTTCGTTGTGTTTACTTATTTGTCTCTCATCAATATCGGCAACTCAAATGACCCAAAGCGATGGTGAACTTTGCCAAAAATTAGATCGTTTTGTCAAAAAATCGACATTGTTTTCGTTGCGGCAAGCCGTCCGGTTATCGGACGAATCAGCGCATGTTATTCGTCCGGTTAGCGGCTCAGTTCACGCCGTTCACGCTGTACAACGCCCTCAGCAATGGAACCGAAACAAACGAACGCACCCCAACAAACAAACCCAAACAAACAAACCTTTACAAACAAATCTAAACAAACACACCCAAACCAACAAACCCAAACGAACAACCCAAACAAAATTATAAAGATTTTGGACGAATACGTGTAAATTATTTGTCCGAATACTTTGTTTAACAATTTAACACATTCTATCCGCACGATTATTTTAATGTTATTCGTCCGGATACTAGCTGACACGAATCACAATAATATGGACGTCTACTGGAAATATATACGGCGTGAACTAAGCCGCTATCCGGACGAATAACATACGCTTATTCGTCCGATATGTGGACGGGGAGACACTCCGTATTGTGTTTTCAATCGAGACTCATTCACCTGGCCGCCAGCCCTTTAAACTCCGACGGGAGTGCTCGCACGCACTGAATAATAGCTAGGCTTATTCAGTGATTCATCTTACCACGCACCTTCGTCTGGTCCCTAGTTCCCCTACTTGCAGTTTGGCGATTGGTGCCAAAAGTCACGAATATGGAGGAAAGGGGGCAAAACATTTTCGAAAATCGAACGAGTACAAGAGCCAGCGACGTAGATAAGGACAGAAAATAAATGAAAAGTTTGAACACGCAAGATATATACGCAATTCGCATTGGTCATTCCACCCCATGTGGGATTCACTCTCTCGAGTCGGTGAAACCCACAAAGTTGAAAATCCCACAGACGAGGAGCAGGAGGTGGAGCAGAAGGCAATTATATAGAATTGCGGTTTTAAGGCGACGTGGCTTGCGAAAACCCAGTCCCTCCCCTACCTGCCCGTCCCTTCTGCGACTCAAAGAGAAAGACACATCGCTGTTTCACACTCCCGTTGAAGTTGGAGAGTTAGCAACTGGTCAGATTGCACGGGAAGCCATGCGCACCATGGGAGAAATCTTCGCGGTGGGGGCGTACGACGAGTGCATTTTGTAACTCGCCACAATTATACACCCGTCCTTTTGGACCCTCATGCGCAAAACTCGAGTCCCTATACGTCACGAATTTATACAACTCCTTTACGATTCACTCGTGCACGCGTTTATGCAATTCCTCATATTTATTTTCATCCTCTTTGTAGAGTTGAAGGTTATTTAAGGGAAGGTTCTGCCTTGTTGGGCCAAAAAATGCTCGATTTTTCACAATTTTTTTATGCGAAAAGTATTGAATATAGAATGTTGATATTTGGTATGTTGACTAAGCGGTCTTTATCGAACATCAAAATATTTTTTAAAGTTTGACAGAACATGGTGGTGGGAGTGGGAGGAGCCACGTATGTCGGGGCGCGGGCGATGACATTCTTCGCTTGCGGAAGTCCTAAGTCCCGGACAGGTGATCTGGAGCAAAAAAATCAAACATATTTTTACTTTGTACAATGTTGTTTAAGTTGACCTACAATCAAGAAGAAAAATTGAAAAATAAAAAACTAGCGACCAAAAAAGTGCGAATTTTTTTTGGAAACGAAACAATCTTCCTTCCCATCGCTAACTATTTTTTTATTTTTAATTTTTCTTCTTGATTCTAGGTCAAGTTATACACAATATTGCACAAAGTAAAAATATGTTTGATTTTTTTGCTTCAGATCACCTGTCCGGAACTTAGGACTTTCGCAAGCGAAGAATGTCTTCGCCCGCGCACCGACAGACATACGTGACTCCTCCCACTCCCACCACCATGTTTTGTCAAACTTAAAAAAATATTTTGATGTTCAATAAAGACCGCTTAGTCAACATATCAAATATCAACATTCTATATTTAATACTTTTCGCATAAAAAATTGGTGAAAAATCGAACATTTTTTGGCGCAATAAGGCAAAACCTTCCCTTAAGGGGAGATATACACCTAGATTGTCGAGGTCGAGGATTTAGAAGCTATGAACATTCCGTTGACCGTAGAAGACCTACACTATGGACCTGGTATCGATGATTCCATGTAAGTTGACAAATTTCATGATTTATTCATTCCCAAATTTTCAAACGCGTTTTTCTCAAAACCACGTTTTTCAAATCGGTACCCAAAATTTCTCGAAAACCAATGAACCGATTGCCTTGTGGTTTTTTGTGGTTATTCTATATCCCATTATCTAGTACTTGTCATAGGATTTTTTTTTCCGTTACTTAGTTTTTGTTTTATAGGAAAAATAATAACAATTTTTCGGCCCAAAAATCACTATTTATGTTCAAACGTCCGCCATTTTGTCATAAATCGATATTTTCAAAATCGGCTATAACAAGTACTAGATCATAGTATATAATTTAATAATCTTTTGGTTTTTTTTTCAGATGATTTTTGAAGAAACGCCAGTGGGTACCGTATACCCAGATTTTTTTACGACGCTCCAAGGATCATACAATATCCTTGTACATTGTTGATATTTTTAAATAAGGAAAATTAAACATATTTTTGAATGTATATACTTTTAGATAATTAAAACCCCAATCTGAAATATCAAATAGTTTTCCTTGAAAAATTCACAAAAATGACCTTTTTCCAGCTCCTAGGTGTGTATCTCCCCTTAATTCGGATAACGTTCCGAAAAGGACACACCTCTGATTAATTTGGATTTTTGTGTACCCAATTATTTCTACTCGTTGATCACGAATATGATAGTGAAAATGCCCGCAAATTTCATTTTCAAGGTCAAAACGCACAAAAATTGATTTTTCAAAAGTTTTTCTGTTTTATTGTAATAACTGTTGATCTTAAAGAAAAATGTTTCCTACAAAAGTTATAGCCTATAAAACGACTGATCTTTTATGATCTATACAAGTTTCGTCTCAAACCAATTTGTTTCGAGAAGAATGGAAAAATGCTACAAAAAGTACATTTTCCTAAACCCTATTAGTTTCGATATTATCCACGTACGCACTTTACCGTGGGCAGGTTGCAGTTTGATCTTTAACACTATACACATATCTAAACAACAAACAACACACAACACAACAAGCAAACCCAAACAAACTCCATTATGAACAGACAATTCATGAAGGGTGCCGCAAAATGACCTAACATTTACGTTTATTAATAAAACGTATTATTTATTTAAAAAGTACGAATATTTTGATTTTAATATAAAGTACAAACATGGAGGTTATGTGTGGAATACAATACCCGATAAATGGCATAAACGGCATGAACTTGTGAGACATATTCTTTCACCAAGATGGCGCAGCCTGCCACACTGCGGGCGAAACAGCCTAGACGGTAAAAATAGCAATTTGGAATCGTTTAGTCCAGTCGTTGTACAAAAAAAAAACCAACTACCGACCGACTGAAAACCTATTATCAAAATACCTCGGTGGGTATACGCAGAATTCAAATTAGAGCTTCAATTCCGTCGTGTGGACGATAGCACCTAAAAGTTTTGAAACTTTAAACGCGTTTTTCTCGAAACCACGTTTTTAAAATTGGGAGAACGCATAATTCGGTTAGTTTTCATCGAATTGACTTTTAATTTTAACTAGAGCTTTTCAGATAAATTTTCTGCAAAAGTACACACGATTTTTACGACTCATCAACAATTCTCGTTTTTATGAACAAATTATGACTAATATATTAGCGAAAAACCAAAAAAATTCATTCAAAATTATGTTATTTCGCGAAAAACCCATATTTCCTAATAATCGTGTGTACCTCTCTAGCAAATCTAATGTAAATGACGATTATTTTTCTTGTTTGCTCTTAAAATTAAAAAACCCTCGTAGTTTAGCTATGACTGAGCCGCTATTTTGTATTTTTTTCATAAAAATATTTTTTTTTGTATACCTTAACACATGTGGAATTCACCCTCGAAACCTCCTTAT